>JBAIZZ010000156.1:2963473-3131548 GCA_037355905.1 Heliconius aoede
TTTTTTTTCATGTTCGCAACATAATTTGTCTGATTAGTTAAACTCAATTTGGTAGTGTTAAGATTTTTAACTTTATTGGAACTCAGTCATGTTAATTAGTACGCTTAAAAGCTTGTCGAAGCTTGCCAAGCGTTTATCAAATCAGCAGCTTGGCTTGTGACAGGTAGTCTCCAATATTGACCAGCTTTCAGATTTTTCAATACAGATCAAAGGGAGGAATGGTCGAAACAGCTATATTTTGTAAACGTTATATAACGATACGTTATTTAGCGGCGTTATTTTCTCGATTCTAAACATTTCTAAGCGTGAAAATAAAACAAAATGCACAATATAAAACAAATTAATTATGAAAATACATTTATTTTCTTTAAAACCGACACTGGCCGGCACAAGCCATGCCACGGCTTGATTTTGGACTGATTTTCGAGGCAGCTTGGCAAGCTTGTGAATACAAGTGCATGAACAGCCTATAAGCGTTTGTGATTGAAGCTTGTGGAAACGTTATACAAACCTTTGATAAAAATAATTTACACATTATTAAATTGTTATTATGTATGACAACCTTGAAGTAATAAAAAAATACTATACATAATGAAAAACAATTTTTTAAAAAGTAAATTAAAAAATATTTATGACCTTGAATAACTTTACCATTTTAGATTTTAAGTATCAAAGTATATGTAAAAAGGAGAAAATACTTCTCCTTTTTTCTACTTTAATGCTTTTATTTAATAATTCTAGAGTTTTACTTTTTTTATTGGTCTATGTTATCTGTTAAATGTCAGTATGAAATGTCACTTGTCTCATGTCATGTCAGTGATTTTATCTATGATCATATAAAGCACCTGGGGTGTGGATTTTTGTGTTATAGGTTACTATAATTGTTTAATATTTAAAAAAATGGGTAAAGTAAGAAAACGCAAAGAAAATAAAGCATCTAGCAATGTATCAAACGACGCAGAGGATAGTGAGTTTCTTGAAGACTCTAAAGAAAATGCAATTCAAACAATAATTGATCAATTGCAAGTAAATAAGCTATATTCTTTATTAAATTTATTAATTAATCGAAAGTAAAAATATTTATTTATTAACATTGTTTCCTTTTAGACTGCAAACGTTGAAGAAAAGTTTTGCGGCCTACAGTCGTTTGCAATGTTGATTGAAAATTCCGAGACGTTACAGCAAATGATCAATCGTAACTTGATAAAAATTGTTGCTCCCCTCATCATTGACCACGCTTCGCCCGTCCGAAATGCTGCAGCTGGTTCTCTTAGAAATCTTTCTACTACATTCGATATATGTGTTATTTTAATGGAGCATGATGTTATGACACCCTTAATTACTTATTTTCACCAGGTACATTGTTTATTCTTAGTCAATGTAATAAGTACAATTTGTTGTATTAAGTACAATAGTGTACAATTTTTTTAAATTTTGTTTTTAGTATGCTGAATCGTGGATTCCGGACTCGAGCTCTAATACTAACAGTGAAAATATTGATACCTTCATTCAATGTGCAAATCTATTACTTAATTTATGTGAAAGTTCAGGTAATAATAAATTTTGTTTTTGTATTTGTTTGTGTATTTATCAAGTAGTTATTTTTGTTATTCAATCAATTAATGAATTTTTATGATATTTTCATTTCAGATTTGGCTGTAAAATATCTTGGAAATTCAAAAATTTTAGAATTCTTTCCAAGATTCTTAGACTTATCCACCTTTGGACCTGATATTGTTACAGTAATTTTGCAGTGTTTGTTTGTAGTAGTTGAAGACAACAAATTAGCTGTTGAAAAAGTAAAGAATTTTTCAGAAAAACAGCTAAAAGGCCTTTTAAGTCTTGAAAGTAGTGATCCATCAACTTTACTTATAAAAGTACTTGCAAGTGGAGTCATTGTAAATTTCACTGATGCAAATATTGATACATTACCCTTGGATATCATGAATCAGATACTTGGGACACTTACTAAGATATTATCAGTAGACCATCAATTGGCTTGTAACCAACTATCAAGCAACATTCCATTAAATGATACATCAGAAAAAGCTGAGGTTCCTAAAAGCAAAGAGGGTCTTCAGCTGGAGAAACAAATTAAATCTATTCTACAAGTTTTAGATGCCCAACAAAGGGCCCTTGAAATAGTAGCCAACATTTGTTCATGTGACAGTAAGTTCTTTTTTAAACTATTTTAATGTCCTTTTTTTAATATGAGTTAAATTCCAACATGTAGGCAGAGAGGACCTAGTGTTAAGACACTTTCTAACTATTCTCTAAAACATTGGGTGTTGAGTGGGGAAAGACAGTGGAAATGAAATTAATTCATTACCATAATTAAACCCATAACCACCAGATGCTAATCAGTTACTGCCCCAATGGCTATCAAACCATAATTTTACAGATTCTTAAATATTTTCTACAACAAATTATTTTTTTACATAAAAATAAAACTTTTTAAACCTACATTTAGTTTGCAAGTACACTGCTCTCAGCTCATCACTCAAAAAAACTCTTTTACATCCACTCTGTAAGTCCATGGAATACCTTCTTTCTTCTCTTCTTTTATAACAGGTGAAGAGAGTTCATCAGAAGAACATGAAACATCCGAAAGTGACGAAACAGATGAGCTATCAGAAGCAATGAGTAGTCAAGATATGAGTGAACCAAGTAAAGACGAGTCAATGCCTGCGGAAGACATACTACCATCAATAATACTAGAGGCATTCATTTCTCATGATATGTTTGAAAAAGTGTGGGCCCGATGTCAAATGCTTCCGGAAAATGTGCTTTTAACAATAAAAGAATGTGAAGGGACAAAAGTAGTGTATAAAAAGTTAGTCATTAATATTTGCTATGTTCAAGAGACTGTCTAGTATCAAAATACAAGATTCTGTGCTTTGATAAGTAGACGAATCTCGATGCTGCTTTGTTTTGCCACTAAGGTGAAATATTAATAAGTTATTCCCTTGGGTGCATTGAACTCACCACCATCTCAATTATAATCAGGCACTGTCTTGCTAAACTTCTATGGACTCGATTTTATATATTAATATTTCCTTAAATATTATAATACTATTATAATACTTAAATAATATACTGTGCAAAATAAGTAAAACATATTACTTTTGTGTATATTGTTATAACTTATATTTTCAGATTATTAAATCTTCATACTCGATCACTTCTATGCCTAAACAATTTGTTATTGACACTACCATTAGACAATTTTGGCGGTGTAGATGGTGTTTACAAAATTTGGGTGGAAGCCGGTAAAATGGTATTTGAGCAAAATACTGAAAACTTTGATCTCTTAGAAGCTGCAACAGCAGTTATGAGGGCTGCGTTAGATAAAATTAAATTGAAAATAAATGGAATCTATCCTGAAAAGAATCTTTTCCAAGAACTGGCTCTTTCCGATATTGAGGTAGTGTTGTTATTTAGCTTTACCAACAGCTTAGAATGTAAATTATAGCAGCAAATTCAAATAAACTTTTGAAATTGTTTTTGAACCCAGTGTTGAAACAGTCCGTTTCCCACTTTCTGCCTGTTGAGTGGCAGAACTCAATGCCGCGTTTTGTCTCGTCATCAGAGCGAAGAAATGGAAATATAAAAGTAAATAAATATTTCAATTCCTCGAGTGGTGATCGAACCCACAACTGTTGCGTTACAGACACACTCTTGTGCTGCTGCGCCACGAGGGCCTTGGCTATACACTTAGTCTTTTAATGTTAATTTCCTCATTTTTGTAGCAAAATAATGCGCGGCGTTGAACTATGTGTAGTAACACTAAGGTCTCTTTGCCTACCATGCTATATGCAGTATACAGTGTAAAACTAAATCACGAATATTTTTTTTACAGTTAATATTAACAGGTATAAAGGAGTGTCAAGTAGCTGAAATAAGAGCAAATCTTATTAGAATGATTGGAAGTCTATCACTCTTATTATTTAGCACTCTCAATGATACAACTTCAAATGTTGTTTGCGTTATTACTGAGTTCATAATTGAACAAGCGGCAAAAGAAAGTGAAGTGTGGGTGATAGCAGAAGCTATAGATACATTAGTTGATTTGTATTCAGAAGATGAAACTGATGAGTTAGCGGCAAGAGTTAATTTAGTTGAAAAGTTGGCACTTTTACTACCAGCGATAAAGAGCAAGGTATTATTTTTATATTTTTATAATATTTTCTAAGGCAGAAATGGCGCAAACAAAGTTCACATATTCTGTTATGTATGAATTAAAAAGAGATAAAAAAATACTGGTACTAATTATTTTTATTGATATGTTATTATTTATTAATTTCAGGCAAGGCAGCAAGTCAACATTCCCAAGGACTACAAAGTATTGGTGTCCACTGCCCTTTCAAATTTACCAAGATTTATAAAGTATAAAAGACCACGACTTAGTAATTATGTAACTTTGCAATAACATTGTGATGATTCCATAGTGTGTCGACACTATAATTATTATTTATATTTATATAAGTAAGTGTCGAGAACGTCGTGGGTCACCACCACAGCGTCTAACTCTAAATGTCACGGTTGTGCGTTCAATTTCCCCTCGCGGGGAATGAATTACTCTCAATTTGTCACTCTGGTAAGAAATCAAAACGCAGCGTCTCACGGCACGACTACGGGGAATCCACGTCCATCCAAGAGCCACAGGAATGGGGTGTCGTTCTATTACACCTGCCAAACCTGCTTTGAGGGAAAGACCATGAAGCTGCTTTACTTTATATAATAAATAAAAATAAGGAGTTATTATAAACTTGAAATAACATTAGTAGCTTTACATGTGTTTTCATGGCTTAAAATTTTTGTTATTTAACATATCAAAATGATATTTTATATATACATTTTATAGATTATTGTTTGATTTTTTAATTTGTAAATACTATGTTATAAGAAATAATGAAAATTTAAATAAATGTGTACTCAGTGACCGTATAGTATATTTATTATTTATTTTTCAACAATTTAACATATATAAATATATATAAACATCCCAAATAGTATCTTAATATAAATATACTTAAACATTGCACACATTGTTTCCAATTAAGTAATTAATTGATGCCCCCCTGCATAATTTAATTTATATGCATTCATAGGTTTTCCCAATGCAATATTTTCACGCATGAAATTCGCCGTTTTGAACTTCAAATTTGTAATTTTAAATTAAACAATTTTACACTTTTTAATTCTAGTAGATAAAATTTATTTTCACTATTTAAAATTTAAATATATGCTATTAAATTTAAATATTTTAAATAAAAAAATAAAAATTTTCTTTCTTATGCGATTCTCATAATATTTAATCTTGTATTGTTTTAGATTATTGTAATTAGTTACGTGGATTTTTAAATTTAAAAAGGAATTTTTATGCGTAAAAATATGCATTTGGAGCCCAAGAAACTATTATTATAAATTTTAATTAGTAAAGTATGTTATAAAAAATTATAAGTGATAAAAAAAAACATAACATCAGTTAAATAACAACACGACGATATATATGATTAAAATACGCACAATACAGTGATGTGTATCAAGTTATCACAATTTTTTCCTATTCCTATTATGGCAAAATAATTTTTGAAGGATATAGATAGTGATAAAGAGGGTCCAACAGGTTAAGCGTAAAATTCCATATTTTAAGTTTTCCATATTTATTTATATCACAAATAAAAGTTCGAAGGAAAGCTTTTAATATTATATTTATTATTTAGATGTAACATTTCGGATTTGGATAAGGATATTAATATTCTTGAGAGGAATATTAATTCGGTTACGGATATAAAACGATTTCAGATTATCCACTAGTTTCGTATAATTTCGGTTACTGAGAAATTATTTATGAGCTTACTTATTATTTTAAATTTTATGGTTTTATTTTCTTTTTCCAGTAAAAAAAAATGTTCTTTGGTCTTATTGTTACTTGGTACGTTCATTTAGGCTCGGACATTTTTACAGACTTTTTTTGATCACAATACCGGAAAAAAATAAAAAAATATATTAATATGATCAATTTTAATTTCATCGCGATATTTTAAATTTATTAAAGTGTTGGAATATCAATAATTTTCTTACTGTAAGGATTACGGACTAAAAATTAAATGTATTCAAACGACAAGCAATAAAAATATTTATTATAAGCCAGTACACAATTAATTTGCTTAACCTACTGAATCCTCAATTAAAAAAATAATTTAAAATAATAGTTGGACATAAAAAGTCACATAAAATGCACCGTAATAATTTACATTACATATAACAATAACATTAACTTTTATAATAAAATTGGAATAATTATTTTCAAACAATGATATATTAATTTAATTTTTTGTGTCTGAATAAAATATTAAACACTTAACAAAAAAATTGATAACAATATAAATACATTGGCATATTTGTCTGGTAACAATTGATTTGGTTTTTGCCATCTATTCATAATTCAGCGAAATATTTTCTTTTTAGTGTCGTAATATAAATATTTGAGATCCAAATACGCTAAGAAAAATTTTAAATCCATATTTTTTTTATAAATTACTTTAAACCTAATGTGTAAAAAAGTAACGATAATACTTTTTTATAAAGGGCATATTTCATATAAATTGAAATTAATTTAGAAAGCCAAAGAATGTATTCACACTTATTGCTTATGCTCATTGTGCGTTGTTTATTTTTATTCTGTATTTCATAAATATATATTATTATTTATTTTAGACGTTATAAAACCTTCTAAGTTACGATATTTCCATTTGTATTGGTGGTGCTAGTTTCACCATAGTGACTTCTCCTCGGTTTTGGGATAGGATTTGGTGAATTTGCACCATTTCTATCGAACTTTTGCCTAATTTCAGATACAGATAAGCGACCATTGTCAAAACCTAAATCATCTTCAATTAAAGCAGTATTAAGTTTATTTATTTCCCTCTCAAGCTCTCTAGTTGCCCTATCAATTTCTTGAAAATCCCTCTCAGTACTTGATATAGAGTTATCAACGCTCCCCTTTCTCACGTCGTTGTAAACTTTACAGACCACTTTTTGTGGCTCTTCGTTGCTATTAATATCAATATTATTTGCATTTAAATTTATATCATAAGCGACATAGCTGCTATCGAAAGTATTTGTAAGACTCTTACTCCTTTTGTTGGAAAGCGGATGAAAGTCTTCTAAGTTGCCTCGTCGAAGTCTTATATCATCTTCATTGACACTTGAGTTTCTTCTATACTTAACTATATCTATTTTAGGAAACGGTTCTCCAGAACCGATATCTCTTGTCGATTCTGACCGAACTTCAACCGCATCGTCATCCGATTCTTTATTTTCGTTATTATTTTCTAAGTCTTTGGTATTTTCTTTCACAGCATCTTTAAGGTGTTGTTCGTCAACTTCGGATTTATCAAGTTGTATCGTTTCAGGATTTGGTTCATTTTGGATGTTAACATTCTCTTCATCTTCAACGATTTGTAGATCGACTTTTATATTCATATTTTCTATGTCATCATCTATTGTAATGTTTGAAATCTTGCTGTCGTCATTTTCTGTGATATGTAGTTCCGAATTTTCGCTGGTTATCTGTATTAGAATTATATATTACAACATATAATTTAAAGAAAAGTCAAGTTAAAAAAGTGAAAGAAGCCTTTTTGTATATTAATTAGAAAAAGATAATGACTTACGGATTCATCAGCGGCAAGGCTAGGAGGTGGTGGAGGTGCGCGTTTTTTCTTTCGCCGTGATGCTCGTACAGGCGGTATGGGCGCTTCATCAAACGGATTTGTACTTTCCATGCTAAGCCTTGATCCCGTAATGTCGCTACGTGCCATGCGGGGTGTGGCACTGAAAACATAATTTAAATTGTAAATGTCGTACTCTGTTTACTAGTTGTCGTAATATTTACTGATTATATGGAACAATATACGATAGTTTTTTTCTTAATCTTAATCTAATTATTTATGTGAAAAATTTAATTACTTAAAAAATCAAAATAGTCGACATAATATCGCCTTCTTTACCTTTTATTAATAGCATTGCATAGCTTTACATACAGCATTTATTATAAAAGGTTTCTAATGACTTGTTTTTGTCATGTTTATATTGCTTTTCATTTAAAATAGCCGCATGGTTTTTAACCCTAAAAGTAATGTACTCGTAGTTACAACAAATAATTAAAAACCAGTGCATTTTTATATGTTTGTCCTGGTAAATTCTTTTGCTTAATATTTATATTCGAAACATAAGTGGTTACTGAATGTGGATAAACAAATAGGCCTATACAAAATATTAATAGAGCACCCAGCACACAATGACTAATGCTCTATATATAGCACCTATTGCCGCAGCAGCCTCGATGATTTTCGTTTGTAATTGAAATATTTACGACAAAATTAATGTCTAATATAAATTTAAATTCTAAGATTAATTTAAATATGTAATGTATGAATATATAAAAAAAAAATTGAGGATCTCGTGCTGCAGGGACACAGCGTGTAAACGAGACGGTTGTGTGTTCGATTCCAACTGAGGAAAATAGATTGTCTAATGGATCTAAATAATTCTATTATACGAAATTATTTGACTATAGTAATATTATTAATAAATTTATTAAAATTATCTAAACTTAATAAAATTATCTCTGAATAGTAAACATGCGTTATGTGTCCGATAATTAATTTAACTATTAATGAAAATGGATATCCTAATAAAGTTAACAGTTAAGATCTGTACCATGTAATAACAGTAAACTAGTTATTACAGCCACCGGTGTGAGTTAGGCTGTATTGGTCAGCTATTTGTACATTATGTTAATGATATTTTAATAGGGAGGTATTTACACTTATAGAATCATTTATCCGGTTTGCCTATTTTTTATTGGCATATTTTTAAAATTTATTGTATATTAACCTCATGAATATAGTTAGAAAATCGTCCCTTATTTCTATTATTATGTTAGTGCAGGTTTATTATACCTTGCATTTATCAAAATAACATAATTTCAATACAAGCAAAAAGTAATGAACAAACATATTGATTGTTCGTGTTTTTCCTTTTACCTGAGCGAATTGACTTCTTGCTGGGAGCTGCGCAAGCGTTCTTGGAATCGCGAACGCGGTAATGGAGTAACGGAGCCGCCGTAGACGTAGCGGTCAGCACGCTCAGGTGACCCCACCGTGCTGCGCGCGCCCGACGTTGATGAATCTGTGGATTTATATACATACATAAGATATAAATATTTAATGAGACCCTCGTAGCGTAGTGGCATAATGTAAACGCGACGGTTGTGGGTTCAAAATGTAAGAAAATTTATTAAAAAAAAAAGCGACCAAAAGTAATGAATGTTTAATAGGTAGGTAATATAAGTATCAATTATTTTAATAATTATCTCTCACTATTCTTTAATGTAATTACAATATTATTTTTTGCATTTTGGTTTTTTTATAAGTTTGTATGCAAGTAAGTACTTATCTAAATTTAAAAAAAATGGGTTCTTTTTTTTGTTTTTTTTTAGGTCTTTTAATTGTAAAGTCTTATACAGCAAACTAAACAGGTACCTACCAACCAACCTATAGTTGTACAAAATAATTTTAAAAATATATTTACATTGCAAAGCCCGCCGAAACATGACTGGACTACTATCTCCATTGTCTTGATTATTGGTTTTAGGTTTAGAAGACTGATCACCTTTTTTTCCTTTCCTCATGAAAGATCGCAAAGACCTGGAAAATGATATGATAAATAAAGAATATTATTAACAACATAACAATGGTTAATATTATGTAATATAATATTCTTTTTTATTTTACTTTAATCACCAACACAGCGTACACTAACAATTTAAACAGACAAAGAAAATTATACAATTAATATAAAACGATGAAGACAAGCATATTTTACATATACAATAGTATTTTTAAAATCTTTAAGAATCTAAACTAAGCATACATTTTAAGAAAAATTATATATAAAAATAATCGATAAAATACTTAATGTAGAAAAATGTGTTAATGCAGAAAAATTTCAATTAAAATATATGATTTTTGTTAGAAATTAGGTGATAAAATCCCGAATCACAGAAAAAATGTTAAGATATTTTTTTTTAAATTTCTAAACTCTAAAAATCGAAGGAATGTTCTTTCGATTTTTAGTCGGTACTTCAAAAGATAAAAAAAATCGGACAAGCGCGAGTCGGGCTAGCAAATGAAGAAATTAATTTTTTTTTTCAGGAAATCATGGGGTCGTAGATCTGAGTTTCAACTTCAACTCGATATTTCTAAGCGTTCCTGAGATAATTAAAGGCGCTTGACAGATGGACGGACAACAAAGTTACTGTATAATTATTTTTTTTTCCTTAAGAGGTACGGAACCTTATAAAGCTGAAATTATTTTAACGAAGACCTGTACCATCCAGTTTATCATAACACAACAAATAAGCAAATTTATTAGCCAATAATGTCATTATCATTTAAACGCACAATTTACTTTCACAATAGTAAATAAGACGAACACGGCACTCAAGCTTACGTGGTTTTTTTTTGTAATATCTGGTTATTATTAAAATATAAATGACAAGCGTATTTGATAGTAAAAATAAAAAATAAAGCAAATATTCAAGTTTTTTGGGAGCACAGAAAAATCTAACTTCAATTTAACCAATCAAAAGATTTAGGTATAGTTTTTGCTACATTTTGCATGAAGTTTACCGGGTAATAGAAGTCTTAAGGGTATTTCCCGTGGACCGAGAGTTACTAAATAACGCAAGTGAAAATTTACAACACAAATAAAGAAAAATATCCAATATGTATAAATAAATTGTCATTTTAATTATTGGTAGACGGACAATAAAGTCTTACTATAAGGGTTACGTTTTTGCCTTTTGATGTATTTTTGTAGTTAATTTCATATAAAATGAAATGCATATGCCCATAAGTTTGACAATTTTCATAAGCTGTATTTCCCGTGGACCTACAATTCTGAAATTGGTACGGAACACACGGTGAGCGAGTCCGATTCGCACCTGATTGGTGTTTTCCTTACGATATTGTATAGATTCCATTATTGAATAATACTAGAATGAAGCACCCTGATATACTGAGGTAGGTGGATAATGATGCTACTTTATATTTGGGACTTGGAAGGCAATTGTTAAACGTGAGCGGATGTCTGTAGGCGCAATGGCCAGTGACAAACGTAATGGTAGTTTAGTGCACTTGATTCCACTTGAACGGTCACTATTGTGCCGTGACGGTTTCTCTCACGCCCCCACTTCGTATCATTATTGGGAAGAATATCTGAACTTTTTAGCAGTATGTAATCGACTTTTTTTATGTTAATTAATGAAAAGCCGAATTTGAAGAGGTTACTGTTATGATTTTTATAAAATTTTACCTACATTTTTTTTAGTTTATAAAGATAAAAAATATAACAAAAATTACAAAAAATTGCAATTATATCAGCTAACTATATAATAAAGCTTTGATGTTAACTATCTATGTAACTACCGTCAAAAAAGTCTGAGTGAAAATATAAGAGCTATGATAGTTCCACCCATAATTTTTATTCTTTTCAATTATGTAGAAAGACTAGGGTGAATGGAATTTTACCATAAAATTAAAAATAGCTATCTAAATGACGACCTACATGAGGCATGCATCTGTAGATGTTAGGTGTACTCCGGCTAGTAAACAAGCTTAACTGCACACGTATGTTTGACATTAAATCTTCTAGGTCGAGTAGATAAAACGAGATTTGACCTGTTCTTGAACTGACAGTATTTACCCTTGCACAGTTATCTTGTATGTCGCTGTTCATTAAGCACGTACACGATTTACGTATAATTTAAATAATCAAATGCTGAAGATAAATATAATATGCATATTTTAATAGGTACCTATAAAAAAAATTTAAATTAAGATTCACTTAAAGTAAATTTATATAACTACTAATTGGAAAAAATCCTAGGTCTTTCAATATATATATATATATCAGTATAATTAAAATTATAGTTATTGTTTTATACGCTAATTCATGCGAACGAGGTTGTAACCTTCGAGAAATAGATGATGTTAATGTACGGCCGATGCTCTAAACAAACAATGATGGCATCCTCGTGACCCACATTGTATGTGGACTATGCATTCTTATATATTTATCATTTATTAGAATGATTCATTGTAATCTTTTTTATCAGCGATGATATAGTTTTTTAAACAGAAGCAAAAGCAGAAGGAGTATAGATCCGATGCAGCCGTATCGTTTCATCTTTAAGGTAAATTTAAATATTAATTACTCTTATAAAAATTTGATTTAAAATTAAATTACTTAATTACTTATGAAATTTTATTCTTCAAAAATATATCTTATTTTTGCATTTCTTTTCTAACTTAAAATTGTATATATTTTTAACTAACTAGTAGTTTCGTCATGTCATGGATCGAGCATAATTATTAATATTTCATAGCGCGTATATTTTATTTCGACCGCCATTTTAGACTAACTTAAGTCTAAGTGTAATTTGCGTAAATGTAACTTATTAACTTCAGTTTTTATCGTTCTTATATCCCTAATGAGTTCATGTTTATAAAAAGTATGAGACAATATTCTTGGAAAATATGTATTTGTAATAAGGTAATAAATTTTGTTCTTCTTTCTTTTAAGTACAATAAAAATAAATCACAACGTAATGTAGTGACTAAGGTTTACAATATATGAAAGGCTGCTCAATGCTTTTGGCCTTTTAAACATTAGAATGTACTAAATTAATTGGCTATAACGTCGAATCTATTCATGTAAAAAAGATTTAATTATTTAGTATTTTTAAAAATAAAATAAAGTCTGGTTGCCACAGTTTTTGTATCTTGTTTCATTAATTTAAATATTATTAGAACACATTTGTGTGTTTATTTGCGGATTCAATTATTAACAGGAACAAATAAAAAAGTCGAATAATAATCAAAGACTGTAATCAAATAATCAAAGTCTCTCTTTAATTTAGTGTTAAGACACTCGGTTCCCCGCTTTCTGCCGAATTCTGGAGGCTTTGCGTATTGAGTGGCAGAACCCCAAAGCGAATAAATGGTAATATATATTTCTTCTCCTCGAGTGGGGATCGCACCACAACAGTCGCAATTTCGTAGCTACACTTCCCGTTTGCCCCCGCACCAGCCGTCCTGGCGTGTGGACACAATAAATGCACTGGCATTTACTTACATAAGATGGATTCTTTACATTGCTATTACTAAGAAATTGGAAATTTTTATGTCAATCAATAAAGAACAACGTTTCGAAACAATAGAAATTTGTAAGAAGACTCAAATCTATTAACTCCCAACTTTCCAATTTGTTCATTGAGCGATATGATTGTGTGGAGCAACGTTTCAGACGATTTAAATGTTACAGTTGTTAGTGTCGCTTTCATTTGTTATGTCGTCTAATAAATTAATTATTACAATAGTTAGAAATGTCGACATCAAATTTTATTTTTTATATTACGATAATACTTATCTTCATAATAAGTATTAGGTACATATTGTTAATGGAACAACAGTTTTGCAATTAATATAATATATTATTACTAAAAATTTCATGTCAACATGTTATATATATATATTATATAGTTACTGATCTTGAGTACCGAAGCGCCAAATTTATGTAAATTTGTTTAGGTAACTTACCATACATATACATTACATCTAGATACATCTAGAGTAGATGTATTATATATACGTTTGAAAGTCATTATTTAATTATATTTAAGTACTAATATCGTTTCTTATTTAATGATTAACATTTAGATATCTTTTCATATAAGTATAAGGTTTTTAATTCCCATTAAATAGACGTATCTGGATCGTACTAAAATTCATCAGTACATTGGAGCTGATTAATAAAATGTATGTACATAAGTTCTGTATAGAGTAGTCGTATCAGATTTCTCCAGTTTGTACTTACTCATTAAAAATAATAAAATGTAAAAAACACCACTACCGCACTGTCGAGGTCGTTTAGGAATTAAATAATGACAAGACAGGGATTTATGCGCCTGCGCAGTAAACTAAAGGACGTCAGTAATAACATTTATATTTAATATTCATGTATACTATAAATAGATAGTGATTTAAAATTTTTTTGTATATTATAAATATAAGGTCTATTTATACCTAAACTTTAATGTAAAAGTAATTAAAGTTACAGATTATCCTGTAATGAGATTTTTGGATCAATGCCAATGCACGTCCAGAATTAGACTTACTAAGAAGTTTGTTTCATAAAGACTCTTTATATTATAGTAATTTTATAACGGGTTTGTTAATTTAACTACTGTAGAAAATTTTAAATAAAATTTATGTAACTTGTTTTAAGGACACTGCATCTTAACAAAATATTTTGTTTAATTGCAATATGTTTATACCATAATTTAAAAAAAACCCCGACCCAAAAGGTCCATGACCTCATCTTGGCAAAGTGCTTGTAACTTTTAAACTAAATAATAATGCGACTTTCGTAAAACATTGGTAAGAACCACCGCGATGAAGAAGGCTTTCGATTAAAAAAAACTTAAATTAGATGATTCATTTAAGAGCTACGATGCTACAGACAGATAGATATACACGTCAAACTTAAAACTGAGCAGTGATGGTTAAAAAAATACACAGAATGACTGACGGCGTAAATGAAACTAAAAAATATGGTTTTTAAATGATTGTTAAAAACATTTTTAAATGATTGTTATTATCATAGAATTAAAAGAATATATAATATAAATAAATGAAATGCAATAAATGTAAATAATAATCACAAATATATAAGTATCATGCTTTAATTACATTTTAAAGTTATAAAATACATGTTATATAATATATATATAAATTATGTGTAGTCTAAATATTAATTGATTAGTACATATTGAAATATAAATAATATTCTAATTTTGTAAATATACTTAGTACATGTAATTTTTTATTTACAGGGTTTTTTAGTCTATTGTGAAATTAATAAAAATGCAATTTACAGAACGAACTTATTGGTAGTTACTTATAAAAAAGAAAATACTAGGAATCCTGATAGAGAGTTCTTTATGATGTTTATGTAACTACAAATAATAACTGAATGTCTGTGTAGCGTGATAGCGTCAACAATTGCATTATATGGTAAATTGCATACTTTATTGTAATTGGATTTTTTAATATTCGATAAATAAATATTTATTTTTATATTATAAATATTATATTATATAGATTAATTATAAGTAACAATGTACTATTTAATTATAATCATATTTTAGTTTAGAAGTTAATAATGCGTCACAAGTCGAATGCTTAATCAGATCGTGCCTCTCTATCGTTTGTTCCGCGATCTCGCTTCTCTCTCGCACGTTCGGTTTATCCGGAACGTGACAACGAGTGATACATTTTCGTGCAATCAGCCGGCATTCATCGATTTATAATATGTTATCACGTCAAAAAAAGATGGATTATGGTGCTATTTTAAAGTATACACTATTACTTTACTTGTTCCTTATCTAGTTAAATTATGCTTCTTATGTATCTAAATTAAAAATGTCCACCTTATAAGATATTATAGATTTAAAATGTGGGGTAAAATTGTGTCGCGTTGTGCAGGAGTACGTTTGTGGTGATTAACTACTATCATGACTACCTTCCGATCCATTTTCTCGACTACTTGGACTAGTCTGTATTCGTTCTACTATTCAACCAACAATTTTTTCACTTAATCATTAAACTAATATTAAATCAAATAATAAAATATCCATAATCGTGTATTCCACCCAAACGAAGTCGCGAGCGAACACTAGCTTCAGTATACTTATTTTAAATAAATAATTGATTGTTGATTCGTGTTTAGTTTGCGAAGTGCTATAAAGTGACATCAACACTATTTATAAACGTTCGGACATCGCGTTCGTCAACTGTATGTAAATAAATACATAATCTTTATATATTACATGAGGATGACACATATTTAAAAATATTTTCTTATCCTTTTTAACTGATATATAGAAATATATATCAGTTAAATATATAAATAGATTTATATATTTCTATATGATATATAGAAATATATAAATAAGGATATAGCGTTGATGTTCACATATTACTAATGTTTGTTATATAAATAGGTGTTATACGTTGTGTACATTGATGCAGAATAGGCAAAAATAAACTATATCTTTATAGTGATTCATGAGTCCGTAGTGGTGTAGTTTTGGACTCAAACTTTCTGTTTTCTGGGTGCGAAAATGTCTATACTACTAATATCAGGTACAGTCATCATCAGTAAAACCGATATATAGTTAATAATTATTAGTGGACAATAAGTTACTTCTTTAGTGAAAAACGCATTAAAATCCACTGCAAACTTTTGAAACAACTAAATGTATTTACATTGTCGGTGGATAGCAATTTAATTTTATGTACAAATTATAAAAAATAATACACTAAAACATTCACAAGCATCTGTAAAATCAATTATCATGCATGTTTCATATATAATTATATAATATGTACCTATATGCAGTTAGATATCATAAGAAATCTTGAGATAAAGCATGGCCATACTAATAGTTGATAATATATTTAGTTGAAGAATCTTACATACCAATGTAGGGTATTATTTTATAAATTTATTTGTACCTTTTTTTATATTGAGATATGGAAGGAGCCTTTCAATTTGAACCATTAAGGTACAGACAGCATTTTGAAAGAGATTTCAAAATAAAATTGTTTTAGTCTAATTTTGAAATTTTGTAAATATGCGTATCTACGTAAATGAAATGTTGAAAACAAGAAAAAAAGGTTAAGTTAACACCTAACTTAAAAAGTAACATTAAATATTTGTATATAGCGTAGACAAAATATGGTACTAAATTAATTAATATAAGCACCTATGTGCAGTTAAATAACTTAAATTATCGTTATAAGGTTTAGATACGAGTTAGAGTATCTGCACCGAACATGATAAAATTATAATGTATTTGATCAAGAAGATAATTATTCACTGAGGTCATGTTCTTGTGCCTAAATACCTACTGTATAGTGTAATATATAAATATACATATATTTGCCGTCATAAGTCCTCTTGTAATAACATTATAAATTATAATAAGTAAATAGTACTATATCTTACTTTGAGAAAAAAATATTTTTATATGCAGATTGCTCCGTGATTAATACTTAGACTTATTCATTCTCAAAAGAAAAGTTATAGTGAAAGAGCTGCTAGAATTTAAGCTATTTAAATTTAAGAAATCTATTATTTAATTTTTATGTAAATTCAAATTTTGGATTTACTTGAATACATATTATAGTTTAACATAAACAACGGACATGTTATGACAATAATGGAGGAAAAGTAGATTGTCGTGACACGTCGTGCTCATATTTGCGGCAGTATAGATTGTGACCGCATTTCTTCCGGATTTAATACTTAGAAATTGAATGGATCTATAAATAGGTGACTAATGTTTTTTAATATTGTAATAACCATGTGAGAAAGAGAACGTTTTAAATCAAGCATAGTTAAAACTTATAAGTATAAGTCTAAAACTTACCACGAATTTTTGAGATCTTTTATTCCAGAAAACGATATACTGTTGGACCTGCTTAGTCTCCGACCAATAGTCCAAAACCGGATTTTGTTATGATTATCATCCTCCCGGAATGGATTAAGATGTTCAGGATAATCATGAATGGAGATAGTCTTCCGAGGCCCCGCCATCGCCGTCATTATTGCACCATTAGTAAGAAAATTCCACTTTTCAGAGTTTTACATAATCCGCGTCCACACAGAAATACAGGCGTCGACCACTTAGTTTTTTATCTAGTATCACAATTACTTATCACAAGCTGATAACGCGTTGTATCGTCTTATCACAGGGAGATAATTGCGGGGAGTTTGTTTGAGACTTTCGCGGCACGTGGTATAGAGCTGGTGGTCGACGTAACGGCGCTCCGCGTCACGGCCAGAGGCACACTAGCCTTTCCGCCGGCAGCGCACTCGCCGATACCGCCACCGTTTGAGCTGAGCGCATCCATGCAACTCATAAAATAAACAATTAAATTACAATCCTTTTAATAGGTAATATTTTAACGAAATAAAGTGAGAAGGCAATCTGAGCAACTCTGCGTCACCGCGACTAATTACACCCACGCTAATTATTGACGACAAATCAAAGTATCAAACTGCGCAACAAACAATTATTCTTTCAATTCTTTTGTTTTAAATTTCAAATTTTATATAAAAATAGTTTCTAACATTTTGAAAAGTGTAACTTTGTAATAAAATACTTGCTGTAGTCATTTACTTACATGACGTCATGTACATAAAGCGGTCCCACACGTCGAAGGCCACGTAAACTTCAGAAAATATCACACTGGAATATTTTATTAGGAGCTCTATGTCAACTTCATGTATTACGCAAGTGTACTGACTACTGAATGTAAATAACATTGTATCGCCTCGAGAAGCGTCTGCAAGCAAAAACAATGCGGCTTACAAAAATATCTTGTTAACATAAACCTATTAATCGTCCATTTAATATATCAAAAGATATATTTTAATTGTGATACAAATATAATATTAATTATTGACCGCATTAGGTAGGTAAGTCTATCTAATTTTCTTTCAAATACCATCGCATGCTTTGTTGTATCGATCCGTGACTGGACGTTGTAATGACCTTTATACCTTAACGTTTCGTTTCTTTTCTACTAATTCATACAGAGGTACATTTATTAGTATTTAGTATTTACCCGCTTATATGTATATATATGTACTTATATGTGAAGTAATTTTAAACTCGAATTGGCTGAGAAGACCGAGTGGAAACAAAAACACCTTAGTCATTCGTTTCTTTTGTTTGTTAAATTTTGTAATTTTTTTTCATTGGCATGTACCTAATTTAAATAATAGAAAAAGTATATTAATGACGTTTTATAAGGCAATAAATTTTAATATCATTTAAAATTCTATGCTTACATTGACATCGTGTTTAATATATATTGTTCTTTCTAGTCCTAGACCAAGTGAAATTGTCTTTACATAATAAAATCGCGTGTCTAATAAATAGTATATCTACATTAAAATATTATAGGAATTTGGTCGTGGAGATTAGACACAAGAGTGTTACTGTAACATGACGGTGTAGTGAGTTCGATCCCCATTTGTAGGGATGAATTATTATTAGTTAGTATTTTCATTTATATTTAAAACGTATTTATTTATTATATTATTTAACACGTATAATGCCTTAAAAATTTCGGCGGAAAGTGGGGTACGGAGTGTCTTCACACCAGGTTCCCTCTGCCTAGCCTGCTGTTTGCGCGTTGATTATAGAAATTTGTACATTGAACTTATTGGCTGCTCTGTATGAGCATAACAAAGCGATAATTTACAAGAAATTTCTTGTGACTCGGCTTTGTCAGAGGGCACGTTGGGACCCATTATACTGTGACATCAATTGAGCTCGATATCGCCAATTCATTGACTTGGCCGCTTATTAATAGACATTAGACAATAACGAATTATGTCATGTTTTCATATAGTAATTATCATTGTTTGTGAAGCTCTAAAATATTCCTATTGAGAGTTGACACTATCTCTGGTTTATTGACTTAGAGCAGTCATTAGGTTGTGAATTGTCAGGAAGCAGAAAATTTGGGGATGTTATAGAAGATTCTGTTAGCCCCTTACTTCCGTAAATTTTTTATATTCTTTTATAATAAGAGGCAGAGGGAACCTAGAGTAAGACACACGTTTCCCCATTTTCTGCCGAATTCTGGGGGCAGTGCGCACTGAGTGGCGAATCTTAACGTGCTTTGTCTATATACCAGTACGAAGTTTTAAATAATATATATATATTTCCTAGAGTGGGGATCGAACCCACAACCAGTCGTGTTTACAGTCACACACTTGTGCTCCTGCGCCACGACTTATCGGATACAAATGATGAGAAAAAGAGAGAGAGCTTGTACATGAGTAGGCTATGCAAATAACAATATTTGAACCAGATCAATGAAATTATGCCGTTTGCTAAATAGAAAATGTTGGTAGGTTAGTGCGAAATATTTACTCAGCCTGTAATCGTGTTATGCGGTTCATTTTCGCAAAATTGTGACCTTAATAATTGGTAAATTTTTAATTTAACTTATTTTATTACTATTAAGAAACTTATTTTATATACATATTTCGTTGTTACCACTAATTATTTATTTGTGAATAATCGCTAAGGGTCTTTTCAAGTATGTTGTTAATATATAAAAAAAATACTGTACATACGAGTGTTTAATATGAATCGTCTTTATGCAAAGGGAAGTAGCAAGTTACCTCGGAATTGCAAAGAGGATGCTCTACTAAAGATGACATTGAGCAGCAATCAGGCAGAGTGGAGTATAAATGACGGTTCAAGTCTAAGCGTTGCGCACTTTATTTGATACAGTCACTTTGTATCATTTAAGTGTTATATGTATGATTTAAGTTTTAAATTAGCTAATTTTCTCATCTAATGCAAATATTTTTATTATTTTTTAATAATTTATCTTTTGAATTGAAGAATATCACATTATATAGTTTTAAGTTTTTGTCTGACTAACTACACTAAGTCAGACCAAAAATACAAATGGTATTATTATTACTATCAACTTATTATTATCATATTCTATCTTTGCATCTCAATATGTTGTTCTACCGATTTTTTTTATGGGAGAGGACAAGGCAAACGAGCGTTCGGGTCACCTGATGGTAAGTGATCACCGCCGCCCACAATCCCTTGCAACACCAGAGGAGTCACAGGTGCGTTACCAGCCTTTAAGCTGGGGATGAAGGGCACCGGGGCCCGGCCTTACCTAATGCGAAACGCAGTGGCAAGGCCCACTACTTCACGCCGGTTTTAAATGCCGGGGGTGGTATTAAATCCGGTCGAGTCTGCCCAAAATTGCCGATTGTTTCTTAAATACAAAGGTATAATTCAAAATAATGATTAAAAAAATATTAAATTAATTATTTTTGTGCCTTTTTCTTCAAGGATTTCGGATCCAAGGAACTCGGCCTTATGGAAGATTTGTATGAGAGGTTATATCTGAGGATATACTCGTAAGTCCGACACGTAGATACACTGTAGTAAATATAAAAAAATAGTAGTAATACATTTTGGTGAAGAGCCTCACCTGGGATTTAATTGTAAATAGGTACACGTTAGAAATCGGAAATGGTCTCAGGATAATATAAGGAACTATAGAAAAATTAAACTGCAGATAAATATTTGATTATTTTACGATTAGTAAAATAATGTAAGACCTCGGTTATATGAAGACTTTAAATATAAGAACCAGCTTCGGATTGCTCTAGTGCGTTAGTATTTTTGTCTATTTTGATCTATACTTAGAAATTTATGTCTGTTTTTATAAAATTTCCGCTTAAACATAAACTTAATTGTCTATTAACTAAACGAATACATCATTATCTAAATGCTATTTTTCATTAAGGAAAAAGGCCATTCATGTTTATATTTTTTAATAAATAATTATTTATTATTTATTGTCTGTTTGAGGTAATCGTGGCGCAGCGTTAGGACAGCGTTGTGCTGTAAACGCTATGGTTGTCGATTGTTCGATTCCCATTATGGGGGAATTAATAATTATCGTTGCCCGCTTCGGTAAAGAAGGCGGTTGGTCACAGCGTCGACAAATTCGACTATGTATTATCTGATTACCATGCTATATGGGTAAAAGCGTGACATTCCTTCAATTTTAATTTAGTGCACATAAAATAAATATTTAATTTGTCAATGTCGATTGTGCACAACGTGTTCCGACGCTTCAAATAGGCATATCCGATTGGAGACAGTTGTCATAGAAACAAACAAACAAAGTATTATTAAAATTAAAAACTTAAAATGGATAATTATTTTATATTCATGATATTATAAAAGAAGTTTGTAATTTTTTTACCTATAATATATTATAATAAATAACCCATAATGGCTGCAAATACTCCGCCTAATATATCGGCAAGAGTATTCTACGGATTAAGAACGGATATTCAGTAAGTAAAATGACAAATATTTTATCCCCAATAGTGTTTATATAAACATTTAGAAGAATAGTTATTTTATTAATAGTTATTTTAAAGAGAAATACTGTTATAATAATATATATTGCACATGTAATGTTTATGACAATGATTTGTGAGGGTTATATTTATTAAAATAGGCCCTATAATTATGGAGATATCTGACACTGGATAGATGCTTTTGTAATGTGCATTTTTTGGTTTCCAGATACAATGCACATTATATGACGGACTCTGAAATAATTTATCCAGCTGGTGGCGTCATTGTGATACATAACCATATACAGAAGAAGCAAAAATTTATTCGTCTACAAGACAAACATAAGCCTATAAAATCTCTTGTGCTAGCGCCTAACAGGTAGAGCAAAGGCCTAAATAATAAGTAATATCTAGTTAAAGGCTTTTATCGATCTAAATTTATATAATGTATTTTTTTCCAAAATTTAGTTAGATGTAGACATACTGTCTCAAAAAATGCAGGTTAGTTTTTACTAAAAAGAAATGGTAGCTTAGTAAAAACCTTTTCATTAAGGTCAGTCGTGGCGTTGGGGCATAAAGTGTAAGCGCGACTGGTTGTAGGTTGTAGGTCCCCAATCGAGGAAATGAAATATTTATCATTTCTTCGCTCTGGTGTCGAGGCAAAGCCCGGCGTTGAGTTTCAACACTCGTCACGCGATGCTTCCAAAATTCGGAGGAAAGTTCAGAAAGGACTGTCTTAATACTATGTTCCATCTACCTACCCTGCTGTATGTGGGATACAGCCTGAAGCTGAAAAAAAAACTTTTTTTAATTCCAGAAGATGGTTAGCACTAAATGAAATTGCCGAAGAAGGACAAAAGCCAATAATTACAATTTATGATCTGACAACTTACAAAAGGCGAAAAATACTGACTGTGCCGTTCGAAAACTCTACTGCCCGAGAGTTTGCCTGTGTTCAATTTACTTATGATTCTAAATATTTAGTAGCTATTACTGGAGAACCGGACTGGTATTTATATTATTATAACTGGGATAAGGGGAAGGTGGAGAGTCATGCGAAAGCTCAAAATCCGAGTGGCCAGGGAGTCGTCGAGAGTGTAAGTATCTATAATAAAAATATTTTTTTTTCTATAAATATTGTTATGTCATTGAGTGTCATCGTGTCTGCAGGTACAATGCAACCCGACAGACGCAACTCTCGTCGTAATAAGCGGCCCCTATACGTTTAGAATAATGAACGTATCAGAAACTGTGTGGCGGCAATGGGGTTGGTGTAAAGCTGAGAACGTAAGATTGATTTCTTATACTATATCTCTTTGTAAATCCACTTCACGCTATCCCGCACACAACAGGGTAGGCAGAGGGAACCTCGTGTTAAGACACTCCGTTCCCCACTCTCCATATTATTTAATGATTATATTTATTGATATTTTTAGATTAATATAACAAGTTGTATGTGGCTGACACCCGACCGAATTATGTTTGGAACAGACAACGGGGTTATTATGATGGTAGAAAATGGGGAATTGCGTCAAAATTGTATATTTCGTGCGGTTGACGTAATAGAGATGTCGCTTAAAAAGGTGGAAGTTGAGTGAGTTGACATGCTTGTTTTTAGTGTATGTGTAATAAATGAATATTTTAAACCTAATTATGTACATTTAAAGAGCCAGTGAAGGTGAAAAATCAAGTACTACCAGTGGAGACTCAGCGAGTAGTGACCAAAAAGTTGTTGACACCGAAAACTACCCCGTCACATGTATGGTCAACTTTGCTAAAGGTACAAAAATATTTGAGAGATCCTTGTATCTTGTAAATTTATATTGAGGCCTCTATAGTGATCGTTAACGCGACAGATTTCGATTCTCACTCGAGCAAATGAAATATTTAAGAACTTATAAGGGGCAACGGGACGGTTTGGTAACAGGCAGTTCCCTCTGCCTACCTTGTTAACGTAAAGCGTGCAAAAATAAAAATATTTAAGTTTTTCACGCTTCACCTTTACATATTAAATCTTAAATTATAAATAACGATGTATCTACAATCGCAAAATAATTTCATTTATTAAATGTTTATATTTACAGGATTTGCCTATTCATGTGGCCAGGGATACGTACATATGTTCGAGAAAGAAACACCGCACCATTGGCGTAAAAGAAATTTATTTCGTATTTCTAAAAATTCTTACAAGTATGGCTGAATATTTTAATTACGTTATAATTATATATCTCAAGATAGGTTAATATTTCTTTGTCTTCTGTTTTTTTTTGTCAGACATACTCGAGAACATCCACAATGGTCTCCCTTGGATGAAATTCAACATATTGTTATAGATCCTAATCAAGAAACTCTTCTTATTACAACGCTCAGAAAACAACTCTACTACGTTAAACTGTTCGGCCAACATATGCTTCAAGTAACTAATTAATAGTAATATAATATAGAGAAAAATTGAAAATATAAAATGATTCATACCCGGAATGGGAATCGAGCCCACAACCGTCGCGTTCATAGTTACACGCTATGCCACCGCCTCGATTCACTAAACATATAATTGTACACAGACGTATACAAATAAGTGAGTGTAAACAATTATTGCGTAATACACAAAGATCTTATTTATTTTCTGATGTAAAATCCTTTTAGAATCCAGAAATAGCGTTTACCGAACTCGGACCGGCCATGCATTACGGCCGTATAAACTCTCTATCGATGTGCGCCTGGAAACCGATATTTATGACGTCCGGCGAATACGATAAAAGCATTAGAATTTGGAACTACATGACGGATGACGTAGAGCTGATTAAGCTGTACCAAGAGGAGATACATTGTGTTTCTCTTCATCCTACAGGTAATTGTCTTTTTAATGCCATTTTTACCAGCGGGATAGCCAGTGTAAACAGAGCGCCAAACGATACGTAGTCTCTGCATATCTGTTTTGCATTGTCCACTGTCACCAACTCCTTCATACATGCCTCTGATCCACTCCTGGGTTTACCCTCTGGCTATCCTCATATATTTTACGTGATTTTCCTCCAGTGTCTTCGATGTGGTGTTCTGTGAGTCTCCGTCAACCAAGGTCCATCTTTTATTCTTCTACATTCTCACTGTGACTATGACGTGACTATGAATATATATAATATATTAATTAAATAGATATATGAGATATTAAATACACTTTATACGTTTTTCAGGTCTTTTCGCTATCGTCGGATTTTCCGATAAGTTGCGTTTTATGGTGGTACTTATTGATGACTTTGAAGTGATGCGTGAGTTCCCCATACGCAATTGTAAGCGCGCACAGTTCAGCACTAGCGGTCATCTATTCGCAGCCGTCAACGGTCAAGTTGTTCAAGTGTTTTCTTCAGTTTCCTTTCAAAACGTTTATAATTTGAAAGGGCATAATGGAAGGGTAAATGTCATATCTATGATATTGGAATCTACAAACGAAAAAATCTATTTTTGCAACTAACAAACTATATATATATATTTTAGATTACATGCTTAGCGTGGTCAGCCAGTGATTTAACCCTGGTGTCGTGTGGCACTGAAGGCGCGGTGTACGAATGGAATATGTCTTCAGGTCAGCGAGTTGGCGAGGTGATACTTAAAACAAACCAATTTAACGGTTGTGCAGTCAATAAGTAAGTAACTTATACTATAGATAATTAAGTGAAAAAACTTGTGTAAATTGAATATATTCGCGAAAATACAATTCAGGAGTAATATGTAAAATAAAACACACATTTTTTAACAAAAAAATGTTTGTCTAGTTGTATACGCACATTTTCGGGACTCCCAGATGGATTGGTGGCCTGGGTCAAGTGCAGGCTCTATTTGATTTTAAAAACTTGCAAACCTGATAGAACCGTAGAACCGTAGTGCTCCAGATACAGAAAAAAATCCGTTCTCAACTTCGTTAAAATTAGTTTAAACGAAGTTGAGGTCAACAATTTGTAATTGAAGCGATAAAATCTTGAAGGTTATCTATATATAAAAACGATTAAATATTTTTTAAATAGCACTGAACTTAAAATTTGCAATAATTTTACATAAAGGTTGCTATTGTGGCTTAAGGGTGCAACTAAAGCTATTTTAAAAATGTGAGAGAAAACTCCTTAGGAGATAATATATAGCTTTAGATGACGAGGTCGTCACTAGTATTCAAAGTTAATATTTTCTTATAAAATAATGAGTAATCCATAATTCCCATATTACAGCAACGGTAAGACGACGTACGGTATAGGATCTGATGGTGAAATTAAAGAGATTGGCTCAAATACGATTCGAAGAAACCTTGGTCTGATTTCATGCGCTCTAGATACGATCGTGCTGTCACGATCAGATCTAATGCTGTTCATAACTGGTGGCGAAGGAGGCGTCACCGCAGTGCAGCTACCGTTGTTAGATAAAGCCATTTTTAACGAATTTCATATGCACAATAAAAAGGTTACTGGTATTGCATTGTCGTATGACGATCAAACGCTGGTGTCGGTGGCAGAGGATTCGTCTATCTGTCTGTGGAGATTGACCAACGCTGATGGTAGAGCTATAGCTCTTGATAAAGATTTCGCTTACTCGAAAGAAATTTTAATAAGTAAAAAAGATTTACAGGAAAAGATTAATAATATAAACGTGAGTAATGTGTAAGTTCGAAATTAGAAATTAAGTAATACTATACTATACTCAAGTGTCATCCACAACATTTGGATACGTGGCACTGCACTACTGTGCGGTTTCGTAAGAACTTCCTTTCAAGGGGTCGTGGGCGGCAATCATCAGTTACCATCAGGTGACCCGTACGCCCGTTAGTCTTCACAATTAAATATGTGAAACTTAAAATGAAAACTTAAAAATAGATGGTTAATGTATGTAGATGAAATGAACAAATAATATAAGTATGTAACTAAGGTCTACATCCTATACTATATTTTGTAGTTACTTAGTACAAGAATGAGTGAATTGGAAACGGAGCATACCTATCAACTACGACAAGCAGAAGCTGCGCAAGCAGAAAAACTAAAAGAAGTACATGAAGGATACTGTGCAGCCATTGAAGAGCTGAAAGAGAAAAACGAAGTTAGTTAAGTTATATTATTTATTTATAATTTTTAAGCACACGCATTGTGTACAGAGTAATAATTAAGTTTGTAAGACTCAATTTTGAACTATTTTCGGTGTTACCAAGACAAGACAACCAAGATGATGAGACCCTTTAAAGCATGCTTGGGAAGAAAGTGTGTTATGTAATTTTTTCAAATGCAATTTCGATAAATAACTTTAATATTTCTTAGATATAGTATATAAATAAAATAAATGCAGAGTTAAGTTAGATTTCAACATCTAACACGCAAAGACTGAGATCGAAGATCGGAATAAATCGAACTGCGTGATGTGAGGCGGCCTCACAAAATGCAATGGCTTAACCTTATCTGTGTACACTTTGTTGTATGTACTGTACAACTATGTTTTATATTTAAGCAAATGGAAAACGAGCACACACATGAAATTGGAATGATACAACAAGATATTGCCAAACTGAAGTCGGGCCATGAAAGAACTCTTCAAGCTTTGGAAGCTGATTTTAATATAAGACTTATAAGTGAATACGATAGATATCAGGTGAGCATTTCTTGTAAGTTAATAATAAAAACAATATTTTGAATGACTGTTTTACCGTATATTTTATATTCTTTTTTAATTGTTATCTAATTTACCTAAATAACCATTTTGAAGATATATCTTAATTACGCAATAAATTTTTATTGTACTGAACATTATAAATATTATATTATTTATTATATATTAAAATAGAGCTTAGAGGATAAGACAGCTCGTATGAGGAAAGATTACGAACAGCGACTGGAAGATTTAGCGGAGAACAAGCGACAAGCTTTAAGACAACTAAACACTATGTTTGAAGCAAAACTTGAAGAAAAAGACCTGATGCTGCTTGAGGTATCTTATATTTTTTGATTATATCTACAAACTATTTACGACTCACATGTGTAACTTATTCGTTGAAAATTAATTACAAGCAACAATCCTTGGAAAATCTGTGAGTCTATTTAATTTGAAAGTGCAAAAAAATAGTAAAATAAATCGATATTGGTAGTTACAAGAGCAAGCGGATATGGAAAAAAGAGAGCATGAAACAATAAAGTCTTCCATAGAAGAGGATGCTGACCGTGAAATTATTGAAATAAGAACAGCATATGAAGTCCAACTGAAAGATGAGAAAGATGCCAACGTGCGTTTGAAAGGAGAAACTGGCCTAATGAAGAAAAAGTTAATATCTGCGAATAAGGAAATTGATGAATTTAAACATCAAGTATTACAACTTAAAGGTAAATAATCTTACAACAATCTATAGCATATATCTATTAATATTATTTTATTATTATCTTTTTCAGCTTCACGCTCTATGCCGCACACAGCAGGGTAGGCAGAGGGAACCTCGGTGTTAAGACACTCCGTTCCCCACTTTCTGCCGAATTCTGGAGGCAGAGGCGCCTGGAGTCGAGGCCGCGCTTGGCCTCGACACCAGAGCGAAGAAAAGTGGAAATATAAACATAAAGAAATATTTCACTTCCTCGAGTGGGAATCGAACCCACAACCGTCGCGTTTACGGGCGGCACCCCGACATATTATGAAATTATAATAATGAATAGTATCCATATCGCATTTTCAGCGGAGCATAAGCAGTTTCAAAAGGTTATATCAACTCTTGAACGGGACGTAGCTGATTTGAAGAAAGAAATATCAGAGAGAGACGGCACTATACAAGACAAAGAGAAAAGGATATACGAGCTCAAACGAAAAAAACAAGAACTGGAAAAATATAAATTTGTATTAAATTTCAAGATAACAGAATTGAAGAATCAGGTAAAATGTAACCTTCATTACGTAACTGTCAAGTAATTACATCAATTGACCTTGAACTGACATTACAATGGCATATATATTAAATAAATAATATATCAATAATTAGCGTCTTTAAGTGCGGTGTTAGAAATTCATATAATAAATAAAATAAAAGAAACATAATATTCTTTAATTAATTTTGATGAAATGTCAAGTTATCCTTTGCGCCTATCGTTAGATAGAACCTAAGGAACGCACAATACGAGAGTTAGGCGTTCAAATTGACGACATGCAGAATGAAGAACTAAAATTATTGAATATAAAACATGAACTTGGTATGATTAAACAAATGACTGATAACTTAAATTTTCTATGTAGACCTTATCACTAACATTAGTTACTTAACTAATAAAAAAGTTACAGCTGTTCAAAACTTACATTATACTTTTTATCTTCACAACAGATAGAGCCGTTAGAACGCGACATTAAAATTAAAAAATTACGTATTCTCGAATTGGAAGTGTCACTAGAAAGTCTACTTAAACAAAAATCATTTCGGGGTAAATAATTCAGTTGTAATTTTTTTATAACTTTAGCGTAGATAGTTTTGTAGAGGTTGTAGAGAAAATATTGCACAATACAAATTCTATTTTATATGTTGCACGCTTAGACACAATAATATCGCTTTCACAACGCAATTAATTGTAGCCGAACTTCGAAGTTTTAACTGAGGTTTACACTTAGTTCTCTCTGCTAGCGGGATACGGCGTGGACTGTAGATCTGACTCTGTGGATCTGATATATCTTTAAGTTACCTATTTCCAACAGAGTAAATAATACTTTCCTACTTATTATATCTTATATTAAACTATATTTTATTTGTTAATTACCTTTTTTTAGAGCTGAAAATCACACAATTAAATGAAAAATTGTCATCCGCGAAAAAAGATTTCTTCAATGAAGCCAATCGTAATATGACTTTGAAAAATACACTAAAGAAAATAAAGATTGATCTTCACAATATGACTGCCAACTTCCAAGATCCCACTCAGCTGAAGTTGAGTGTCAAGGTAAATAATTTAATTTATACCCAAAATAGCACGCATATAAAATTATTTCCTGTTCTGCTACAACAGTAAGACATTGAGGAGTTAAATATAAAAGGCAAGGGCGTGAAAGGCAAGGGTGTTGATCTCGAATATTTAAGCATTTAAATCGTGCGGAAACGTTGCGAGCAGGATGTGAAACCCCTTAGTTTTTTTTATTACTGAAATAATAAATTATATTTAAATACAACTTATTTAGTTAAATAGTAAGTAGATACTTTGACATCTAACTTGGTTTTTAATGGAATATTAACTAAGTAAAGCCCAAAGATCTTTTGATATATTAAACGACTGGACCCCCCTCTACATGAGTCGTAGGCTACTTTTAATTATATTAATAGGTACATTAATTTTAGGCACTTTTTCAAAAATATGTGGAAGATATAGACTTTGTGCGTAGCCGCATTGCGGAAGACGAAGCGATCCGAGAGTTCAACCGACAACGGGATCATCTAGAGAAACAAGTAGCGGCTCTAAAATTACAACTATCGAAATCTTTAGATGGTTCTAAGAGTGACATCAGAAAGATTATGGATGCAAGTATTTGGTTTAATAAGAGTTATTTATATAAATTTAAATATACGACAAAATATCTACTGTACTGTCATGGTCGTCAAGCTTGTCGACGCAAGAGCTCAAGGGTGACTGGGTTGTAGCGGTTGTGAGTTCGATCCCGTTCGATATGAATTATTACTTATTAATATTTTCATTTCTTCGCTCTGGTATCAACAAAAGATTTATGTTGGTAAAGTGAGCGGTAAGAGAGGTAAAGGTAAAGATACTGGAGGAAATTCACGCAAAACGCATGAGGACCCCCCGGAGGGTACGTATGAGAAGGTTGATGACAGTGGACGAGGCGAAAGAGGTATGTCGAGACCGTAGCGTTTGGTACTCCGTTCTCCCCGACTAACCCGCTATGGATAAAGTGAAGTTATATAATTATAGTGTATAGTGTAGTTTATATTAAATATGCAATCTTCTAAGACATGCAAATATTCTTTAATAGAGTCTAGTGTAAAGTAGTTATTTTAAAAATATATGCAAAATATATATTTTTAAAATAACTACTTTAACATAAAATATTTTGTTTGATGCAAACCCATTTACGATCACCACCACACATCTATTAATACATGATTAAAGTCCATCGTTGAATAGTAAACACATGGTTTTTATAGCATTATGTGGTAATCAGTATCATTATAATAATGCTTTTTATAATGTCCCTCATAAAACATAATAATTTACATATTTTCTATATTTCTAGTTGACATTACACTTCTATTTTAAAACTTGGTTTTTTACAGGAAAATTGTACTTTACTATCGGAAATAAACGGTCTCCGTGGTGAACTAAAATCGACCAGAACAAGGTGTTTCCAAATGGAGTCCATCCTCGGGCTGTCAGCCCGATATGTACCGCCAGCGACAGCAAGAGCTAAATTGAAACACGTCACCGAGGACAGAGAGAAATTAGACGAACATTACAAACACCAAATAGAGGTTAGATTTAAGAAAAAATATATTAGGATCTCTTTATTTTTGGTATATACCAAAAACAAAAATTAGTTGTGACAAGCGTATATGAATTTCGACTTACCTTGATAAAAACATGGGACTAAGTGGTTGAATCGTTTGGACTGTTTCCAAGAGGTGCGGGTATGAGTCCCGTTCGCGGGTACGACTGTACGTACAAATTTACTTATTATTTCGAAAATACTTTTGCAAAATCTGATTATTATCATCAAATTGATAAATGTTAATATTTTTTTACGTTTCCTACAAGTTATTATCCACCTATTTCTAAAATATATTGTAATAATTTTAAAATATTATTTAAAAAAAACAAGTGTGATGAATTACCTAATTCAATATTCTTTTGACTAGGTACAATATATTGAAAGATATTTCCCTATGTCTATCGATAATTTTCGCTATAACAAAAACCACTTAAGTCAGTTTTTAAGAAACCCAACTTAATTAGGGCTTTCGAAGTTTTACAGTTTGCCAATATATTCTAAAATTTTTAATTCTAATCTATTAACAGTAGTATACCTATAGAACAAACTATATATAGTATTTGACATAATCAATTTTATTTTCTTTATTAAATTTGGGGTCGTATAAATTAGTTTCATTTCTTCTCTGTTAACAAAACAAAGCGCAGGGTTGAGTTCCGTCACCCAACACCCAATGTTTTGAAGGTTGAGCTATTTATACTCTTATTATATATTTCAGGAAAAGGATGGAATAATAGTGACTCTTAAGGAAGAGAATGAACGTTTGCTCGAGAAAGCAAGATGTAGTGATGAAGTACAAAATACGTAAACCAAGATTAACTAAACGATTAATATTATATTATATTAATAAAGACATCTTTAAAACATTCGAATTGCTATTGTAATATTATTTTATAGTTACACTTGCCATTTATTTTGAAGACTTTGTCTTTCAATTAATTTAATTAAAGAGTTAAATAAAATGCTAGATGAGAAAAAAATATGTATTTCACTAAATGCTTTTGAATTATATTTGTAAAATCCCACCGAAAATTAAATAAAATTATGTTTTTACAACATACAACTATAAATAAGACATAACAAGTTAAGAGAAGAACAACGGAAGCGTCTTAAAGCTTTAATAACAAATTTTTATTTCCTTCACCATACTGAACTCTTAAGATATTGAGTTTTTAACATAACATATTACTACCACTTTAGAGACTAAAATAACTACTTCTATCTATGAAGTAGTTATATGGGCGTGGAAATAGGGGGAGGGGGAGGTTTGAGCCCATCCCAGAAGTTTCAGCAAAAAATTAAGACTGTAATATGAAAATAAAACTCAAGCCTATTAAATTTTATTGTGCTTACCAAAAATCACATAACTTTACTCATATAATATTTAAATTTAGCGTCTCAATCTTTACGGTGTGTAAATCAGTGGAGGGCCGCGTCCTCCCCTTCGCCTGGTAAAATATTTATATAAACGCCCAAGTCAATACTAAATATTATTTATAGAATAAAGGGTAAAATAGCTTTTCTGCCTTTGGGGTAGTCTGGAAATTCTTTCTTGTAGTTGCGATGCTTGCCGAGGGCCCACACTGACATTTGATATAAGCCAACAATCGCGAATAATCCAGCTGGAAAAGATTACATAATAATTATTATTTCAACCCTTCAAGCTGTAGCCCGCTAAGCTAGGTAAGTAAAGGGATCCTAGTATTAAAGAGTTGCGTTCCCACTTTCCGCCTCATTTTCGAGAAATTGCGTATTTAGAGAAGGAAATGTAAATAGGTCCTAAGTTGGAATCTAACTTAATTGTTCTGTTGAGATAAAGTGCGGTGTTAGGATCTACCACTCAAGACACTATCTCTAATTCGAACGGAAAGCAGAACACACGTGCAGGCAAAAATTAAATTTTTAAGATATTTCCATGGCAATAAAAAACGTAATCGCAATAGTTTTAAGTTTTTATCTACATATATACAATGTGAAAATATGGTTTTCCTGGTCCATTGTAAAAATTACAACAATTCAATTTGGAATATGCAATGTTGGTTTCATTCTGTTTAAACAATAATATATATATTTTATTGAGACGGGAAGTAGCCTTTTTATTATTATATGTACTGTTTTTATTAATGTATTGTGTTAAGGTACTTTTTTAAATTATAATATTATGTTAATATTGAGAATTATCAACTTTACGAGCAATGAGGTTGGGCGGGGGTTTGTCAGAGCTGTGTGGGCCGAGCCCAACCCAAATTACTCTAGTGTCCACCCCAAAAATGTTACTTACAACTAAATTTGCACCGAAAAATAAAAAAAGAATCAAACAAATACACACACACAAACCACAAAATACGGACTCCCCCACCCTTCCCGAATAAAATGTCTGTTGATAAGCTCATATCTACTAAGGATATCAAACCTACAATCTTTAAACTTAATCAATATGTTTTATTTAATTGATCAATATGTTTTATTTACTTGATCTTTAATTTCTTATCTGAACATGTGTTTCATGATTTTTTAGAATTCACCCCCTAAACTGAAAATAATTTCTTAAACATATTAATAAATATTCATGCAGTTCAAGCGGGCGAAGCCGCCCAGGTCGGCTTATGAACTTATATAATCAATTACTTTCACAATTATTTATACATAGGTTTCTAAGCTCTATACCAATGCAAATAGAGCTGAAATTTGCTATAACAGTGTAATAAATTATGTAGTTAATTAATTACATTTAAGGTCATGATAAGGCCACGTAACAAAATTGTTGCCTCTTGAATAATAATTTAATAAGGATTTTTTTTATTAATATTGGTATTTTAAAGGTGTACCTGTATAATATTCATTAAATTACAAATTTGAGACCATCGTGGCGCATGGACACTATAGTCTTACTGTAATTGGTTTGATTCCCACTTGGGTAAAAAAATATTTAATATTTTAATTTGGGGAACTAAAGGAGTCACTTTGTTGCTAACAATGTGAGATTTAGGTGCAAATTATATAACAGCCTTGCTTGATACTTATCTTAATACAGATAACATTTTAATATTATATAAATGAAGGCAAGAATGAAACAACCTAATTGACATAGACTTATATGGTGGAGCAGTACAATATCTGACTGCAAAGATAATGGTTGTGGGTTCAACTCTAACATGGAGGAATGAGGTATATTCAATATTTAGGATTAGGTATACAAACTGTATAATGTGACTCTACACTTACCTGGGGCACACTTAGTCATAACTGTAAAGAAAAGCCAAGATCCAAACTCATAAGTGTAATTTGGACATGACACAAAGTTGAAAAGCAGAGAGAAGGGGTTTCCGTCAGGTCTTGGTATGCGTCTTTCTTTGGTGCCTGGAGGTCGTAGATTCTTAAGCAAAATATGAATGCTTAAGTTACCCAGTTCACATATCTGGAAATACATATTGAATTATATTGAAGTCTTATTATCAATTTGTGTAAAAACATTTATAAAATCTATATGTGAGTAGAAATTGTTTGATATTTTTTAGAAGAAAATTTTTAAAGTATGAGTGTAATGCGCTTGGTTGTGGGTTCAAACCCCACTCGAGGAAATATAATATTAATTTAAATTTATATTTCAATTACTTCGCTCTGGTGACGAGGCAAAAAGCATGACATTGAGTTCTGCCATTTTACACACTCCAGAATTCGGCGGAAAATGGGAAACCGAGCAGAGTGTCTCAACACTAGGTTCCCTCTGCTTACCTTGCTGTGTGTGTTTAAAGCTGATTTTTAAATTTATATTCAGTTTGGCAGTTACTTACAGTGAATCCTGCTACGCCAACATACACACAGATGTTACAAGGAGCAGTGAAGAGAGGATGATTGATGTGGTATGCAATGTAGAGTGTAAATAGCCAATAATATGCACAATTTTTAAATAAATTGCGTAGTGGCATTGTTCCATGAGAAAAACGGTGAACAAATAATGTTTCTAGAAGACGTTTAGCATAATGAACTGACCAGCAAGCAGCAGCAATCCTGAAAGTTGAAAAAGTTACAAAGAAGATGCTATGAAAGTTTCGCTGGTTGGTAAAGAAAATCTACAGACTTCCTTGTGTACTTTTCTATAGATAAGACATTGTACATTGGGTGTTTCTTCTAAACACATAAAGTGAGGCTTATACCTTAGTTTTTGTAGGCTTTATTTCACATTCACTGTGCTTAGTCAGTCATTTGCCAAGTCATCAATTTTGAGAATAGAATATAATACAACATATTTTATATAGTAAGCTTTATAAATAGTAATCAGTTAATATTATCTTACGTAGCCACTGTCCCAGGGGGTGATGTATAACTTCCGTAAAGAATCCAGGGTCTCTGGTACACCCATAAATACACAAATAGAGGGCCAGCATATTCAGCCAGAAATACATTCCTCCATGAGATTTGAGGACCTAAATCTTGTAAATATAATTTTGATCCATTGTCAAGGTTAAGGGATTTAAGGGTACTTTCGTCTTTTAATGATCTTCCTTTTGCTTCTAATTTAATAGATTGTCTGTCCGGGTACAGAGATTTTTTTATACTTTGATGTATTTTGTCCTTCACATCTTTAATAGTGGAATCAGTATTTACATGTACTTTCCCCAAGGGTTTTGAACCAGATATGCTCAAAATTTCAATCTAAAATATATAATTATATATAATTTATTTGATCAATTTCTAATATTAAAGAATATTATATTAGTAAATTAATAAAATGGATTAATCATACCTCCATAGTGTCTTGAGGGCTCGAAGGAATTTGAATACACGTCTGTGTTAACAAATAAAGTCAAAGATCACAATTTAAATAAAATACAGTAATGCAAACTTAAAACCGACTTACGAAATGACCGGTAGCAACAACCTCACCCGAGTTTAATAAATAAATATATTTGAGTACCTATTTCAAATAGTAAAAAAACATTTATATTAAATATCCAAAATAATATTTAATAAGCACAAACACGACTTGTACTAAGATTTAGTTTTATGTACTGCTACAATCTTAAGTTTTATCCATTGTGAATAAAAATCATAGTTCAAAAATGACGTAGCAATATAAGTATGTAATATGTATACCTATTGACAATTGCCGTCGAAGTCGAACTCGTTTCTTATATCTTTTGCGATTGCGCTGCTTTTGACAATTTAAAAAATCAATGTTGCTACGATCACAATATTTATTGACATATTAAGCTTAAATTGTCTCGATGCATAAATATATCTGGAACGGAATGAACAACCAAACACATTTTAATATAAAATACAACTTTCAATTATTATATATTTTTTTAAATCACGCCAATTAACACGTTACGCCTCCAGGATTTGGCAGAAAGTGGAGAGCGAAATGTTTTAACACTAGACCTCTTTCCTGCCCTGTCACATACATTGTGATGCTGAAAAAATATATAATTCAATAGTTTTCCTAGGTTTTACTACATACTACCTACCTACGTAGCTGCTACCTACCTAGGTAGCAGTGGAAAACTATTGAATTATAACGTTATATAGTATGTTATATATATCCCTGAATATAGGTATATTCAACGTTATTTATTTTTTTTTAAATCATCTCAAGTATGCGTAAATATAAAATTGTAAAATTTCTCACATAAAATAAAGCAGCTGATTTAAATGGAGCCATTTCAATACCCCATTTGACTGACATCTGACTGAGTTTGATTTATTACTGACTATTATTAATTAGGAATGGATAACAATAAAACAATAATTATGTTATGTAAATTAAATAGAGTAAATTCGATGTTATTTTTTTAAAAACGAACGCATCTTTATTTACAAAATTATTTAGTTTTGTGGAATTGCGGTTGGTAGATAGTGGATACTGCAATATTTGCTAGCGTTTTGTAAATGTGTGCTGTCAGTGACAAGTCTTCTTTGTGTGCATGTGTATGTTATTGATATTTATATGTACTAGTAAATTAAATGGCGATTGGCGTTTTGTGTTTAGACGTATTTTCACAAAAGATTGTTTATTAATATATATTTAAAAGAAATTGCAAGAAATCTTGTTAATAAAAATAAAACTGAATAACTGAACATGCGTTCTGTGGCGGAAATAGGAGATAGTGTCCCAGCTTTCTTGGGAAAACTGTGGAAATTGGTTAATGATTCAGACACCAATCATTTGATTTCATGGAGCCTCGTAAGTATTTATTTCTGAATTATGAGATTATTTTGTCTTTATTAATTAATTTTTTTAAAACAACGTTCAAATAAAAATTTATTCTACTAGTTTTTTAGAAAGTTGCTACTGAACAACCTATAACGTACAGGCAGTTGACAGTTCGTCATTGAGTATAATAAATAAATAGTTACATGTCACGTTTTACACCATGCTCTTGAATTTTTAAAGTAGATAAATTGTATGACTTCACTACTAACAAACATTTTACTTTCTATCTTCAAAGCTTTGTTTATAAATGAGTTAATAAGCAATTATATTGTTCTTTGACATTTTGTAAACAGTACTTTTCCATTGGATTACACAATAATAAATATTGTTATAATCGAATTGAAATAAAATAATGAAAATGATAGCAATGTCATGGCTATATTATATTATGCAACTTACCCGCAATAATCAATATATTTAAATATACACATATTATTAGATTATAATAGCTATTGGTACAAAAATAAATACTTAGAATTAATGTATTAATAAAACTAAATAACATTTCTCAATTTTAAGAGTGGCAAATCATTTGTTATAAAAAATCAAGCAGACTTTGCAAAAGAATTATTACCCCTATATTATAAACACAACAATATGGCAAGTTTTATCAGACAATTAAATATGTATGGATTTCATAAAATAACTTCTGTGGAAAATGGTGGCCTGCGATATGAAAAAGATGAGATAGAGTTTTCTCATCCATGTTTTATGAAGGGTCATGCTTACCTGTTAGAGCATATAAAAAGAAAGATTGCCAACCCCAAGTCAATTATTGCAAGTAATGAGAGTGGAGAAAAAATACTCTTAAAACCAGAATTAAACAAAGTATTAGCAGATGTTAAGCAAATGAAAGGTAAACAAGAGAGCCTTGATGCTAAATTTAGTGCTATGAAACAAGAAAATGAGGCATTATGGAGGGAAGTGGCTATCCTAAGACAAAAACACATAAAACAGCAACAAATTGTAAACAATGTATGTTTTTATATTTATTTTTTTTTAGTTTTCAAACTGCATTCTGCAATAATAAAATATAAAAATTTATGCAGTGTTGTGACCAAAAATTTTGTATATATTCAATTAAATTTTTGTTTTTAGTTAATACAATTCTTAATGTCTCTTGTACAACCAACTCGACCTTCCAATTCTGGTGGTAGTAATGTTGGTGTAAAGAGGCCTTATCAGTTGATGATCAATAGTGCCGCACACAATTCTACAGCAGATACCACATACCCTGGTAGATTAAAAAATATAAAACTTGACAAAGATGCAATATTGGATGGTTTAAATGAAGAGAATGTGGTTTGTAATGGATCAATAATCTTATTTTGTTTTTTTTTTTGTTTTTCTTCCATTTATTTTGTAATTAAATATATTGTTCTAAATTTCACAGGAAGATGGTCCTACTATCCATGAATTGGCTCATGATGATATTTTACATAATGAAGCATCTCAAGATTCTTTGGACCCCGTAGCTTTTGTGTCTATAGATTTGTCCAATAGTCGCAAAATATCAAATGCAACTACAAATTCTGATCCTACAGCATCAGAATATCATGTTACTATGGAAGATGGAGAGGAAGCCGAGACAGGTAAAATCAATTTGCATATTATATCTCTACAAATGTTTAGTATTAATGTGGCATTAATGGTTATTAGTAAAAAAAATCAGCTTCACACTGTATCCTGCACACAATAGGGTAGGCAGAGGGAGTTAAAACACTGTTGCCCAATTTCTGCCGAATTCTGGAGGCATTATTGAGTAATATAAATATATTAAACCTAACCTATATTTAGATTCATATTTTACAACCAATGCTAGAAGTTAATCAGTAAAATCCTTATAATCAATCAATGTTCTTAGATCACACAAGAGTAACATTCCCAATTGTGCATACCAATGGTTACATAAGGATACCTGAAACGCCACCTATTGTAACATCTCCATCTCCTACAATGGCTACATCTCCAGGTCAATCTACGATGGAACAAGTAATAAACAATCCCATAGACTCGCCAAGTACGTCAAGGCCAAAAACTAGGTGTACAAGCAAAAATGTGTCTACAAATACTAAGAGCTTACTCTCTCCAAGCAATTTCAATACTATTAATTCATCTGATTTCAAACTTCCTGCTGAGATATTTGCAAGCGATGATTCAGTCAGTGACACCGGAGTTGGTACAATCGATGATCTAAATATGCTACAGGATGCAATTCTTTCTGAACAAACTGTGTCTTCCAAAGACAAGTTGTTGGGAGGCATCAATATCAAGCTTGAAAAACCAGAGAATGTCGAAATAGGAAAGAAATCTAAAAAATCTAAGGATAATTGTTATATAGGCAATTTAAATTTGGCAGATATTAAGACTGAATTACAAGATGACTTTGATTGGAGTAACATGACATTAGCAACTGTTAACAATAACCCCAATGTGAATAGGTTACAGGGCATGTAAGTTTTGAAATTGCTTTATTTATGGTTTGTTTTATTTTTCTTTTGTCATACATCTTTTTTCAATTGAGATGAAAATTGAGAAAGAAAAAAAAAACTGGAATTTTATAAATGTGATTTTGATGTTCAGGTATAGGAGAGATAATAGTCAACATAGGGAAGAATATTCTTCCCAATTTGGAACAACTTCAAACAAGTATGTGATAAATGATAATTATTCAAAGTGAATCTTTGCTGAAGTAGCCTACTATAAATATTTATTGGAAGTGTTTTTATACATTACAGATTGTTATTGTTACACAAGATTTTTTTTGATAACTATCTATAATAGACTGCTTATTGAATTAATACTGATGATAAGAAAATCTAAGCTTTTTGTGTAATTATATACGTTTTTGTTATCACTGGTAAAATGCACTATGCTATGCAAAGAAAACATTAAATTATCTAAAGTATCTATTTATTTTTTATGATTGTTATTTGTATACATTTATGTTTCAGGAATGATATTGATGACCATTTGGATACCATGCAAACAGATCTGGATTCCTTGAGGGAGCTGCTAAGGGGTGACACATATTCATTGGACACCAACACACTATTAGGGGTGAGTAGACTATAAACAATATATAAAGAAAAAATAAACAATAGTACTAACTTTATTACAATATTGCAGGCAACAAAAGTGGATGATTACAAATAAATATTTTATGTATAATATTTACAAAATTGATGTTAAAATTGAATGTTACAAAATTAATCCTTAAACTCTCAGAACTTTAAATCAGTTTATTTTATGATTTATGTATGTTTCTAAATTTCTAATTACCATCTAGATCATTACTATTTATATAATAATGAATATGTATAACGTATTCATTAAAAAACATCTCATCGTTAATATGATTGGAATGGTGGGAAAATTATTTCTAATAGCTGATTAAGTTTACCATATGGCGCGATTTTCAAACAGTGCATGTAGTAGTAGTTGACGCACACAGGCGCGCGTTTCGTAAACAGCCGGTTAGCGCGGCAAGGTTGGTAGCGCCGCGCGGGTCACGTTGCAGCCAACGTGTTGATAGCGCGTGCGGAGCCTCGCGCGGACACCCGTCTACGTAATGACGGGTTCGCTGCATTCTAATAATTATGGATTTCATAATTTCGTTTCTTATCAACTACGTCAACGATGCCTTATTTATATACGAATTTTTTTCCTCAGATTGTTTTGTTTTTTTTTTGTTTGCAAATATTTTTTGCAAATATTTTTTTAGTAACAAATATAAAAGTGAACTTTTGTATTGTCCTCAGATTGATGAAAACGTAGGACCTACTATTTGTCACCAAACAAAACACAATGTAATTAATGAATGATGACGCATCAAAATATATTAATATATAATTAATTTTTACGATTATATTGTTAATTTATTTCGATGTGTTTCTTTGCTTTAACGAAGGAGAGAAAAACAACCTTAATTTAACCGCATTCAAATTATTTATAAATTAGGGAAGCTTCGTGCACATTCGTTTAATTGTTATGCACATTATAAATGTTTTAATTCATACTCAAAATTTTAATTTTAATAATATATAATGCTACTAACAAATAAACTGTAACGAAATGATGTGTAATACGGTTACATATATAAAGGATATACATCCTCTTTGTATTTGAATGCGGTTGCTATTTTAATTGTAATTAATGAAACATTTTACATTTCAGCTGTTCGGATCAGATGATCCTTTCTATGGGCTGACTTACAATGCGTCGGATGACAGAAATAAAAGTAGCAACAACGGTGAGTTACATACAACCTATTTATCAAATTAGTTCGACGTCTATCGTAAACACGGGGGCGCGACGCGGCATCGGCCTAAAGCGGTAACTTTCAGGAATAATTTAAAAGCTTAAATATTTTTTATAATTTAATGTACAAACAAGGGCGTTGGTACAAAAGTGGCTATATTATTAAACAAATTACAGTATCTAAATGAGAGTAATTGTTATGTTATATTGAAATTTGAAATATTTGCAAATTATGTGTAACGCCTCTTTTGCACGTACGGCCGCAAATAAAATTTCCTATATAACAGGTTTCCGGTAACCGTGACCGCGACCGACAGTGAATTGTAGCTTATTAGTATATCCATTTGCCTATACATTTGTGTTAATTGTAGATACAACAAAACAGTATCCGATGATTGATTTTGATTGGCTGATCGGTACAGGCGATACAACGCAGGGGAAGTAATCCCCTGCCTGCCACACTACTACGACAAACGCTGCTGCAAGTGTTGGAAATCGGTAACGGGTCTATTTGTGGTTTACGGTCTAAATATGGGTCTTATTATGATGTACACTTAGATTTTTGTTACCATCAGAAACGACGATTACGAATAATTTTGTGAACTAGTTTCTATTTTGAAATTCTTATAAAAGCTCATGTCTGTTTATTTAAAATTCGATCTATATGAATTGTTCGTAATCGTTTATCTGTAGCTACGTCACTATTTAAGATAGTATAAGAAGCGTCTAGGATATAAATAATGATAAGAAACGTTATGTTAACGGTAAGATTGTAATTATTTTATTGTTATTAAAGCGAAGAAGCTGAAAGGTGAAATTTTGAATGTAAGCTGTGGCGACATTCGCGCGCAGAGCCCGTTCAACGAAGACGACGGTACTAATGATTAATATATTAAAGTCGTTATGATAATAATTTAAATTTAGTACTTTTTTTTGCATGCATACTCATATTAGTTGATTACATCCAAGTAGATTCAGCTTATTAGAAACAAGCATAGGGCTGCCATTAAACATATTACTGTTTCCGGTAAACATCTGAAAAAATGAGGGACATAAGGTTAATAATTAACTTTTCCCGATACACTTTAGTATTATTTTTTGCAATAAAAAAAATATCGCTTTCATTTTTAATTAACCTTTTTTTTCGATTTATCAATAAAAAATGGACATAGAAAATGAAATACGTTACTTAAATATCTATGCTTATAATAAAATTCTTACTTATAATCAAATCCTTAACCGATTTAATTGTAAATTCCACTATTGTATTTTGGAAACCTTTCTTTAACATTTAATGTTTGTTTTATTTCTATCAGTAAATAATTAAATAAAAAAAGTTATATTTTGTTGAATTGGCTGAAACTTTACTGAAAAACTAAAAACGAAAGTAACGCAGATTAATAAATTAATAATGATGAAGTTCAAGCGGGCGTGAACGGGTCGCTAGTTACAAAAAAATTATAAATTTATCTCTTTCAGAAAGTAATCTGGTCTGGTCTAGATTCAGCGGATTTTCTATTTCTTTTTCGCTTTTTACCAATAGGCATTATGTTTAATATTATAATCTTAAGTAATTGTTAATTAGAATGTATTTTATGTTTGTTTTTAATGTTATATGTAGGGTATATGTATTAAATTAAGATTTAAATTATATGTTATACAAATTTTATTTTAGTAATATACTATTATTTTTTTATTTAGTTAGTACTGCAGTATATTTCGTAAAAACATTTTTAATTGCGCATTAAAATGTTTAGCGAAGATTAATATTTAATATGTAAAAATTTTAATACACTTATTTTATATTTTATCTTGTTTATTTTTGTATTTCGTTATTCTTAAAGTATAAAAAAATAAGAAAGTAAAGCATGAATTTATACCTTATGATTCATATAGATAATATAAATTGATTAGTTCATATATAGATATGGTGTAATTATATAAACTAGTTTATTAGGCTTTCTTGTGTGTTGCTTATCATGTGAAGTTTTAGAGTTTTATATGTATGAGAAAACATATGGGCATATGTCGAAAACTTTAGTTTTATACTCATTCTTTTGCATTACAAAGTAATTTGTAGTGCCAGCAATAATCAATTTTAGGATACCACTTTTGTTTTTGATTTACTTTAATATATATACAGGTGGAAGTATCAGCGATCCTTTTACGGAAACAGCATATAGGATAAAATATTTCACACCGATACCTTTCACGATTTTGTCCATACCTGTATTTCGTGTGACGCTCACATACATATAATACTACATAAATACTACTAAGCGTTAGTGTACGTGTTTATGTCATACTTTACAAATGGCGTTTTATTTTAAAGCGATAATTTTATTGTTTTGTTTGAAAAAATTGTTTTAATTCTTAAAGTGTGGTGCTTACACTTCCACCCCTGTATGTATATATATATATATATATATATATATATAAAACTATAATTAACTTTGAGTAGCACTGGCATTGAGAGAGAAATGGACGTCAATACAATTTTATATATACTAATAATAATTTTCTTGGGCAACTTTCAGCTGAAGGGAATCAGCTTATATCGTATACAGGGAATATTCCAGACTTTGAGGATATAAGTATACCCGACCTGGAAGCGGACACCTCTCAGAATTGTATGTCGCCGAGTGAAAGCAGTTCAACGTTAAACACACCGCAAGTACAACTTAATTCGCCTTCCTACACTGTGAAATAATGAAGGAAAAACAAGACTTTATTTATGTCACAATTTCACAAATGTTATATTTATATGTATTATTTGTTTTTTTACATATATAAGTTATATACATACATACCTATATATACACACACCCGAGGTGTGTTCAAAAAGTATCGCGAATTTTTGTGGCGTTAATTAATAGATATTAATTGAGATAAATTGTTTAAAATTATATATAATATGTAACTCTCTAAGATTAGAGAGTTACATATTATATATAATTCATTTGTCATTTCATTAAAATCATTATATAGTGATAAAAAAAGGAATGGTCGCTACAAGGTTCTTTAGTATAAATTCTGTAAGACATTATATATAGCCTGTAAAGTTTTATTATCAGCCATATTAAGTCGTTAATTGTCGATATGCAATATATAATATGTATTTGGCGATTCATTTTTTTAGACAAAAGTAAACATCCCTTATATGTATTAAATAAAAGTAAAAATACTTAATCATATATGTACACTAGATTTTAAAAATATGCACATACATAGTTTAATAATTTTATTGCTGCCCACTTTGTGGTGATGCGAAGATTTAAAACACGGAATATAAAATGATTTGTATATTTATATCCCGCTGGAGGGTAGAAGTGTTTCATATTTTTATACAATTAACCTGACTAGTACCTAAACATTGAGAATAAAATAAATGTAACAATAACATAGAATGTATAAATGAACAACAATATGGGGGCCCTATGAAAATGTGCTCATATCGTGTTTGCTTTTATCAATACAAATATAATGTTATTAATATAAGTTAAAGATTGATACAGATAATTTAAGTTTATTAATAATTTCTCTGTGGTCTCTTGTACATTTAATACTTATTTACACCTCGAAAGAAGTTAAATTTGTCTTTTAAAACATTGCACTATTTTCATTTATTTTTTTTTCATCACAATATAGTTTATTTATACTTAAGTAGTTGTAAAGAGCATTTTTAATATATGTTTTATAAAGTATGTTTTGAAGAAATTAATGATGTTAACTTGTGTAGAAATATATTTACGAATGACCTACATGAGGTGTCTGTTGGTTCTTACCTAAAATGTTTTATAATATGTGAATACAGAATAAGTTTATTTCAGTCTGTGCAAAGGGTCTAGCATTAAAATTTGTAAAAATTCTGGATAAAATTGGAACTGTTAACTTTTTAACACAGAATTTTAGATATAGATTGAAAAATAAAGGAAACCATTTTTTATCTTATTCTAAATATTGAGAACTTCGAAATCACAAGTTTTTGTTGTTAACTGTATATTTTTTATTACATAAGTTATATATATATGATGGAAATGGAGATAAAGTATTTATTGTAAATATAGTAAAATATCTACATATTTGGTATTTTTTTTTATCGGAAATTTGGTATTTTCTTTTTTTTTTTTAGCTTCCTCGGTGTTAAGACACTCCGTTCCCCGCTTTCCGCCGAACTCTGGAGGAATTGCCTATTGAGTGGCAGAACTTAACTTTGCTTCGACACCAGAGCGAAGAAATGGAATTAATAGGTTGGAAACTGAAAGGAGCGTTGAATAGAAATAAAAATCAAAAAACACTCTTTCACATTATTTTTAATCGAAATAATTTCCATCTACGGTCTTCTGCCAACGATTTGGCAGACGGGACTTAACACGAGGTTCCCTCTGCCCTCTCCTGCTGTGTGCGGGATACAGCGTGAAGCTGATTTTTGATTTAAGAAATTTTAATGCATAGCTCGAAAGAATCTAGTAAAGCTGGTTTATGAGGATGGTTTTTGTGACTGCTAATTACAAAAAAAATATTAACGTTAAAGTTATAATGTCAAATAAATCTAAATTATACTATAAATATTTTAATTTCCAAACATAAAGATTTCAAACATACAGATTTGATGGACACAATATATTCTAAACATTTAAAAGGAAAAATAATATTTCAACTTTCATATAAAATAAATATATCGTTTGATAAACAAGAAATATATAAATATATACCTACCTCTTTTCTTTTACAAATATAATTGTTACAGTACAAAAGAAATTGTGACAAAAAAGAAAATAATACCGAGAATTAAGAAATTTACGATAATTTTTAAATATTTGAAAGTTAAAGTAGTAATAAACCGTCAAGCTGCAATCTGTGTAGAACTAGCCGGTAACCATATTTATATCCATAAATAAATAAGCGTAATATTTTAATGATTTTGACAAGAGTGATACGAAAAATTTAACATTATACAATCGATATATTGATCTAATAGATACACAAGACTTCTTAAAATTTAGTTGGTTGAAAAACGGGTCCCGACTATTATTCCTGCTAATTTGTACACACATATTCAATACACATGTACATAGAGTGATAAACACATTACCTTTGCGTCGTCGTGTACAAAATATAGAATGAAAATAGTTTTTATTTATTAACATATCGGCGACGGCCTCTAGGTAAAGTATAGAAGGTGAAAAAGAGCATGTATCTCTTATTGTTGTTTTGAAGGACTTTGACTAACAAGGATAGTTTTTTGATTATAAAACGCATAACTATTTATTTGAAATTTTGAAAAAATAAGTATTTAATTACAATTGCACTTTTTAGTAATGTAAAAGAGCGACAAAAACATTTACGATTTTTCGATATTTTACCTAGGGGCCATTATAGCAATTGCGCAAATTACTTGCAACCTATATAATTCAAATACACTAAGAGTAAATTTGTAAATAACATTTAACAAAATGCATTTAATAGGCGTCGTAGATATTTAAAAATAGACAAAACAAAGTAAGTGAAAAAACACGAACTACGGTGAACCATCAATTTGTTACTTATATATTTGAAAAAATAATAATAGTTTTAAAATAAATAAAATATTTAAAAAATAAATAAAATATCCAGAATTCGGCAGAAAGTGGGGAACGGAGTGTCTTAACGCGAGGTACCCTCTGCCTACCCTGCTGTGACCGGATACAGCGTAAAGCTGATTTTTTTATTTTTATTTTATTTTTAAAAATACGGATTTACTATTTACTATTATTTATTATAATTTCTACTGACAAACAATACGGAAATAGCTACGAAATCTTCGGTAGGCGAGTCCAGCTCGCACTTGATCGGTATTTTTTAATATTATTGCATCTTCATTGGTCCTTTATAAGGATGCGACATTTCAAATTAATCCAAAGTTAAAAGTAATTCAAAATTACGGTTAAAGCCGTTATAAATATATATAGATACACACATGCATATGATTGAAGCTAATAAAAACGTGTTAATATATTTGTACTTTGTAGTGTACTTAATAATTTAATGTAGACGAAGTTTCCTCAACAACGACGGTAATAGTGGGGGTGCCGGTGATCTATTTTTCACACCATCTGTAATGTAAGGTCCTGGCTTCGACATCAATACTGTATGAAGTGTAGGCAAACTTCCCAAGGCACAACCTAATTCTGCAGATATATTTAAACAGCCTTGAATATCGAGTACTTTAAGTACTTTGCAATGGTCCCTCACAGCTTCTAATGTTTTGTTGGTTAACTGATTACAACCCTGAAAAGAGATAAAATTATAATTATTAGTACAAATTACCGCAACATTTGTCGGCAGAACGACTATGGTCATTTAATGAAACTTCCCACATTTTGTGCAGACGAGCAATCAATTATTATTGATTTAAGGTATAGAAATATATATGTATTGAGGAATTTATATTCACCCGCAATTCCAAATACTGTAATCTGTGTAGTCCTTTAACAATTTCTATTACGGCATCATCTTTTAAATTGTAACAATCGTTTAGATTTAAGTATTCAATGCTGGGGCAATTGTTGACTAGATGCTTTATACCATCTACGGTTATTTGTTGGCACCTGCTCAAGTTTAAATTTAGTAATTCCTTAAATGCGAACGCATAAGTTAGGCTCACATCCGTTATTCTGTTACAACCGCTGATATTCAACTCTCGAAGTGATTTTATCCGTGCCAGAGAATATCCCGTAAAAGAGTCCATTGTCAACTTTTCACACATCTGCATTACGTCGCGTTTTCTTCTTGCGTCACGTATTATTTCTTCTTCGGCTCTAGAACCTAAATGTATTCTATTAGGCACGTTTGCTTCGTTATAATTGGACATCACAGGTCCTTCATCATCTTTTGCTTCTATTTTCCCCATACCAGTTAAACCGGCATCAGAAACTTTATCACAGAAATTTATTTTTAAAGTATGTAGTAATACTTGATTTTTAAATATCACTTGTATAGATGTATCTGTTACAGCATTGAAACAGAAACTTAAATCTATATATCTTAAATTTGACAATGTTTCAGAGATCATTATAATACCTGATTGTACTAAATTTAATGAATTAATATCTACTTTTTCTAAGATTTTGTTCTCTTCTTTGCAAATACCTTTTTCTATTCCTTCCCTTGTTATGAGTTCACATTGGGATATATTTAGGTTTTTCAATTTTTTTAACTTACTTAATTCAACTATACCTAGATCTGTAACAGCTCTACATCTTTGTATATTAAGATATTCTAAATTTGTTAAGTTATTACTAATGTGCATCAGTGATTGATCTGTCACTCTTGTACACAAACTGATATCAAGCACTTTAAGTGTTTTCTGATGTGTAGTTAATGCAATTATTCCGGCATTAGTCAGTTGATCACAATTGTTTAATTGGAGACATTCAAGTTTCAAATTGTCGACCTCCGATAAAGCTTTCAAAGCTGCACCATCAATGAGTGTATTAGAAAATACTAAGTTCTTAATATGTTTAGCTCGAGAAGCAATGAATTGCAAAACAAAATAAAATGTAAAAACACATTCTGAAGGATTGTCAAAAATATTATCTTTATTTGGATAAAATTTTTTTATAAACCCACCATGAAACTGTAATGGGCACAATGATAAGCACAAATGCTCTAGTGCTGGTGCACCTTTAACAAATCTATAGAACAATGCATCAGTTATATATTTATTCTCTGATAAATTAAGAGACTTCAAATTTTTAAAACTGTTTGTTATCCAATCATCTGTTTTTTCTAATAAGCATCCAGACATAAAAAGTTCCTTACAACTTTGAATATTCAATGTTTCTAAGTTTGTACATTTTTTTAATATATTATCTATGACTTTTTCGTGAATATCACACTTACGAATAGTCAAGCTTTTTACACTTTCTCCAACTTTGTTCCAAAAATTATTTACCTTATTTGATATTTCAACTTCACTAAACAAAAAATTATCGTATGGTATAATAGAATTCTCTATAATTTGGAGTGGTGATGTCTCAGCATTTAAGTCTGTTTTGAAAAATACTATTGTTTTATGTTTTAAAAAACAATAATCATTTGCAGCGGAATACCATGACTGGCATGTTTGACTTGCACTTTTTCTATCAGAACTAGATATATATTTAAATATGTGTACAAGAATCTGTAAATAGAAAAATGTATAAATTAGACATTAAAAAGTCTAATAAGCAAATATTTCGATGGTTTCGATTATGATATAACACATGTTAGAATTAATGTATTATGTAATATTATTGTACTATAGACGTTAAATATTATTGAAAATATGTTTGATCACGTGAAATATTGATAAATAACACAAAGCGCAAACAAAGGAAATTTTAATTCTACCAACGCGGAAGTATATAATAATGTAAGTGTTACCTCATAAGGAAGTTCAGGTGCTGCCATAATTGTTTATTTAAATTATACTAAACTATAACTAAATTTACATGATAACTTGGTACTTCTTTTCAAATTGATATTTATTTTCCTTCCGAATTAAAAACACCTTTAATTTGACATTGATAGCAGATTTGATAGGTGACAAAGTAACAGCTGATTGCAAACGTCACATTACCTTGGGTCAATGACAAAAACGTTTCATTCTTTCATATTTTTTATAATTTGAGTTTAAATATTTTTGCAAAAATAAAATATTTTGATGGAAACTTTGAGAAATTAGTATAAAAACGTCTTTACATCATAATGCTCTAGAATTTGGCGGGAAGTGGGGAACGGAATGTCTATACACGGTGTTCCCTCTGCTTACCCTGCTGTGTGCGGGATATAGCGTGAAGCTGATAAAAAAACTACAAATGTCCTCATAATTGTGGTATGTCGTAAGGATGTGATGCTTGAATTGGATTCACCGTATGAATGTAGGCCCCGTCGTGTTGCAGTGTGAGGAGCTCAGAGCAGTATCTGGCAATGGATGTTTAAGGGCCCTTTAAAACGTGTATTAACTGTCATCCTATATATTTAACATATTTAGTACCCTTTATTTCATTTATGCTTCAATTTATATTGCTACAAATACACAGTATATAACCACATATTATGTAATATGTCCATCTATATAATGAAAATATCTGTGCTTTCCTTATTTAAATATTTGATATTGTTACAATAACAAATCCAATGTTTAGAACACTTTGCAGAATAGATGTCTTCCCGGATCACCTGTGTTTACTGGAGAGGCTGTTGCTGTTAGAATCAATCCGGTTCACAGACTCCCATGAGTTTAGACAGACCGATCCCTTAAGCTGCATATTGGCTATAAAAGGATATCATTTCATAGTAAATTAATGTCTTCAATTATTTTAAAAATTCGTGAAGAACCGTACTCATGTCATCTGAAAGGTTGGATGTTACTTTGGCATGGATTCCAGGTTATTCTGAAATAAGTGGGAATGAGTCTGCAGATTTATGCGCAAAACTAGCCATCCAGCGTGGTAATTTAGATCACTTTTCTATTTCGGCCCAGGATCTTTTGCCTCTTGCATCAACTCATCTGGATGTGTAATGGTCTGAATTCTGGGAATTATCAAAGTTTCAGAAAGGTAAGGTTTATGCTGTTGTTCAACCTAATATCCCCAGGTGACCTTGGTTTTTTTCTCAAAGATTTACTTTTTGTCGCTTGCGCTTTGGACATGCAACACCTGTGAACATAGCTAAGATTAGGATCAGGGACCACTCACTCTGTGAATGTGGCCTAGACGATGGTGCCCGGAAGTTTCTAAATGGGAAGGTGCGTCGCAGGGTGTGCAGGTTCCCTCTGTCTACGCTCATATACACGGTATACAGCGTGAAGCTAATAAATGATTCCTTTGCTACCACAAAATATAAATGAAAAATGATAATTCATACCTATTAAATATGTATATTTTTATTCCCTCGGCATTCCTAATTAACATAATATGTTAAGAACGACGTACATACTCATGTAGGTATATATAAGTACGTTTAGGTTTAAATTATATACTTCCGCGTTGGTAAAACTTTTAAAAATTTTATAACTTTAAGTAACTAAACACAGTAAAGATATTATCGATAGAATAAACCCAAACAAATATATATATATATATATATATATATATATATATATATATATATAATCAGTAAGAATATTACGATATTCTGGCAAATACAAATATAACAATTAATTGTTTCATCGAAATATTATTACACTGAATACAATAATACAATAATACTGAATACAATAATAGACAATAAGAGAGTCTATATGTATTCCATTCACCGCGAACCACTGTAGATGTAGAGGTCAGGACTAGCACCGCACTGGCGGCGTTGGGTGCTAGAAACAAACGAAGCGATGTGGTATGTGAGCTTGCGCGGCAGCTTACAATATTGTTATTGCCACTTGTTGGGCGCCAGTAAGCTCAGTGAATGCGGGGTGGGCCGCGCGGCACCGCGTCTCGTGTTGCGATACCAACATGACCAGAGTTTTCCGATAAACTTCTCCGCATCGCTGACGTGACGTGACGTGAAATAATACTATTTGATACAACTTCATATATTTTTGGTATCTTTGGTGTTTCTTAATATAGTTTATGTACTCTGTTGTAGAGGAATATGGAACTTGTTATAAACAGAATGATTTCTAAGTAAAACATGTCTAGACGGAAACAAGCAAAGCCGCGATCTCTTAAGCGTAAGTATATTTTACTGTTTTTTTTAATAAATCAGCTTCACGCTGCATCCCGCACACAGCAGGTTAGGCAGAAGAAAGCTAGTGTTAAGACTTTTCACCACACAGTTCTTATTATAATATATAATACTATATACTAATGACATATACTAATAAAAACGAATTTCTTTTAATTTAAAAACTGAGTATCATACTTGTGTTATTAGATAGATATTTGTAGTTTAACATGTACTATTTGCATATATTCAATACTGAATAAATATTATCGTTTCTGCTTGACTGTACCCAATATTTGTAAACTATGTGTAGTTGCTTAAAAGTAAACATAGACGTATACATAGAATACATACGTCATATACCTACCATTAATAAGTAGTAGGTAATAGAAATCATCTATTTACCTTTACATTTACCTATGTATATGAAAATATAAACCATTGGAAACATTATTTTATTAAATAAAAACTATTGGTAGAACTCAAAAGGCGATCCTTTAGTGACTAAACCGCCTTTTTGTAATTTATGTTTTTGTTAAGCTCATGTCAATTAAATTTTTATATTTGTAAACTTTGTTAGTATCTTTATTCCTCGATATCGACAATAACTTTAAATTTCATTTTGTTTGCATATTTAATGTATTACAAAATAAAGATTTACCGTGAGGTTTAAGTAATCAAGGTAGCGTCAATTCGGAAGTCTATGCTAGCGTGTGATGGACAGGCCGTCACGACGCTCTAATTCAAGCATTTTATCAAAGACCACGGATGGCGGTTGCACGCGGCTGAAGCATCTCTTATATCTTGTACCTATTTGTTTTGTCTACCTTCAATAACGATAGTGGACTACAGTACAGTAAAGTTATATTAAACCTACAAGTATATGTTATAAAATTGCCACAAATATTTGCTTAGATATATTTTTTTCAGCTGCATACTGCATCTTGCATATAGCGGTGTAGGTAGAGAGCACCTACTGTAAGGACACTCCGTTTTTATTTTGAGTGGTGGAACCCAGCGCCGCGCTTTTGCGTTGTTAATCGAGCGGAGAAATGAAAATATAAAAAATCTCCGAGTGAGAACTGAAACCACAACCGTCGCGTTTACAGTCACATGCTTGTGCTACTGCGCCGCATGTTGATAACGGCATCAACTTCCCTCCTCGAGGACATGTAATAATTATTTAAATGTATATTTCCATTTCTTCGCTGTGGTGTCGAGGCGAAGCCCGCACTTTGCCTGTGTGCGGGATGCAGCGTGAACCTGATTTAATTTTAATTAGACTTTTTTTCACTCGTATATTAAGTATACCATTTAACGCCTGATAATTATATAACAAATTCAAGCTTAATTTATAACTAAAACAATATATTATTTAAAGTCGTGTATTATGTAACATATTGTTGTTAGTGGTTGAATAGCGTCGTAATGTTGTTAACTTAAGGTATCGATCTGGTAGTCTAGTGCTCTCGTAATGCGTCCCGGGGGGAGCGCGAGGCTGCTGCGACTCTCCGGCCTGCCTCTGGGATACCTAATGCAATACCTACAGCTTAAATTAACGCTATCTGAACTAGTTATATATATTCTATTACGAAATTTATCTATTTTATAACTTATTCTTGAGTTTGTACTGAAGATTTGAATTAGTTTTTTTTTCCCATTTATTTTATCATAATTTTGTAATTTATTATACTATATATTTGCTTTTAGAAGTTTGTTATGTCTTGCCGCTTCCTGTTTTTTTTTTTTTTTTTTATGGGAGAGGACAAGGCAAACGAGCGTTCGGGTCACCTGATGGTAAGTGATCACCGCCGCCCACGACCCCATGCAACACCAGAGGAGCCACAGGTGCGTTGCCAACCTTTAAAGTGGAGATGAAGGGCACCGGGGCCCGGCATTACCTAATGCGAAACGCAGTGGCAAGGGCCACTACTTCACGCCGGTTTTAAATGTCGGGGGTGGTATTAAATCCGGTCGAGTCTGCCCATGCGTGTTGCCATTACTGGCGACGTGACTCTACCACACGTACTTTAGTCGCCTCTTACGACACCTACAGTACCAGGGTGATCCTATTCTAAGCCGGGACCACACGGCTTACTTCACCAGAGCGAAGAAATGAAAACATAATTAAATATTTTCTTTCCTCGAGTGGGAATCGAACCCGCAACCAGTCGATTGTGCAGCACAATTTGTACCACTGCGCCACGACCAGCCTCAAATACTTTCTACTATAGAAAGAATTAAAATTTAACACCCGACAAAAATGTTAATCCTTTGCTATCCCAGACTGGCTATAAAATTCTCCTTTCCTGAATTACTTACAAGATCTAAGGATAATCTCCGTGTGTTAGATATTTAGACGATCTACATAAGTATCTACATTCAAGGTTAAAGTTATTTTTAAGATCTTAAAATATTAGCGTAAGTTTAATTGTAATTGTAATGCATGGTCACTTCTACTCCTAGACCAGTAATGGGTTATCCATATACTTCTACTCCTAGACCAGTAATGGGTTATCTGGTTAATCCACTCAAAATAAGTTATTGCATTACTTGAGATCATAGTAGTTATTTTTAATTTTTCACATATATTGTCTCTGAAAGCTCTGTAAGCTTTTTATAATCATATTGTATATGTGTGTTGTAATAAAAAGTTTATAGCAGAAAAAATGATTTATCAACTAACTAAAAGCTTTCTGGAAAACAAATTATAACTTGTAACTATCGCCCATACCTAGTAAAACACATCCGAAATGCACCAATGACATTAAAAATTATGATGTAAAAGAATTGCATATACCTACGTACACCTTTGACAAAATACACACTGTCGGTATTATAACGATATAGTCAAATGTGTACTTATATACGGATTAACAAAGTAGGTTTCAGCTCTGCATTTGATAAGGGTTAATACCATCTGGATTTATTTGTCAACTTTTTACTTAACGTTTCTTTAGTAATTACTCCAATGTCCAATTGAAGCATTATTATATATCTACCATAAAAACATGTACACCTAATATGAAATAATTATAATAGAGTAGGCAATTACGTAAATATGTTTTAGGTTTACCCAATATGGGTTTTTTGTTAATATTATTATCAATATTTTTGTTAGATGAAAACTGTCTAAAAGATATAATCGGTTAACGTTAGGCTCACCAAAATCCAGCAAAGGTTACGTGAAATGAATTCTCAAGTTAGCCAAGTAATTATGTTTGCCGACGTTTACCGGTAACCGTTGTTATGTGAAACGATAAGAAGTTGATGGCGACTAAGGGTAGAAGAGGTAGAGAGGGGAGGTGGGGGGGTCGGGGTGTTGCGCGTCCATAAAACTTGTAGAGGCCCACAGAGAGCCGCCGCGAAATTTCCCCTGGGTGGCGCGCACCTCCGCGCACCTCCGCCCCGCGCGCTGGGAAATACGGTGAAGCCATATCATAACAGTTTTATGTTGATGTCGACCTCCCGGCCATCATGGCGATTGTGGCTTTTCTAATCGGCAAATTTACTTTAATGAATTAAAGTCCAATTACACGATTCAATCTGAGTAACAATATTTAATATCTTGAGAACTTCTCTTGCGAAATCATTAATTTCCTACTAAAAGTAAAGAAATTTATGCATTGTCTGTTATGCCTAAACATACATTTTCTTCTTCATTTCAATGCTATGAAGATATTTAATATATTAATATTGAACAGTGTCAGTGACTTATGTATATGTAAACATTAATGGTTGAGTAACTCCTGTAATAGGTACAGTAGATACAAGACAGATTTTAAGCATTGTTCGAGTAAATGAAATTTCGGATATTTTATTATTTTTTCCCGTATCCTACACATTTCAGGGTAGGCAGAAGGAATTATTCTAACTTAGTGTTACTCCGTTCCCATCAAACAGTATTGAATATTCCATTTCCCCGAGTGGGTTTCGAACCCATAGCCAATCAGTCAGTCCATTCAGTCGCACACGTGGCGCCCTATGCCACTGCTGGCGCGTACATAGGTACACATAGGTACATACGACTGAGTGTATAAATGACAGTTGTCACGTTGCCGAAAATATTTACGTACGAGTTCTGGTAAGAAATTTTTTGAAAGAAAAATATTAATGCAATCTGTTAACACAACCAAGCATTATTTTTTGTATTCCCAGTCGACTTCAATAAATCACTCATGTGTTTTCACGCAAAAAATCCATAACAGGTAAAATAACAACGCCGCGGCATGAGTGTCTGACGTATCTGAAGATGTATTAATGCTGTATTCATTAGGCTCGTTTTATTCCAAAAATATTTTACTGTTTACAAATAAATATGATACATTTATTTCATTTTGAATTGAAAATTAACAACTAAATTGTATTTGTGAATGTAGATAATATTTCAATCAATGAATCTACATATATCAAAATCTCCTTAAGTCAGATATGAATAAGTATATAATGTCAATGACGTTCTTATCAATATTTTAATACATCATATAATTATATGAAACATACATAGTTTCAAGGAGTTTCGTTGGCTATATTGTTTAAAAATATCACCGTCTCCCTCCCAGAGAGGGTGATCCCACTGGAGCGAAGTTACCGCCGCCCACGCCGCGTCCCGCGGGACCTGGCCCAGGCAACGCCGCCTGCTCTCCGGAGACCCTCATTCCCTCCACCCAGTCTCCCTGCAGTCTCCCAGGAAAACAGTCGAGATGTTCGACTTTTAATTGATAACTGTTCATATATTCACTTTAATTTTAATACTTTTTAAATAAGTCTTTCTGCTCCTTTCTTTTTAATAGCTACTAAATAATGTCTTCTCCTAATAAATTATGAAAAAATATTAAAATATGGCCATTTTGAGATAAAATATACGTATTAAGAATGCAAGATTTTTATCTATGTAACGCTGCCACGTTACATTAAATAACATTAAAATAACTACAAAGTGTCAATGATATTTAGGAAAAACGTAATAATGAAAGTATTTTACTACTTATTTTATTTTACGGAAAGAACTAGAATTGTTTTAAAAAATGTAATATTGTTAGGATTTAACCTGCTGTCCGCTCAATTCTTGGACCAGCTGCCACCGCTGGGACGACTACTGCTTCATGATTCCCTGTTGAATTTGTAGTGACGCCCAGAATACATTAAAATTAGAGTTTCCAAGGTACTCAGGGAGAGGACCTAGTCCATGATGGGAGTTGTAATATCATTTCTTAACTCCACTTCGGGTACTTCATCAATGTTTACATATGTGTTTGTAGATACCAAACAGCTGTTAGTGGACTTATGTGGATTAACTTAGCAGTAGTTTATAGCACTTTATTACACTGAATAAAATTATATTATATTTCATTAATGTAAAATTTTGTAGAGACAGACAAAAAAGTATAAAAGTATTTATGAATTGCTTTTTGTGACAATGTGTATCTAACGTCCTAATATATGTTTTTTTTCATGAGATTGAGTCGAAGTACATTACAATAAAATATCTACTTTTTCCTTACATTGAATCTGCTTAAAAATAAATTAAAATATTTAAAGCTACACAAATGTAGATGAAACACGAGGAAATGAGATATAATCATAAGGAACTTATTATTGTATTGATAAAATCTGTACCTAAGTATTGTTTCAAAATAATTCCTAGAATTGGAAAGAATCAAATGCAGAAACAGCCATATAATAAATACATACAAATAAATAATGTTGTTAGAATAATAAGCAATACACGCCAATATGGTCAGCAAGAAAATTGAATTGGTGGCATCGTGTTGGCTCTTTGGTGCTGAATGCGTCCCGCGCGGCACATTGCCAGAGTTATGATGCCCATCGTCGTGGAGCCTCCACGATATGAGATACTTCTTGATATTGGACAACATATGAATATTATTTGCGACTATAGAATTAGGTATATTATTTATTTTGTTAAAGCGTTTATCGAAATTGACAAAAGCTAAGTAGAATGGCGAGCCGTCAATCCGAACGACTCATAGAGCAAACGAAGACAAGACGCAAATCTATTCAGCTTCATGTAACTGACAATGGAGATTTACGATTATATAATAAACTGTAAAATTTTCATGATAGATGAAACAGATAATTGATACATGTACATTGTATATACATATATATGATTATCTCATTAAAATTCTTTATAATTCTCAGCGCGGAAAGTATTTCGTTAAAACATTGGGTGCGGTGCGGACGCAATCACGCCACCCGCGCCCTGGCCTCGCTAATTGTGTCTCCGAACGTCCATAATGAGGATATTACTTTTTATATTTATTTACTTTGTATTATTAATCATTATTAAAATGTATATTCTTGTATAAATATCTAATTGTTTCATATAATATATTATCTTCCTTACTGTATACACGTTAATCCTATCTAATTGTAATTATTTAAAATTGCTTGTGTCCAAAAGTATGACTATAAACGCGACAGGTTGTGGCTTCGACTCCTGCCCGAGGAGATTTTTTTTAATATTTTCATTTCTTCAACCTGAAAAAGACACCTCTGTGTTACATGATAGCCCAAGGGCTTAAGATTTATTATAATTTCTTTCTAATATTTGGTAATCACGTAAAATATTTGCGCAGTATCCATTTAATGATAGCGGTGCACGAAACACTTACAAACCAGTGATTTCTGGTCCCCTTTGGCGCGCACCTAACTCGCACCTACATGCATATACTATATACAGCGCTGACTGCATTATCCTAATTAGCTTTATTACAGCGTTATGTGACGTGAATGCAGTTATTGCTGCAAATTTTTAGTAAATAATAAGCAAAATAAATATTTATAATTAATTAAGATACTCTAAGAGGCCAGTCGTGGCGCGAGGGGCCAGTTGTATGCAAGTGCACACGCGTGTGACGTGATAGTGGCGCAATGTAGGATTGTCTGATTGTAGTTGTGGGGATTGTGAGCTCTGACTCTGTCAATCAAAAGAAATTATAAAATAATTTGCTAGCCGTACCGCAGAGACCAGTTCTGGCACTTGGGTACGACTGAAAACGCGACAGATTGTGGTTTCATTTCTCATTCGAGGAAATAAAATATTAAATATTTTATTTTTTTAATATGGTGTTGAGTTACGCCACTCAACACACAATGCGTCCAGAATATGGCAGAAAGTGGGAAACAGAAGTGTCTTAAGGGTGCGTCTAAACACTAGGTTGACAGATTACCTTCTTCTTCTGATTCTGCGTGGAATGTAACGTAAAGTTGAAAAGAAAATGATTAAAATACTGTATTTGACACTCTGATTGTTAAGTTATGTGTATGTTAATATTGAAAATTTCCAATTGACAGTCATACGTTGATATGTAGGTGTATACAGAATCAAAATATTTTTCTCATTATTGAAGTATTATTTCAATAAATAATATTTATAGATTGTGTATACACCTCGTCTCTACATTTACCCAAAAAACGTGTATTTCTTTTCCTAGTAATGTAATCTTGCACGTAGAATAGATTTTATTGCGGGATCTCCAGTAAAATTACCATAAATGTTATCGCAACGATAGAAACATAATAGTTCCCACTCTATTTTGGCTACAATAAGAAAATATTTCGACGTTAATGCGATGAAAATCCTTTTTAATACTCATAACAGTGTCCCTAGCATTCTTAACTTTAAGATGATAACAAAAAATGTAAACCATTTAACAAAACATAGATGATAGGAGCATAAAAAAATATATGCCTTTTTACGTAATAAAATTTTCTTTCTATCTATAATTGGAATTTAGTCAAAAAATAATAATTGTTATTTAATTGTGTAAAATCCAGCCAGCAAAGCACTTGCTGTCGAGATGTGAGTCAGTGACAAACCAGGTATCTTCGAGACACTTCTACCCTTGAAGTACTTTATAAGGCGGGTACAACGTCAACATATTATTAATTACATATTATTTTAAAAATTTCAATTGCTCAAAACTAGGACTATAAAAGCTATAAAGTTTTTCTCTATGAGGTTTCCTCTCGGAGGAACTTGGCCCTCGAGATATTTTTATTAAATATTTTATATAATACTTAATTGAGTTTTAATGATGTATTAAGTAGAGAAATTTATGTAATATTTTAATTATTTTTATAGCTGAAGATGAAGAGTGGGTTGAAGGAGAGCGCTCCGAAGATGTCGAAGATACCGCTGTAAATAATTCTAGTAGTGACAATGAAGATACTTATGTGGAAACAAACATGGAAAATAAAGATGAAACGGACGAAGAAAATACAGATGATAAAATCAAAGGTAAAAATTACTTTCATCAAATCAAATTTAAAAAAAAATCAAATTTTCATCTTATACAGATAGTTATGACGTATTCATTTCAACAAAGATTATATATAGCATATATATTCTATTAAGAACAAATTAATTATATAATATATATGAGGCCAGTCGTGGTGCAGGTGTACAAGGGTGTGACTGTAAACGCGACAAGTTGTGGGTTCGATCCAAATTTGTGGCAAATTAAATATTTTAATATCTGCGCTTCTACACTAGTGTGGAGGCAAAGCGTGGCGCCGTGCTGAGTTCAGCCACTCAACAAGCAATGCCTCCAGAATTCGACGTGAAGTGAGGAGCGGAGAGTTTAATACCAGGCTCCCCCTGCCTTCCCACCTACCATGACACCTATTTTTAATTTTAGTGTACCGTTAATAAAATAAAAGATTTCGCGAAAATAAAGAAAAACAACTTGCTTTTATTTTGTATATTGTTTTAAACGGGATCATGACTCCGCGTCAACTCTTACCTAGACTACGAAACAAACAATAATTATATTTAAACGAAAACTATTTAATTTTTATCTATCTCACACATTAATGTGAATAGGACATTTGCATATGCATGTAGGCGGGTGACACTGACACACGACTCCGGATAAGGGATGACGTACGAGCGAAGGTTCGGCTGCAGTGGGTGCACTGCACGCCGATTTGCAGATGACAGATAGTTGCGTTGCCTCTACTGCCGTTTGAACAGAACGACGTCGAGTCGTCAATAAACCTCAATTTACAGACCCACTATTAACTTTGATGGCTTTATTATTTTTACTTGGTGATAAATTATGAATATAGATATTACCCTGAATGCCTTTTTTTTTTGAATTTTTAAAGTGTTAGCGTTACTAATCTCTCGTTTTTTTTAGTAAAAAATCAAATTTGTTTGATATTTTTTTTTTCTTCTGCTTCACGCTTTAATATTCAAATATAATAAGTTACGGTTACCAAGAATATTAATATCGCGCATATAGCAAAACTTAGTAGAGACGTGAAAAAAAAGTTACGGCAGTCTAAAATGTGAAAAATGTACAGGTTCAATTAACCAACCCAAAAATTAAGATAAAAACTTGGAAGGATTTGATGTGAATATGAACGCAGTACGCCAGCCGTTGCAGTAATTCAAGGGAGATTGATTGAGCCGACGCTGCGGTGGCGTCTGCACCCAGCACTTAGTCACCTGTCAGATGCACTCGCGGGTACACACTATTCAGTGGTCGACCCGTGCGAGGTCATTTATCGTCAGATTAGCCACTCGCGTCCACTCATACTGGGCCGACTACGGTTGGAGCGATAATACGTTACGTGAATTCGCCTCTTAAATCCTTGTACGTACCTACTTTACTTGTCACTCTTCGGATTTTTCATTCTTCTTCAGGTTATTTGCTTTTTATCCTAGTCGATTCTGAATATGCTCTATTTGGCAAGATAGTAATTTTTTTCATATTTAAGAAAATCACAATAAGTCGATCAGTAAGAGTCGGTTTCGCGTACAGAGGGTCCCGTATCAATTTCAGGATTGTATCTTGAACCTGAAACTCTATATAAGTTGTGTCTAGTATACATCCCACTCCACACATGCCACCTAATTCTGCAGCTTATTCGTTTTGAGTGGCGAAACTCAACGCCGCGTCTCGACACCAAACTGAGGAAATTAAAATATTTTATTTCCTCGAGATAAGAGTAGATTAATATTCGTCATTATATATTCAGTAACCAAAAAAAATATATAAATTTTAAATTGAAGGTAAATAATTTTAAATTGATGTATCATTGATTGAGATTTTTTTAAATATTTACAAGTTATATAAGTTGGATTATTAATAATATTGCCACGTTGATTATGTATTTATAATTCTCTAAAATTTTGAATAAAGGCCAAGTATATGTTGTGTCCAGGGCTCTCAGCTCTCAGGGAGTTTTCTCCGAAATAAATTTTAAGCAGTAATTTTCTGGAAATACTGATACGATTTATATACAATTTTTATAATATATAAATTTGGAATATTTCTTTTTTATTATGTGAGTATATATTGTATATATTCTAAGTTTGTACAGTTATACAAATAATATCATGTTCAGTTGAACAAGATTCATAGGATATGTACATATGTTTGCCAAATTAAGTGCTTAAAAGGGCGCCATTTGTTTGAAGCCTCCTGTCACACGCTTAAAGACACATTGGTTGTCGAGTAGATTGACTAAAAGTAGGGAGGGAAAACGTCTCTCGGTATCTCTGGAGTTCGACGCACTTGTATTATCATACTCATCTGCATATACCTGCTCTCCCTGGAGCACATAGTTCGTTGCAAAAGTGTTTATTAATGTGCAGCATAATGTGTATTGAATAATTCAAAGAATGCATGTATTTGTATATAAAACTATAATAAGCTTTGAAAAAAATCGGTCAAGTTCGAGTCGGACTCGGACACCGAGAGTTACGTGATAATTTCAGGATTGTACTTCAACGGGTAGTAGAAGTTATAAAATTTGATAAATTTAATTTTGCGAGCGTCTGCGTTATTTTGTGTGCCTTGTGTTTAGAATTCGACAGAAAGTGGGGAACGGAGTGTCTTAACACCGAGGTTCCCTCTGCCTCACGTGTACGGGATACAGCGTGAAGCTAAAAAAAAATTTAATGGTAAAAACTTGCATTTGTAGTTATTTTTTTTTGATTACGATGTAGAAAAAAACACTAGATTTTTTTTTACCTATGTTTAAAAAAATTACCTAGCTTATATGCATGGGGGATAATACGTGATAATCTAACTAAGGCGTACAAAGACAATTCTGTCTTAGAAAGTTGTCTACTTCAAAGTGTATTTGCTTAGGCCTTCCCTTTTACATATGGGATCCTTCTTTATAAGTTGCAGTTAAACTTTACTTTAGGAAAAAAAAACCCCAAATATTGTGTGATGCTTTATACCCCAGTGATACTTTAAGAGAAATTTTCCGCGCCGCACACATATTGTGGAAAATCTGGCCTATATATGGTCATCATAACTGGAAGTTCTTTTTTTTTATCTGGCTATAGCAATGTAGCCTCCGTCTTTACTTACTAGTGAGCTACTTGAAAAAGAAATCACGAGCACAAACCCGTATATTAGCCCCATTTTTTAGACTTATTCAATTTATTATTTGAAAAAATCTGAAATTTACAAATATCTCCTGAATTACAATATTGATATTTTATAGTTCAGGCTTATCTATGTTCATTGGAATGAACATACATTGTTTTTGCTCCAAAAGTTAAATATTTTTAGCTATCTGCTGCAAGAAATTGTGTTATTTATAAATAGTTTTTTTTTTATAATAATAATACGTATATTGTCTAATTAATTATCGTATTAATTTTTGTTATAGAGAACGATGCAACGGGGAGTCCTAAAAAAGTTGATCAATATGAACGAGAAGATGTTACAGGTAAGATAAAAAAAAATATTTTATTTATATCTTAATTTTATACTCCTTGCGCGGCTTTGAACCCTTATAAGATGACTTTGTTGTTCATCTGTCTGTCTGTCCGTGCGCCCGTCTGTCTGTCTAGAACACTTATCTAATGAACGCTTGAAGATATCGAGTTGAAATCATTCACTACTCAGACTACGGCCCCTTGATTTCCTGAAAAAAAATCGTATTTCTACATTTACTTAAAAAAGATATGGCCGTTTGTATAGCAAAAAACGCGTATATGGATAGTACAAAGGAAATCTAAATTCAAAGTGTCCGTCAGGTTGACCTAGAATTATGAAATGTGGCAGCTAGTATCTACATATAATACTTGTACGGGAAAAAAGTTTAAATCTCTAGAATTTGTGGTTAAATCCCCAAAATTAAAGCCTTAAAAGGACGTGGTAAAATGTGGTATTACAGCCGCTAGTTCAAGTGAGGTATCAGATGAAAAGGCTCTGGCTAAGCTAAACCAGAATTTCAAAAAAAGCTCGATACTACCAATTTCTTTCTTCACGCTTGTCGGGTTTTTACCATTGATTCTGTGATACAAATTATAAAAATTCCATACACAATTTATTTTATATAATAGAAACATAATAGTATAAACATACTACAACATGTTATATATAAATAGGTACATATAATATATTTCTTTTGCTTCATTGGGTTATAATTTATATTATGCTTATGTTCCTTATAGCTGTTTAAAAAAATGTGAATATGCGTAAAAACATACAAAAACCGGCTTAATTTTATAAAATAATTGTAAAACATAATTTAAAGAGACGTCAAGATTTAATGATGTAGTTACGCAGTTTGAGAAACTCATTTCAACGGCGACTTCGTTGAAATTCATAGGGTCACTATAATAAGAAGTTTTTCCCAAGTGATATTCTAGGCTATGACGTTCACGATGCGTTTTTACTGCGGTTTAACGCTCTTTTTACAACTTCGTCAAAGGGTGTGCTGCGGCGATGGCTCGAGCCGCCGCCCGCTCGCTGCTTTACGACCCCGTCCCCGCTTATCTCCAGCCATTTGCGATAAATCTCCACAAAACTCCTTGGACCTCAAATATTTACATGCTAATTCGTAGCCAATTCTGAACCCGAGATTATAAATAAATTGACCACAGAGGCCTATCGTCAACCCGCCACCTCCAACTTATCTTTTACGACTCTTGGAGTTTTTGAGTACATCTTTCATAGACAGTTGTTATATTAATAATTTTATGTTTCGTTGATTATATATATTCTACTTCTTACATGATCTACTAAATTCTCAAAAAATGAAATTAACATCGTATAAAAAGCCTAGTTTATTTTTATATGGACATAAATTTCAGGAAATATTTATTATGCTTATAGTTTTACATACATATTAATCTATTTAATATTTAAAAAATAATTTGGTCTCTAATATTTCTATTGTACTGTAACTTTACAATAGAAATATTAAAAGACACCAAAATAGTAAGCGTCCGTGAACAATTGCACAGTTAAATTATAAAAAGGCTGACAAAACCCATGTAAGCTACCCATATAAGCGAATTACTCATTGTTCATTTTGCTGTAAGGTCGACGGGCAGTACCTTTGCTACCATAAGTTTTGAATCTTCAATTGTGTAGAGACAAAGGGAGATGAGTAGAGAGTGTATGGCAGTCGTTATAATAGGAAAATAAGTCATTTTTATATAGCGGATTCTCGTCGCAGTCCCGTTGTTAGACCAACACGAGTGGTGGAGCGCAAATGTATTCTCCGCGGGGGCCACGAGAGGGGGATGAGGGTAGCCGGCGCCGCTGAGCCCGAAGTTGGGCGCGTGGGCTCGCTCCCAAGGGACTCCGCTGCAGGGACTGTACTCGACGAGCCTTATTTTAGCTGGATAAAACATCAGAGCCTACAACACCAACTAAGTTAAATTCTTAATATAATTATGAAAATAGTTTGTCAATGCTAAACATCCGTAAGTTATTCTGACAAGTTAGTCGCAGCAGTAATGCGAATAATGTACCAAAGCGAAGGATCGGCTCCAGTTGGCACGTGGCTAATTAAATGCCGATGTTAGTCCGCCGGCGGGGGTGCATCCGGAATTCTGTACGGCGTGAGGCGCTTGTCCTCCGACACCGCGCCGCATACTTCGTTACTAAGTCGACAAACCTGAATTGTTTGTGGCACATGCCATGCCAGAAATTTTGTGACATATTGATAAAGTATCGAGGAAGCTTATAGTAATGTAAGAAAGTTCCTTCATTGATATTATATTAAGATTATATAATGACAAGAATAGAACAATAATTTCAAAATAAACTGACTCTTGCAGAAAAGAAGGAATATTGGATTTCTCTACATCTTAAATACAATAATAGAGTACAAATTGTAAAGTGTGTTTAACATAATATGTATTTTTTATTTATTTATTATCATTTAACAATCTAATACAATAAATAACAATAAAATACAATAAAATATATATAAAGATATAAGAATATATTACATATATATATCTTCATAGTTAATCTCTTTAATCTAGTATAAAATTGGAGTACGTCCCTGGCAGATCCCAGGTGGCGCGGCCGCAGCGTTCGGAATTATCACATAGTAGAGAGGCGGCGGGGGGCGATACATTCGTCACAGGCCCAGCAGCCATTAGGCATTTAGATATTATCGCGGCCGTTGGGGATGACCCGCGCGACCTGGGCCGCACCACCAATGCTTAATTACTAAAAGTGTTTGTTTACTGTTGGGATTTAGTGCCGCCATTGTCAACTTATGTTATATTTAAATAGAACAAATACTATCTGTCTCATAGAAAGACCGTATTAAACGATAACAATATATATTGAGAAATATATATTGTTGTCGTTTAATACATATTATGATAATATTAAAAACAAATTGACTAGTCTTATATTGAGTATGGTTTTTACTAGGTTATCCTCCCCCTCTATCCCCCTCTTTGGTCCCAGGTGGCGTCGCTTTGGCCACACTTCCTTCCGTCCCGTGGGCATTCCCGACCCGTGCACACATTCGCGAAACACTCACACATTCATCATGTGTATTATCTCAACAGAAATGCTTGGAAACGTGGAAAAAAAGAACCTATTCCCATGGTATTTACACTAAATGATATTGTCTAGAAAGTACCTTCTACTTCACAGGATTTTTTTAAAGTTTTATAAAATATATATATCGCCCTTTATGTGGTGTTGAATATAATGTGTATTGTGTATTTCAGCTTCACGCTGTATCCCGCACACAGCAGGGTCGGCAGAGGGAATCTTGTGTTAAGACACTCCGTTCCCGACTTTCTGTCGAATTCTGGAGGCATTGTGTACTTTTAAGACACATATTTTTTTTATTTTATTTGCATTCTGACCAAATTATGACAAAATGTTTTAATCTCTCACACAGGCTTTCACACAGGATTATCTAACATATTTTAATTGAATTTTTAAATGTCTTTTAGAAAGATAGTAAAGAAAAACTATTTGCATTAAGTATAAGTAGTAGTTGTTTTAAATAGTAATTAGCCTTATTAAGTCATTTGCATACGAAATTTCGTATATATGTAGGTCATTATGCGTCAGCTGCGGTGCAATTCGTGATTAATGCAGCCTCACGGGGCACACACTGATTGCCGTCGGTTCTCCCGGGCTTGGGCTGTACTGTGCGTACTGTACTATACGATACGGTGTTATACTGTTTCCTATTTTTATGTTATATAATATATTTTGGTGATAGTCATATATACATTTAGAAATGTATAATTTTCAATATAGATATAGAAATGTCGGGTGGCTGTGGATTTGGTGCGATGGGGCAACTCATGATTAATGCAGCCTCCCGAGGCTTGAACTGATTGCCACTGCGTCTCATGGGTTTCTCACTGCATACTCTTACTCACAAATATTTTGCTTCTATCTAAATTTGCCTCGACTTGTTCCATAGAAAAGTATAGATTTTTTTAAATTGTTTTTAATAATAATAAAACACGTTATACCATGTAGACACTCTCCTCTCGCAGTATGAACATATTATGTTTAACATAATATACTGGCTTGTAGTTTATAAACAGGGTTACATATAGGTAGATTTTTGTAATGGATTTTCACCCCCAATTGCAAAGAAGGGGGATCATTAATTACATCATTATAATATAAGTAATTTGATAGTGCTATGTTGAGATGTACTTATTCAACACAAAACTACGTATAGTATACGAGTACTCGAGCTAGTATATTCGGTTAATTTTAATTTATATACATATAAAATGTGTGACCTACGTGTGGAAGTAAAATTCTTGAAATATGATTTGTGCACGTGTCAAGTAATTACATAACATCGGTGTAGCTCAACAATTGAGGGGAAAACTTTTAATCATATTTATATTGCGAATAAGCTATACACTTTTGATATTTATACAATGTATCATTGACGTTTGTATTGATAGGTTTTAGACATACACTGTAAAAATCGAAAAATACAGCACAAGACGTAAAAAAAACACTATATTAAAGAAAACAAAGAATATATATATATATATTGGTTTCGCTTGTAGGTACTTAACCCGTACCATACTTATATTTTATTCTAGAATTCGACAGAAAGTGGGGAACAGAGTGTCTTAACACTAGGTTCCCTCTGCCTATCCAGCTATGTGCAGGATACAGCGGAAGCTGATTTAATTTGATTTTGATTTTAATTTTTTGTAGTTTGAATTGTAACTCTTCAATTTTCATTTTTCTTGTTTATGTAATAATTTCTTCTTCTTCTTCTCTACTCTTTAGTACTACTGTCTACTTGAAACCGTTTTGATAATATTTATTAATTATTTGGCTAAACATTGTTATCAAAATAGACGGATTGAAAGGTCGTTAAAGAATTGCCACTATCGGTGCTAGGGAACACCTTAGCCTGAATGTCTCCGTGAAAGGTAGAGCCCCCTGGGGGCAGTATGCTCAAGGCGGCAGAAAATTAACGTGCCCTCGCGGGAAATCTAGCAGCCTTAGAGCCTCCGTCGGCCTCGCCGCTCGGGATGTATTTAATATCTCTATTCCCGGTGACGCGCACCCGCACCTGCTATGTTATGAGTGTGATACTTCAGACTTACTATGTGTGTTATATATATATTTTGTAATATATCTTCGAGGTATTCTTTGGTTAATAAATATTTTAACAAAATTGAGTATAAAATACTAGTAAAGCTTTATTTGGAGCTTGAATTTTCTAAGTAAATCATTTAAATAATAACTATAAGTATATGCTTTTATCTATCTACCTAAGTATATACTATATGGTTAAGAAAACTATTTTTTTCCTTTTGTTACTATCGGTTTTCACACATGTAGCATGATTATAAAAGATTTCTTGTTCCACTTTATATATTATACGAGTATTATATATACACTATTTATTCTATCTATATAATTTCATTAGTTATGTTCATATAATTCAGACTAATATTTTAATATTAATTTAAGTATATAAGCAAATCCGACATATGGACCAGCTGCTGGCAACACTCACGCAAATTAATATCTGGCAAGGTTGTCGCGGGGTTACTAATTCACGAGATCCAATCGCGGGGTTGACGCGCTGCTCACCCACTGTCATCAATTTTGCACGTCTTTCGTGTTTGTCTTCTATTATACGGTCACTGAGTTTTATAACTATATGTATCTCAATAACACAGAATTGGTATTTTATATTTCTACACTTTTCACTGCACTTGATTATTTTGACCCGAGACCTGATTTGACTTTACCTGAGTCTAGTCATGGCACAGGGGCATAAGTGTATGATTATAAAAGCGATGGGTTATGGTTTTGATTCCCACTCGAGGAAGTCAATGTTTAATATTTTCATTTCATCGGTGTGCCTTCCGCTTTTCCTTCTTTGCTTATTCTTTACTTTTCCTGCTGCACGCGGGATACAGCGTGAAGCTGAACAAAGAAAAGAAAAAAACATATTTAGACACTTGTATAGATAGAAAAGAACTTAATATAATTTGAAGACTACCTATCAATGTGTTGAGTAAAATCCGATTAGTGAAACTTTAAACAGGATCACCTATTCGTATTTAGAATTTAAAACAAGGGTGAAATTGCCTCTGTGTGGCAAATGGCGCGCAAGTGGATTAGGGGGCCCGGCCGCAGGCGACTCACTGCGCCCAGCACCTCCGCACTCTCACGACTGACACTTAAACTCACTTACTTGTTTTTTTAATTTTAATTACCATACAATGAACAAGATAAGAATTTATGAGTGTATATATATGGATACCTATTATATCATGCATATATACATAATATATGCATGTACACATACACGGTATATATATATATAATAATAATCATGTGTTGATTCAAAAATTTTAAAACGACCGGAATGGGCCCGAAGACTTGCAGAGCAGCACTTCGTCAATTTTGAAGAAATTGAAAAATGGCTCGTCGAATGGTTTTCCTCGAAAGAAAAAAAGTTTTTTGGAATTGTATCCATAATTTGCCTGAATGATGGACGAAATGTATAGAATCAAGGTCAATACTTTGAATAAAAATATTTTGAGATTCCCCTGAAAATTGTGTTTTTTTTAACGAAAAAACCGGCAAACTTCACAAGTTACACTCCTATGTATTGTGAAACAATATACGTTCATTGCTTCATAAAGTGTGTCAATTTTTTTGACAAGCGTAAATTATTGTCTTTTTAATTTTTCTGCAATATTTTATTAATTAATAAAATGATTACAATATATGTATCCTAGCTGTACATTATTTCTACATTTATAATGATTCAAAATTTTATTTTTGTTTCAGATATCAAGACGGAAAGTATGGATAGTTTTGATTCAGGTAAGAATTAGATTAAACAAATTTAAGAAAAATGTAACATTTTTTTTTAAGTATAAATTCTTAAAACTCGACTTAGTCAGGAATTAGTGCGTTAATCAAAAATGTAACCCTCTTCTTTTTTTGATATTTGATACTTTACCTACTTTTAGCACCAAACGAAACAAGGAGTACAGTAATCATGATGTCAGGATTCATAATTATGGTGTGTTTCTATAGAAAATAAGAAAAAAAACACCTAATTATATTATTATTACATATTATTTTATTTACATTATACATATTATTTATATTATCCTCTCTTATGTCATAAAAACTTGCGCTCAATTATAAACTTATTATATAATGTTAAAAAGAATATCAACCTAAATTCATGTTAGTATTTGAATAGTGGGTAGTGTAATGTAAGGCCGAGGCGGCAGGACATGCCGTGGTGTTAACGGAGCCCTGGAGGGCCCTTGCCGAGTCCCCGCTTCGCAATACTGCCGAAAAGATAAAATGAACATAAACTTGAGGAGCAGATATTCCTGCTCGGAGGACTCGTAGTTTCTCTCCCGGCGACACTAAAACGAGGCACGACTAGCACGCAGTTTGTACAAGTGTTCCATTCTGGTTCATAAAACCGTGACCTTATAATGGAATTGTTATTTTATAATATGTACAGAGTTACACTTTAGCTTTACAAGTGAAATAGACTTTATCTAGGTGTCTAAAAATTAAAAAGTATATATAAATAATACAAAAACGACTAAGCAGTTGGAAAATGGAAAGCTAAAATTGCATTGTGGGCGGCGCGGGCTCCGCGACCGTCGCGACCGTCCAGAACTTACTATGAAAACGGACGCTTCGAATTGTTGTACAACGTTCGTCACTTAGTGCGCGATGGCCGGGGCGCACCACTTATCCGGACGTTCGCATGTGATCTTAATTACTCCTATTTATGAAGCATTACTGCAGTCTTCATATATTTTTTAATACTATTAATTTTGAATTAATAATGCTCATATAACTAATTTCTCTATATTACACACACACACAAGCGTGAAGTTAAATATTTAATATAAAAATTTAATTTAATATTTGATTAAAACAGGCGTAAGATGTACATTATAATTTATCGGGAGATAAATATTATATATCTTAATCAAATTATACATGTTACGCCTGTTTAACAAATATTAAAGAATTTTATGAATTCATATATTATCAACACTTTTATTATGCGTGTTTAGACAGGCAGCTTGTCACGCTTAAAGTTTTTAATGTTAATTTAATAGTTTACAAAAGTTTACCTATGTATTGTTCATTAATAGACGCGAATACATGATATCCGCTGATCGACTAAAATAACGTGACAGAGCGACTTTTATTAACCTGAACGGTAACATGGTTTTGCAATCAGGTGCAGTTTAAAATGTGCATTTGCGATGTGGCGCGGTGCAACGGGCGCAGGGCGCGGACAGAAATGCATTTTCAATAATTGAGGGTCAGACAGGGTGGAAGTGGTGGGGGTGGGGCGCATTAAAATGTTCGCTAAACTTTCCGATCGTCACTAAGCCAGCGCCGGTGTACTGCGAGAATGACGGGTCAGGCGGACCCAACATGTGGAATAGTAGCTGTTCATGTTATATTATCAATAATGTATAATATCCAGAAGGCTTATTTGAAATTACATTACAGCTGACATGAAAGAATCGGCTGCTTTATTATATATCCTCATCAGCATTAGATTGTAGATCCTTTTAATTTTGTAATGTTGTTTTTGTGTCTGTAACTTCAATTCAACGGTACGGAGAAAGCCTCAAATATTATACTTAAGGGTCTAGATTTATTATAATAAAGTTGTAGTGAAACGACTGTTCATATATCTAATAAAAACAAAGAAGTTTTCCTCAGTTATTTTCTCGGGGAGATCACGTAGGAACGCACCTCATCTGCGGCAGTCCCAGCGTGGCGATAAAATTTAAAATTCAAGGCCACGTTAACGAACCAACTTCGCGAAGAAATAGATATTCAAATGTGAGATCCCATATTAACATTTATGGCAAGTTTGCGGGGTCGAGACAAAGGCTGGTCGGAGGCCCCCGCGGAGCAGCGCGTGTCGTTGCCGAGCATTTCAGAGTACATCAGGTCTTCTGCAGTTTTCTTAAAAATGTATATAGTCCTGTGGCATCTACGTTCAAATACATGTTTGATTTAGACTGTAATTTATAACACAATTTTGGTGATCAATAACGGTCAAATATTTTTACTCTTTTAGATTATTTATATTATCATCTTTTTGGATAAAATTTATGGCTTAAACTTAGCACCTGCTTTCTTTGTTCGAAATAGACAATAGCGTTATATTCGGTGGCTCCATTTTCTCCAAAGACAAATAAAAGTTTAGAAGTAAAACAAATCAAAATCCCAATTTCGTTGGATGCATTATTTATATCATATTGCTTGGCGAGTTTCGCTGTCGCTGTTCCCCTTTCTTTTCTATGAACTTGCGGTTTTCGTTTCGCAATTTATGTCACAGCAACTTTAACCATCATATTATATAAGTCATTAAGAATTATTATTCTTTTGAGGAAGACATATTTGATGCAATATGAAATCTGGATCACACTTAGAGGTGCTATATGGCAGGGCACGCACGTTTCTTATTAATATCGGGCGGTTGGAATGGCCGAAGATGTCCCAGGCGCCCGTTCTCTCCCAAATAAAATTGCTGCTATCTAAACAAAGAGCCCTAATTATTCGGCCGTGGCGGGCGGGGTCGCTCTCTTATGGGTGTTCTGGGGCCCATTTCGCTTCTCGTATAGGACCCTGGGGAGAAGCGGGCGCCGCCTAGCCAATCGGTGGATGGAGAAGCGAGCGATCCGCAACCTTTTTATATGCTATATTGGTGTTAGCACTGGACTTCAGCTTACTCGAGTCCGCGCTTTCTCCGGGAATTAAAACTTGGTAAAATGGATCAGATTACCAGGAACATTTTCTGTGTTATATGTCGATACACGTAACAATTTATTTCTAACTGTCGACAACATCAATTTGGTGAAAAATATAGTTTCATTATTATTTTTTTATCATTGTATAAAGATTTTAAGATTACTTATTCATTATGCAAATGACCATAAAGCTTTCAGTCAGATGTTTACTTCACCCTTGTGCCCCGATAACACTTGCACATAAAAGGATTGGCAGAGGCAACCTGTAAACCTAGTGTTAAGGCACTTTCTTTTCCCATATTTCCCAGATTTCTGGTGACATTGTGTGTTGAGTGGCAGACCTCAACGCCACGCTTTTCCTCGATCAGAGCGAAGTAACAAAATATTTATTATTGTCATTTCTTTCTTAAGTGGGAACCGAACCCACGATCGTTGAGTTTACAGGCACACGCCTATGCCCCTGCGTCACAACCGCCTCCATATTTCTTTACTTATTTTAATTTGCACCCGATTTCATTTTGAGACAATAAATAGAATATAAAGGGTTTCCGAGCAGTTTTTGCCTCCGGGCGTATTGTCTTCACCCTACGCCTTTACAGAGTTCTTATTGTATAGAAATTATGGAATAAAAAGGCGATATCGTGTGTCGGCGCGGTGCGCTATGGCGTGGGCGACGCGACACACGACACCGCTCGCCTGCGTGGCCCGCGCGGCCCGCGCCGCCCGCGCCTCCAGCCAGCATTGTGCGCCGCTATTCACCCGTCGCCCGCCACCGACTCATATTCGATTGCAATGTTTTAAGCATTCGATTGCCTATGCCGATATTAAAGGGTTCCCAAGAAGTACCTACGTATATTATAAGCTTTTTTCAACGTTTTGTGGTCTTTTAGCCGAGCGAAGGGTACGCTTATTGTTTCAATGGTGGATTGTGGCGAATGAATGGGCTTCGGGCATTCATGGGTTCAATGTTTTGAGATCGTCGGAAGATAATAACGAGGCGGTTAAGGGCGGTACAGAGTCTCTTGAGGTGGCAACAACAAACCTCCCACAGATAATTATTGAGTATTTAAACATGACATTAAAAAAATACATTGCTCCATGCTGTATGGACGTTTAAATACAGTTTTAAGATTTTGTGTGTTTAAAATTAAAATTTTTCTACATATAATAAAGTTTAACATATGCCCGACTAAGTTTGTACTCACAGAAAACCTTAAGCCACCAATCCGTCTACCGGACAAGAAGTTAGTGCCCATGGGACGCTCCGATATTGCGTCAACACTTGAAACAGATGCACCTAACTTATGCATGGACAGAGATACTGGAACTCCCAAACCTGAAAACTTGCTGAGTTTCATTTAGATATAATCAAACTTGATTTGAGAGAAATAATATTATAATGAAAAAAAAAATAACAGGTTTCAGATAGGTATGTACCAAAGTGTGTACCACAATCGTTAAAGCTATAGGTCCCAATATTACAAAGTCGAAGAGGTTGTTTGGTTGAACCCGCTTATCTCAGGAACTATTGGTGCAAATACGCTTAAAAGTAAGGTTGTTGTAGATTTAGTTTGACACCGACTTATAAATTATAACATATTTGTTTTATGATTATCGTACAACTAAATCGTAATGTGTTTTACTTTTTGATCGTTTTTATGTTTACTCTTTGAAGTCCGTTTTTTTGCTAGTGATGGGTGCTTCTCAAATAAGTGGATAGGTAATCGTTGTCATAAAATTTCAATTTTAATTATAATTTTTGTATGAACTGAAAGTTTCCATTCTAAAGTTTTCAAGTTGATCACCATCATGATCGACTATGACAATTACTTGACCATAGCGACGTGGTAGTAGGTGGTTCAAATATCGGGATAGCCCAAAAGATTCGCCCGAGTACCATTCAGTACCTTCTAAGAATTTAAAAGTTCTCTTACTTTGTCATGGTAGTTATACATACTTAACGCAATTTTAAGACTTACATGGTTTTCTCATGGATGGCATCGTTAGAACTGAACCAAAATGAAATGGGACCACACAAGAAGCACTATGACCCAGTCCAAATTTTAAATGTATAAAAAGATACAAATATAAAAAAAAAAGATTCAAATTGACAACCTCCATTTTTTATTGAAGTCGGTTAAAGATCTTTTTGGCTATGGTTATATACCTATTAGAACATGTTAGTTGATTCGAACCCACAGTAACCTACTCAAAATTACGCTGGCGCTAAGAATGTGTGATGCTGATAGGTCATACATATCTCTTAGTTATATCAATTTGCCGTTACAGGCGAAGCCACATAGAAAAGTTAGTAATCTTTAAATATAATATTAATTTCAACTTATTATAATCAATCTCACTGTTAAGAAATGTTAATTATCGAAAAAAGTATGTATAAACCAATAAACCATTACACAGAGATTGTAAATAATATTGTTAATGGCATGAAATGACGGTAGCTACAGATTTTCAGCTTGAATGGTCAACTGTGTGCGTACGGTACATTATTTTTTGTGAATTATTCACAAACAGCGGCCGGTGGATTTTATTTCACTGGTCAGTAGACATAGAGACAGACAATAAACAAAGAGTTGATAGAGCATTACGCTGTAATAGTGACGCCTCACCGGGCCGTCTGCGCCAGAGAAAGCTAGAGGCGTGGGAACCAAGAGGTCGTGCGGGCCGGGTTCCGCATAACTGTCAATTATAATGAACCAGCTGAACGTAGCGTAGCAAACTTCTGTAATAGATTTGCGTAGAGATGAAATGTGAGGTGAGCTGTTTATTTTATCACTGATGAGATGTAAGGCGCGTGGCCGCGGCGGCGGCGGCGGCGGCGGCGGCGAGGTGACGCAAAGCGGCACCGATTGTATCGGAAGCTCCTTCATCTTGCCGCGGTCACCGCAGCCTACTGTCGTATACTTACCTAGTTTGCTAGCTTTATTCTATTAATATGTTCTCTTATATTAATAACTGATATTATAAGCTATGTCACTTATAGGGCTCAACGCATCGCATAATCTTCTTAACTTAGGTTGTAAAAATTGGCACTTACACCTGTACCTACACCTAAGTATATACAAATATGTATTATAGGTTTTTCTTTAACGAACTAAATGTCTTTAAGAGAAAATAAAATGAACAGCGCACTCTATCGTATGGAAAAGGAAATATTTATACTTAGGGTTCATTTCGAGGAAAGTTTCATAAATTGTTTTATGCTGACATCTAACGGAAACGTAAGGAACCTGATAATTCATACACCTTTTCTCGCTGAAAAGTTCGGAAATGTCAGCAGATATAGATATATATCTTCTTGATAGCTTATTTCAATTAATATTTAAAAATACATCCATAGTTATTAAGACACAAAAAACTTTTTAAATTTCAAATAAATTAATATCTATATAAAGCTTATTTTTCCCATTAATAAAATTTGTCACGAACTGTTATCGAATTTATACCAATGTCGAAATTATTTCTATTTCCTTATTAAGTCAAATTTAGTACTTATTTATTTAGTCTCTCTTGTATTTTTTATTTAGAATATTATTCTAAAGAAGTATATTGTCGGTAGATACGAGAGTAGGTTTACTTTGTACTTACAACTCATAATAAGAACTTACATTTTGACCTAATGTGTATGTAAGTATGTTTTTATAGAAAAATACAGTATACTGTTGTTTTCCATATTTTGTACATAAGAAACTGTATATGAAGAAATGCGACAGCGTGTCTATTTTCTTACCACCAGAGACTAACCCTAATATCAACTTAAGTTAGTATACTACCATTGCAAGCTGGAAGTGAACTAACTTGTAAATATAAGAAAAACGTAAAAAATTGTAGAGTTAAATGTAGAGATTGGATTTTATCCCGAGAACACAGAACCGATCTCATTTTACATTTATGTTGTTCATGGGACTACTATAAATGTACTACTATTTATATACAATATAATTAATATTTATATTGTGTATATATTAAATACTGTATAAAATATTACGATACAATTACTAGAATAGATTAAAAAAGGATTTGCTTAAAAAAACAGACAAGCGCGAGTCGGGTTCGCCCACCAAGGGTTCCGTACAAAAATTGGAGGTCTCGAGCTTTTTCTGAAATTCAGGCTTAGCTTAGCTAGCCAGAGACTTTTCATCGGATGACTTTAATAACAAACTTTATTTCAACCCGATATCTTCTAGCGTTCCTGAGATAAAGGGTCTTGACAGATAGACAGACGGACAACAGAGTCATCATACAAGGGTTCCATTTTTCTTTAAAAAGTACGGAAGCCAAAAAATTCCAAATAATTGTTACAAGTTAGGTGGGCGTAACGTATGGGCGGTGCATTGGGCGTTTACTACTCCACCCATCGCACCCAAACCTGCACCCAAATACCCTTTGAGTGCAGATTACCTTAATTGAAGGTTATTTAATTCTTGAACGTTCGATTTATATAGCTTCCTAATACGACACAACGATTCACTTTTAATGAAATGAAAAATAATTTCACGGCAAATTATTGTATGAAGTAGGTAGATTACTTTTTCTTTAAACTACCTTTTTATATAGTGGGTATATATATAAATATATATATCTCCTTACTTTATTGTTCACACATTTTTCTAAATATGCAGGGAAATTATACCTATCCATAAGTATCGACATATTGTGTTTATAAATCTCACAGTATAAGAGATTCATCTCATACTTGACTTATGTCGTCGCAATGATAACGACTCCCGCAGCTTGATAAGATTTATATAAGAGGCAATTAAAATAAAACAAATCACTAAGTATTAATTTGACAGAGCAATTAGGCACTACCGTTTAATTGTATTTATTCAAACTTAATGAGCAGAAGTCTACCGATAATGGCCGATAAAATGCGTGAAATAAACCGCCTGCACCGCGACCACCCAATAATAGGGACATCCGCTGATGACGCTACGTTTTGTACACCCGTGACGTGGAATTGTACTCCATCACATTATATAGGTAGAGTGGCTATCTGAGAAGAGACCTGCACCACCTTCAATTAACAAACTTCAGATTTTTAAAATCAAATTATAACACTTGCATAAGTTGGTTAATCTCCTATTTTTTAAGCAATAAAACCAAGAGTCAACCTCAAATAAAATTAAATCAGCAGAGGGAACCTAGTGTTAAGACACTCCATTCTCTACTTTCCAACGAATACTGGAGGTATTTCGTGCCGCGTGCCGGAACTCAACGCCGCGCTTTATTTCGAGAGAAATGAAAATATAAATTTAAATAAATACTTCGTTTCCTCAAGTGGGGATCGAACCCACAACCAGTCGATCTTTCAATTTGGCCAATTTGACTGGTCTCTACTAGAGTCGACTTTAAATAAGTATCTATTTATTACTTATTTAAACTAAGTTGTGGTTACACAGCCAAATTTGCAAAGTGTCATCATAATTTGTTATTATATAACTATTTGTGTTCAATTTTATGGGAACACATAATTATAATGAGTTTGCGGCCGCCAAAGTCTCTCGTCACGTCTTTGTGTGTCGAAAAATGTAATTTTATTGCTCGAAATATAATTCATTGTGAGCAAAATTACATTCTGTATTATGTTGGAGTTTCCCAGTCCGATTGAGTTATTTAATTTAGTGATGCTTTGAATTATATTAACTGGAATATTTCTCGTGAGTCAAAACAGAAAAGAGAGTCAAAACAGAAAAATGATCGTGTTAATTTCCTTGTGTAGGTTGTGTAGGTAGGGTAATATTAGAGTTAGAAGCTGAAGCACAGAAAAAATTAAGCTTCTAAGTCCAAACAATCAAAATATAGGCTCAATTTAACCATCGATTTTGCTACATTTTGTATGAAATTCGCCGTGTAATCAAAACTTGTTAGGTTCTCTTCGTGGATATACGCATATTGCATATAGTTTTACTGTTGTAGTTTTTAAATTATCTCCAAAAATAAAAATAAAAATGTTAAGTATCTAGTCGGACATGTGGAAAACCAAATTGCTAACACTGATTTCGTTTTTTTTCTTTTGAAGTACGGATTCTTAAAAAGGATATTTTAAAAATATTATACTCACTAATTTAGTACCTACCCTACATACATTTTTACAAAATCACAATTTGTTAATAAGTTTACAATTACAGACACGTGGACAATATAAATTCAAAAATGGTCTATTACTATGAATAATCAAGGCTGGAATGAGAGTGCTTCTAAGACAGGTGAAAAATCGTGAAGAATTGCTAAGCAGGTGGTAAACATAGTTACATCTTCATCGGCGTGTGCGCAACTAATAGGTACCAATCATTTCGAATTCCATTTTAAAACAATTTCGATATGATTTGGTTTGGCTATTTTGTAATCAGATGGTCACTAAGGCGTTAAATGATATACTTTTTTGTTATAGCAAAGTGAAATTGAAAAATACGTCTTATATAATAATAAAGTGTTTTTGTAGCCTTTGTTACTATATAATATATATTAAACTTTATCTAATCTACATAAGTAAATATTTAACTTATGTTATTATGTAAAATCTACTTAATGAACTAATGAAATAAGGCTTAATGAACATGTCATGTCATTTGACACATAGGCCTCTTCCAGCTATTTCCAATTCTCTCTATTCTCTCTTAACAGAGATATATATCTTATATAATCAATAATTTGAATTTCCTTGATCAGGTTTCTCTCCAAAAGTTGTCTGTGCGTCTGTCTGTTTGTCAAGACCCTTTATCTCAAAAATGCTTTGAGATATCAGCGGCCCCATGATTTTGCAAAAAAAAAAAATTTCTATATTTACTTAGAAAAAAGATATGGCTGTTCATATCGTAAAAAAGGCGTATTTCGACACTAGATATCTACAGATAGTAGTAGTTCATGAAAAAATCTGAAAACTATACTTTTGTCGTAAAAAAATAATATCTAATATTTTTAATACTGAAATTTTATATTAAAGCCACTAGTTCAAATGAGGTATCAAATGAAAGGGCTCTGGCTAATCTTAACCTGAATTTCAGAAAAAGCCACCCACACCACCAATATTTATACGGAACCCTCGGTGAGCGAGCCTAACTCGCTCTTGTCCGGTTTTTTCCGAGATAAAACCCAAGTTTGGCGACCACACGTGAGACATGACAAAGTAATTTATTTGGTTTCAATTAATTAAAACAATATTTGTACAATATTAAATGTTTATTAAATCGTTTCTGAGAGCAGTGGGTACTTCATCTCCTTTGTTTGTTGCGGCTATTGTGCGTGATAGTTAAGCGAGCCGTCTTGGCTTCCTTGGCATTTCCTGCGCGGGCCCCGAGTCTATTGTTATTATTTTGTCTTACTATTATCTACAGTTCACAATCGAAATATTCTCTAATTGTTTACTTTACGGCTTTACTAATTCAAATACGGATGCACATATATCTATAATTACATATTTCTATATATGATGTACCTAATGCGTGTGATATTTGCATGTGAACATATAATTTAACGGAATTCGTGTCAAACTTAAGAAGCTACATATGTACCTACACAATGATATTATTTGTTAATAATTAATTAGGTATTATAATTATAGGTAATTATTATTATTATATTTATTTTTCAAGCTACACTTAAATTAATTATTTAATAATGAACAGATTAATTATTTATTATCAAAGAAAACACTCTTATGTAACAGTAATGTAAACATCAGAGGCCGTAATTAAAAGGCGGAAGTCCATTTAAGTCACAACTCAAGTACCGGACGTGCGCTTTCCGAAGGCTCGTCTTCCTGTCCGAGCCCCAAGAATCTAAGACAACATTTTATGCAAATAGTTAAAATTCAGTAATTCAAGTCGGCTCCATAGTCATTGTTATTGGATAGCTGAAATATATTTGGATTATTAAAAAAATCTTCATACTTTACTTCATCATATTTTTACATATAGAGTATATACAAGTGATTTCATCATCATTATCATTCAGGTGATATCAAGTCCACAAATACAGGTGTTAACACTTAATCAGCCGTGGCCTTTATATTTTCTTAAATCGGCTATTAAGTTAATAGACAACGGCCACAGTGATTGACTGGTATTACGCGAGTACCTACGTACAAGCAGGTGCAAGCGTCTGACGGTGCGCGACCGCAGCATCTCACCTGCGCTCGCGTCGCCACAACGCCGGAACTACGTGCCGATTCGCCTGTCGCGCCTGTCTGATTGCACACCTTATAAAAATGGGGGAAACCGATAGGTTTTAAGTAAAAGCCCCTGAACCGGAAAATCTTTTATAATTCTGGAAAAATCTAAGAAACACAAAACACTTCTCATCTGTTCTAATGATCTGACCTCATATAAAAACATCTGTTCAGTCTAAAAATATTAGATAATATTGCGCAATATATTTTAAACTGCTTAAATATTTAGTTAACAAATAACAAAATCTTAATTAATAAGATATATTGAAAAACACCTGGCTACTCAAGTAGCCAGGTGTTTTTCAATATATCTTATTCAATATATCTTAAATAATAATATTCAATATATCTTCAATATATCTTATTGGTAGTATCAATACTACCATCTGACCCGACGACCATGACCAAGTTACATTTCTTTTCCTATTTCTAGCATATACGTGCTATGCTTATTATATTAATTATCATTATTGACTGACTCATTTTGGGTAAAATTATTGGGTATTTTATTTCAGGTTCAGAAATAACATTTAAACCTATTGCCTCCCAGTTCTCTATTTTTTTTTATTCCATGACAAGATCGCGTGTCTAATGGGTACATCTGTTATCTGGCATGGATTATTCAGTGTCGTGGTATTAAATAAGGCATAACTCACCAAAATGAGGCAAAAAAACGCGTGACTTATCGCGCCATGGCAATCGTAGATCACGACAGATCTGCTAGGCCAGGGACAATTGTATTTGTCGCAGAATCATGTAGGGTGACAAAAGGTTTAAGTGACTTTAAAAAGTTTTGATAGATAATTGCATTAAATATCATAATAATTGTGATGATTGGAAATAATAAGACACACGGCCTCATCAGAACATTATAACTGCTTTACGATTATAAAATTAATTTACAACAAGTAATTTACAACATTTTTTATTTTGGCAAGAGCACCTCAAGCCCTGCAAAATTTTAACTTTCTCTCAGACCATAAGGTTGAATGGCAGAAATCTCTGTTAGGGATAAATTCACTTGTGCCAACAGAATTCTGGATTACGTATCAATATTTGTTATTGAATGCAATAAACAGTATATATTTAAATAATACTAGATGGTCACATTGGCATAAGGCGCCTTGGTGACCTCTGCGTCGTAGGCGCTGAGGCCACAGAACTGTCACCAAAGCAGGCATGCTTTTCGGTTCGACACACTGCCTCACGCTTCATCCAAGTTGCTTCATCAAGTTTGAAGATACCGTTATTTAAATAGTTCCCCGAAGGCACAGCGTATAGTTCCGCCACTTAACACGTAATGCCTCGAAAAATTAGGCGGAGAGTAGAGAGTGTCTTAACATGCCTTCCCACTGTCTATCATGCTATATGTGCAATATAGCATATTGCACATATAGCATGATAGACAGTGGGAAGTAATTATATATTTTATGTTATATAACCGACATAAATGGACATATGGATATGTATTTGCACTTTGGAGTCTATCCAAAACGTTTAAGACATCATTTAACATGTCAGGTATTTCCTTTTACATCCGTAGGGTGAAGAGATATTGTACTCACGCCCCAATTGCGCTGTTGAAAGCACACGTGCACTTAGTTTACACGATCTTTTCTACTTTTGTAATATATATTTTTTAGAAAAATGTTGAGTCTTAATTTTAGATTGACATAAAAATCCAACTTACGAGTTAACATTAACTTAAACATGAACAGTTTTCTATTAATAGTTGGTAATTACGCAATAAATTAAAAACACCACAGTACATTTGGAGGTAGATCTTTCCACCTTTCGAGTACGTGACTGTCTATGGCTTGAACGCTAAGTTCTATACAATATCTACATACCAACATCTTGAGTAAGCCTGAGACAATCATTCTAAAGGTAACTCAAACAGACAGACCGTAGACTCAGACACGGTTTCGCTCGTTTAAACTTATTTTTATATTACCAATATAGTCAAAGAACATATTTTTTTAAAAAGTATTCTAAATCTTTTCTAACATAATACCACTAAGAATATGTGTACAATGTTTCGCAAGCTTATATTGACATTTATAACATTAGTAACAAATATGAGTGTGCTGGGAAAAATATCCGATTATCTGTAGGGCCTGACACAAGCTGCAGTTATAGATAAACGAAGGCGTCAAATGTAACACGGCGTCATATCGTTCACTGGGATCAGGCGTTACGGTCACGTACCTCTCACTCCCTCACTCCCACGTCTTAATTGACCTATTTCGTGTGAGATGTACGCGTAAAGCGCACCGCGTCTGGGATACCATCGCCGCGGGACGTGATGCCGCGTATCGTACTCTAACTCTATTCTTGTCACACCTTTGACAGACAGTGTTGGCATTGCTCCACTTCCAAATATTTTATGTTTCGTGTCATTTGTTCTTTTTTTTTATGGAAAATTACAATATATTATCTGTAGCTTCACGTTGCATCCCGCACACAACAGACTATACCAGAGCGAAGAAATGAAAATATTAAATATTTCATGTCGTCGAGTGGGAATGCCCTGCACCTCGACTGGCCTCAGTAATATTTTAAATACATATATCTCCTTTAAAATTATATTAAAGTAGATTTTTCTCTTGTTTATTTAAGAATAGATTAATAGACACCGCAGTCTCAAATGGTATGATTATATCAACGTCACACCCAAACGTGTAGAAGAGTGTTTATTGCTTAAATGTACGGTCGTGCTGGAATCTCACAAATTTGTGGTTAAATCTGTTGTATTTAGTCACGACTTATTATTACATTACATTGAACGACACTCCAGATGGTTATTTTATAATTTGTACTTAATGGATTGCAAATTGTTATATACATTAATAAGTAAAATGGTGAGGGATAACAGCAAGGACCACCCTGCAATTTGGTATCTCACGCTGCCATCAATAAACAAAAACACTACCGCAATCGATCTATTTACCTTGTGTGGCCTTCATTTTACGCTCATTGATACGCGTGAAATCCTTTACCCTGAGAGGTTATATAACCAACCTTTTTTTATTTATATAATATGAATATTATATTATGTATAGACTGCTGATCACAAGCTGGAGCCTTGGATCCTACCAAAATCTTCGAGTAAACTTAACTATTAAAAGAAGAGATATTTCATTATGTAGACTACATTTTAACATTTTCTATATTATTTATACGTTATTTATACGTTGTTTTATAAATGTTATAGTGACAAAGTTTCCGGATATAACTTTTTTATGGTATCAAACATAATATTTGATTTTATACATGTATATATTGGAAATCTTTCTCATGCACTAAATATCTAATAAACTACACTAATATAAGAAATTGAGATATTATGCAAAGGGAAAGAATTTTAGTATTCTGTTACAAGTATATTAAGTAATAAAGGCTAATCCATTCTTCAAAATTATAACTGTCTGGTTGATTTATTAGAACGAGAACAGACGGACGTCCCGAGATGTGGTCGGGCACAAAAAATTGAGGGTGTTTGTTGACGACACAAATTCGTCAGGGTGGTGCGACCCACCGGTCGCATTTTTAATGGATTTTGTATGAGGTTACAAAAGATAATACCGTGGTCGTAACAAAGATCAAGTCGATACGTAGGAAATTAGCTTGTTTTCATCTCAGATATTAAGAAAACAATAAAGGATTTAACGATATTTATAAAAAAAGTGTATATTACACATATATATTTTCAAATTGCATAAAATTTGTAGTAACCAATAATGAGAAAATTTCTAGTTATCGACGTAAGTCCTTCAGTGATGCTTTTGATATCTATTGATCTATTTATCAAGAAAATCAGCTGAAATGAACTAGTTATTGACATTTATATTAAAAAAACTAATTATTTCATTATAAAATGAATTAAATAATTAATATCTATAGAAAATCATCAAATAAACTTATATTTAAGTAGTTGTCATGACGCCTATTTAAATTTTGTGAGGAAAATCGTAGCGGTGTAACTGTAACGCGACAGTTGTGGGTTCGATCCCCTCGAGGAAGTGAAATATTTATTTACGTTTATATTTCTATTTCTTCGCTCTGGTGTCGAGGCCAGGCGCGGCGTTGAGTTCTGCCCCTCAACATTCGTGTTGCCGCAATCTGGAAGCATTTCGTGCTTCCAGATTTCGGCAGAAAGGGGGGAGCGGAGTGTCTTAACACTAGGTTCCCTTTGCCTACCCTGCTATATGCGTGATACAACGTGAAGCTGAGCTACAAAAATGTGGCTTTATATTAAACCAAACAAGATAGAGTTCGCTCTAACTATTGGTAAAATTTGCATTTATCCGTTTTACAAATAACATTGAGGAGAAAATTGATAATATACTAGGTGACATTAGCTTAATGTCTAAACACAAATTATTAGTTGCTGTGAAAATAACCAGAACCCAAAAGTTTATCGAAATAGAAAAGGGTTCGGAAAGTTACCTGTAGGGCCGCGGTAAGTAAGGCTTTATGAATAAATAACTCAATTGAAACTTTCGTAAGGTGATAGTGAACGTGACAATGACGTCCAAATCAATGTTCCTGTTGCGTCACTCGAGGGGACCCACACTTATAATATTATTGGGATCTTTTTATTTCACAAAAGAATCATAAAAAAAAGAGTTTTGAAGAATTCTAATATTTACCCATACTTTTATTTTCAGACACATTACAATATTATAGAATATTTATATATTAATTTTATTTTAAATATTGTTATTATCTATGTAAATTATCATTGTGTTGACACAATTAGTACAGACAGCTGTCTCGTGTGGTCTCCATACGAAAGCTTCACCATGCACACATACTGAGAACGAGGGAAAGAAACAAGTGCAAAATAAAGGCGAACCCTCATCATTGCGGGTGGCAGTCGCAAACGGGGCTCTCTAGATAAGGAGTGGATACTTTTTCATAATACTTTATTCAATGCTCGGAGATTCAGCTCAGTGACAGACTAATCGGTGATGTCAGAGCGAGGTGCGGGACGCTTAAGTATTAATGTTTAACCCTTTTGTATCCCGCCGTCGCTGCGCCCGACAACTCCGTGTCAATTCCATTTTGGCTCGTAACATCCGCTGAATATTTAATGTTCATTAATTTGTCAGCTACTACGATAGATACGCCCATTTAGTGTGTTGTTTGTCTTAGTCTACGTAAGAGATATCAATCAGATACATTGCTAATATGTTTAGTAATTCATAATACTATCTACTATCAACGTAACGTCTTTCTTCAAAAATATATATACATGCCTACTACTATAATAAATTAATCCTTTTCTCTTCATAAAAGTATTTCAATAGTTGTTAAATACTCACTATATAGATATTCAAAAGGTGAAAATCAAATAGTAAACAGTTTCACGTTGTATCAGGTCCATAATAGGGTACAGAGAAAGAAGCTAGGAAACCAGTGTTAAGATACTCCGTTCCCAGTAAGACACTTTCGTTCTCCGCTTTCCGCCGCATCCTGGATGAGTTGCGTGTCGAGTGGCGAAACACAACGGTGTGCTTTTCCTCGTTGCCAGAGGGAAGAAATGAAAATATTTCATATTAAATATTTCTTGAGTGGGAATTGGCCTTCCTATATATATAGCGTTTACCGTCGCAAGCTTGTGATTCTACTTCAAAAAAACAATAGATAGTACGTAGGTAAATATCTGTTCATTTGAATTAATTATGAATGTTGAATTATTCTATAACATTTAAAGCCAGATTGTATCAATGTTAAAATAGAAGAAGACAATATGTAGCTAACTGCTCTTATACTCACATCACGCCGTATTTATTATATTTAGTAATAATTTTACAGCAAAATAAACGTCAATATTCGTTTTATATTAATTTAAAAGTATTTAATGAATAGGGTTAACCGGTTTTACAATATGTTTTGACAAACCACTCGGGTGCACTTATATGCAGATATTTCTCGAGTTTATCCTTAAAATTACAACAGTTGGAGTGTAATGTAATCCGTGTAATGTATTCCCAACTAAAAGGTAGCCACGAGTCCGCCCATTGGGCCCTGAGGACCGATCGCTGGACACCGGGTGATACTTCTATGCCTTATTATTGATATAAGATTATATTTTATTTTTAATTTAATTACATAAATTGGTGTAAAGTCTATATCTTAACACTGATGCTACCAAATGTTTCTTGTTCTCACTTTTGAGGAGATAATTCTTTCAATTTCAAAAAAATTATAAACATAAAATATATATTTACTAAAATTAGTTTTAATCCGCGTAGGTATCCTTTACAGCCCTAAATAATTATTTAAATCAAAAATTGAGGAAAGTTAGTAATAAATGACCCTGGTCCCCATTCTCCGTCTTTTCAGTTTTGGTAACATTATGTAACAATCTCTAATTATAGTATATAAATATATATATTATATATATCTAAAAATAATTTTTTCTCTACGGTATCGATGCAAAGCGCGGCGTTGAGTTCCACCACTCAATTCTCAATGTGTCCAGAATCCGGTGGAAAATGCCTCTGCTTGCTGCTGTGCACGGGATACGACGAATAAATAATTATCACCATTGTTGGTCAACTACAATTTCAGTAATTGTTAAAATACAGACAGACGCCTATATCTTTTTACGTTTCTGTTAAGATAAAAGTCTAAAATAATTCTTTCATTATATCTAGAAGGAAGAATGTAATTTACTTCATGGTGTCTTTTAAGAAATAAAAACTAAAAATACGGAAAAAATCTCACCAAAATTTATATAATCAATGATTTTTTCTTTCGGCTTATTACGATTTGTCATAACAATTTTCGCTTCAATGGTCAAAAATAACTGTACACCTAAAACTGTTAATAATAATAATAATGAAAAAAAAAAACCGCTTAGTTCTGTCTAAATAGAGCGCGATATCAGTAGGCGGGAAGCGCCCATTGGTCGCGCCCACTGCGAGTGGAACGGGGAGACACTTGGCAGTTTCCCTCTTGTCCAAATTTGTAAAGCTTTTAGCGTCACTTTTCTGTCATTCTGATTATTCAATATCCATATATTGCTGCAAGAGGTTTATTTGTTTTGCGATAATGTCAGTACAATATGACGATTGATCACTCTGGGGGAGCCCTTTTATGAATCTTTAAAAAAGTCTTTTTGTACCTTAACATTGAAGCAACATATTTCAATATTTAAATTGCAACAATATTTTTCAATATATAAGTACAAAAAATTACCTTAAAGAAACCACTTCACTTGGTTTATTTACTATCCAAATTGTCTGTTTATTTATTTCAATCTGTTTTGAATGTTATATTTGAGTCCATGGCATGGACTAGATCAAGACTCAAAGACTAAAATAGTAAATGGTGGGTGCAAAAGGGGGGAGTCAATAGGCGGGGCGTGAGGCGTGGCGCAGGGTGCTGAGGTGCGCTCAGGCGCCTCGGTCTCGCCCATCGGCGCCTCCGAGCTCGCAGTCGTGCCGCACTCGCCAGCCTTATCGCGCGCACCGCCACCACTAAGAAGCCCTGTAGTGTTTACAGTTACGACTGATACGTAAACGCCGCTTACTAACTAAATTTTCATATCACCTGGTACTGGAACTCAAAGGTGCATGTACAAAGGAACCTCATCATGTTGATAATCGTCACCCAAGTAATTGCCGTGAAGGAACCGTGAGCACAACGGCGAGCGTCCCTTCAATTAGTACCACCTGTCGGACACGCGCCGCGCATTAATTCGCACTCGTGATAAATTTGTCCGCAAAAAAACCCCAAAATAAACTGGTATCGATGCACCTGCGGCAGTGCGTTAGTCGGCCGTACCGTTAAACCACTTCTGGAGGCCCAAGGGCCAGCACCCTCGGCATGATAATGCTATTCAAAGGCAACAGCAGCCGACTAGAACATCTTATAGAGAAGATACAAGCCAATAAGGAAAACCACGACGTGACCCCAGAAGATTTAAAACGTAAGTCCATTGAACAAAATACATGTTTTTAATATTAATCATGTGAGGAAGAGCTTAATAATATTATTATATTATTATATTATAATATTATTATATTACATATGATTTTATAGTGTGCATAGGAAAATTAAATGCTGTTAAATGTATTTGCTAAAAAGAAGGCATTTTTATTAATATACTTAGTATAAATTATGAATACATTGTTTTAATTAAAGACAATTTTTAAAGAATTTTCATATTGTTTAAAATAATTTATGTAGAAGCAGGTGAACGTAATTAATAAATAATAATTTTTCTTGTTGGAACTTATGCCTTTTCTCCTTCTATCAAATTAAATTATAATAAGTAAATAAAGTGGCAGATGTTATTCCGAATTTTAAGTAAATATATGTATTTTTTTATTAAATTTAACAACGGTTTAAATTTCTTTTTAGCCACTATATATTGTACTTTTTTATAAAAAATTAGGTAATCATACTATAATATAATATGCGTCTCTGCGGCGCTCAACGCAGCGCTTTGCTTCGTTGCTATAGCAAGGAAATGAAATATTGAATATTTCATTTCTCTGTGACACTCGCAAGCTTGGGCCTCTGCTCCACTAATAACAAAAAAAAAACAAATTTTCTCTAGCTTCTTATTTTATGTAAATTCAACACTACCTTTAGTGTTATGGAGATCTTTACACAGGCATCTATTTGCCATCTAAGTATTTTTAACAAGTGAAATTAATACAAAATTCTGTGTGCGGTATACAGCGAGTATCTGACTTAATTTTTTTTATTATTGTGTTAAAGTTGCCCAAGCCATTGGAATAATATTTAAACCTAGCTAATTATTAATAAATTATTGAATGATTCTTAATTTATAGTATAAATTATATTCGCATAATTTGTTATGTAATAATATTATATTACTTTTAATAATATTATATTACTTTTACATAATTTATCTTTTGTCTTTTTATAAATAAGTATTGTCTACGTAGCCCCCAGCATGTACCCAAAAAACCCTCAAAAAATGGAACCCTTGCCACCTATACGTCACGACCTGCACGGCACTTTCGGTGGACCAACAGTTGTGAAATTTGCACACATTTTAATCAATTCATTATTAAACGGGTCAGATTCGAACTTGGCCGATTTTTTTTAATTACCTCGCCAGTATATTTCGAAACGTTTAAAAATCGACGGTAGCAGTATTTATTAACTAACTATGACTATAAAAAATACGTACCATCCATGTTGTTTACCATTTACCATCATTATCGTGATATAATATATATAATGAAAACGATAAACTCATTTGCTGGTGAGCTAAACTTTATATTGTTCAACTGCTTTCTATGTCATAAAATTAACTAGACCAGTGATTTGAGCGACGTCACTGTTGCACAAATCGGCACGTTGGTTTCTTCCGAAATAAAAATTATTATCTCAGGGATTGCATTTTTTCATTTTATAGCCATTATTATTCTCTCATAGTACAACATAGTATATTACGGTATGTAATACTATGTTAATTCGTGATTGATAATTTTGTGACAGTCAATCTGATACTTAAAATTTGGTATTTTAGTATTTATACAGTTCTTATTCTAATTCATAAAATATTCTATTTTGTGAGAAAAAAGTTTCTGAATAAAAGGTTTTAGTGATAAATTACTTATAGCGTAGGTACCGAATAATTATTGTATATACTCTTAGTATATAAAAGGTAAACCTAAACTTCGAAGAACAGTACTGCGATGCAAATACCGCGATATGTGAAACATTACGGATTTTACGTATGTATTTAATAATATCCTTATAATATGTAAACCTAAGAAAATAATTTCATATATCAACTTATTTTTTCAAAATTTTTTTCTTAAAATTAAATCAGTTTTTCTAACTGATTAATTAGAAAAAATATTAATTTACAATTGGGATTCATTTAAATCTTACAGGGCTCTTTGGTTAGATGAAATTTTGCAAAGACTTTTAAATATATATCAATGACACCTCTACACCTCTTCAGTTACTACATGTTTAAGATAAGTAACTAATAATCAATAAAAATAGTTAATTAACAGTTATTTCATCCTTCAGTTACGACATTCACGCCTAATTCGTCTGTTTTGTAAGTAATCTTACGAAGGCTATTATTTTTTTCCTGTTAACAACACAGTTCTAGATAATACCGTCACGTGGAATAAGTATAATACCTTTCCTTCTTACCACTTTTTGTAACAATTTAACAGAAAGTAGAATTGGAAAGAGAATTTAACTCAATAGAATTAAAGTTTTTTTAAACTAAAATTGATATCATGATGGAGAGAGAGAGACAACACTGTGGGGCGCAGCTTAATATATTATCATGAATTACGCATAAAGAATAAACAAATTTCTTAGCGGCATAAGATCCCTTAAGAAACTAAGTTAGTAAAAGAGATCAAATAAAGTCGAATAAAATATTACCTTTTTATTATCTGATTAAAATAAAAAAAAAACCATTTATCTATATGTGTACGAAACCTTCCGTAGGCAAGTCCGACTCAAACTTGGCCAGTTATATTTCGGTGTCTCAAGTCGGAACCGTCATAAGATCAGTTTCAAATTCCACTTGTTCTAAGCATCAAACATAATGTTTGGCGATTGGCGTTGATTGGCGAGGCGCCGGGCGAGGTGTCTCAGACGCCGCAATTAGGAAATGAGCTTCCGCCGCCCACCGCGCGCTGCGGCGCCAATCGCCCCTGAATTGCCGCAATCCTGCAGCTCAACTGACACCTACTTGTAATAATTCTTTGTCCGTATGTAATCATCAGTTTTTATAATTTTTCTAAATATATACACTAAACGTTCAGAAAAGAAAGCTTTTTGATCTAAACAACACAACTTATTATTTTTTATGCAAATTTACCTACATTTGTGATATTTCGGAGAATTAAGAAACAAGAATAAATCATGGCCCCATTCTCTAATTTACGTCGATTTAGAGATTCTCTGTTTTGAACGGTGCTTGTCACAGTTCCTACCTAAATTCTTATTTGACTGTAAATATGAAAGTAAATATTATATGAATATGAGTTTGACAATTTCTGTTTCAGATCGTAATAATGATAATTCTTTCAATCTCTCTCTTTCCACGCGCGGTAACGATGTCGTCAAGCGTAAGCAGCGTTGACAAACCGCGTCAGAACCCTCATTGAAATAAATAGCCTCTATTTGCGAAGCGAACTTAAAGTAAAATAATGTGCACATGTGACAATATAACTTACAATTATCTATTATGTTATATTTGTAAAATAACTTTGAAATGAGAAAATAGGGTGTGATATTTTATCAAAATTTTCAAAATCCCATATACTTATATGAGTATAAAAATCGATTAACAAAATATTTTACGTAGTGATGTGTGAATTTTCCCAAATCAGTATTAAATAATACTGTCCTACAATACAAGTACAAAAGCTTGTACCGTGTAATCTTTGATGTGTGCTTATTTTATTTAGTGCAGAAAAATAAAAAAAAAAGGAGAGTGGTATAGTGGATCAAAAGCATCCAGTAGAATGGTCTAGTTATCCTTTATATTTATCGCCGACGTATTTCGCTCGCAGCCTCTAGACGCATTTCTTCAGATTCCGACATTAGTCATCATTTGCGCTGATGGCGCTGACGCCCGTCATTGCAGCCCATTCAATTTGTTTATATTTCACGCCACTCCGAGGTGCTCCGAGATATATTTGCTCGTAACATCGAAATATGGAGCTTAAGGAGGTTTACGAGAGCTTTGGTCGTATAAGATTACTATCTTTGCACACCCTTATTGGATTTTAAATAGGATATTTGAAGATTTTGCCTATAAAATATTTTTAAATATCGATTTTATATTTATTTACTTTGAATTTATTTTAAATGGCATTTATTATGAAATAAAAATTTTAAATAAATCAAGTTCTTCAAGTTGAGTCTTCGTCGTAGGTCTTTTGTAATATCATTAAATATGATCCTAATATTTTTACATAAATATGATCTCTTATAATAACTAGTATTACACACACCACTGCTCTCTAGCTTCTGACCATTTATGTGAAACTGTGTATTGCAGTACTTACCAGTATAATAAATATGTACCATTTATATGCAAGAGTCTGATTTGATCACATTTAGTGTCAATAACGGAATTTTTCTAAGCAATCCGAAAACATGATTAATAATATTCTTGTCCGTAAAAATAGTTAAATATTATTCATTTTACTTCACAGAAGCACTGGGTAGTGTGGGCAGTACGGCGGGCAGCTCTTGGCCGTCGTCGACACCGGAGCCATCTCCGTCACCATCATCTACGCCAACCTCAGCCGATGCAGTCGACGCCGAGGCCGATGCCGAGCCTCCTTTTACAGTCGGCGCTACTGAACACACGCCTTACAAATGCCAATTCTGTGAAAAAGCGTTCCCAAGACTTTCATACCTCAAGAAACATGAACAGGTCAGTTTAGTTGATAAATTACAAACATTACAAATTATTATTTTTTATTACAAAGCTACGTGAAGATTATCATCATTGAATTATAAGAAGCCAGTGGATTACACATAAAAAAAAAACATAAATGTAATAAGAAACTTGTTTGATATCACAATCGAGCTGGAATAGTATAATAGAATAGTCTATACTTGTAGGTGTATAATACATTCTTAGTCCAGTTACGCCATGCAAGTCTGGACTTCATTAGTAGGCAGATACCCAAAATGGTTCATTTGTAGAGACAGTGCATATAGAGATACGCATCGCAGTAGCCTTGCCGTCCACAACACCGAGGTCTGCGAAATTGTGACATGCGGTCCATTACGTCGTACGAACATCTCGACTCCTTTGTCGCGCCGATCTCGCCGTTACCATCGCCGTGCGACACACGCCGCGACAGATCTAGCTGCGATAGGGAAAATAGAAATGTCACTTTACATAACCTATGTCGTGTTACGCCTACACTACACTCGGGTCCGAATCTCGGCAACGACGAAAATAATATAAGTAACTTGCGCTGCATAAATATAGAATTGATTATTTTTGTAATTGGCTGCAATCGTAGAAGGTGTCGTTAGATTATCGGTACGTATGCAATTGCAGGCAGGGATGCGTTTTAAAGATATCCATCTAGCCGATAGCCAAAGGTGTTGCGCCGACAAATGTATCGCGGAGATCAAGTTAGCCGCGCCGCGACACGAAGTGACGGCCGGAAATAGTGACTCGATAAGAACTCCTTGGCGAGGCACTCAACTCTTTTATCAGTGCTTGGCTTGAAAAACGCATCATTATAGAAATAAATCAATACTTGTTGCTGCAGCTTCAGACATAGTTACATCAAATACTGATCTACAGCAAGAAAAGTAACAACGGTGGTTTTACCTTTTTCTTGAGTGAATTTCACTTTAATGTATATGTGTATGTATTATTAGGTTCTAATCAAGATACATTCACGGTTTAGTATGGAAAAGCTATTCGTGTGAAATAATAAAATCAGCTTCACGCTGTATCCCGCACACAGCAGGGTAGGCAGAGGGGAGGGAGGGGGAGATAGTGTTAAGACACTCCATTCCCGACTTTCTGCCAAATTCTGGAGGCATTGCGTGTTGAGTGGCGGAACTCAACGCTGCGTGTTGCCTCGACACCAAAGCGAAGAAATGGAAATACAAATTTGTCCTCCTCGAGTGGGGATCCAACTCACAACCAGTCGGTTTTACAGTCTCACTCGTGATGGTGCTAAAAAAAAATAAAGTAAAAAAAAAAAATTTTTTAGAAAAACAAATCAGTAAAAAATAAAAAAAGCTTGCCTAATTCGTAGAATGACTCCTCACGTTTACATATAATTTGGGTGCTGTATAGCGCTAGCGGCCACTAACATACCTTCAATCTGACCCCGACTGCGCGGGCGACTGTAAGCGGCGATGACATCGCAGTTATAGTACCGGGAAAGTGTCACGGTAGCCGTCCGGTGCCCATTTCAAAACTTTATTGGCTATCATTCTTGCCTCAAATTACTTACAACTAGTTTCAAATGTGTTTTGGTGCGCTTTACGCGGAAATTCGACCGCGCCGTGCGCATTACGGTGGAGGCTCTCACGCTATTTATTTTTGATGGATAATAATAAAAACAGCATCATTTGCGTGTCTTTTCGCCATATGTAAGCGTGGCGTCGTGGAGAGAGCCACAAGGCAAACAAGAGGGTTCCCGTAGAGAGAATGGTTATTTGGATTTTGCACGAAAAACCTTTAGTAATGTAGAATAATAAATTTAATAAAGGCATCTGTTTTAAGTTCATAACATTTATTAATGTTTATGGATAATAGTGAAAATAAATTTACTTTTGGTTCTCCATTTTAAAAGTGACGAAAAGCATAACATGATCTTACTGTATAAAAATAGTTTCTATGCCATTTCCAACTAGAAAAAAACTTGTTTATTTTTTTAATACTACATTATGAACACTTTGTGATCGAGTCAAGAAATATAACTATAAGCATATGAATTTACAGCACTCATTACTATACATGTACATTGTACATATATACCTAGTTGCTTATATTTTGGATTCCCTACTTCAAAAGAAAAAATACGGAACCCTTATAGAGCCACTTAGACCAGTCCGTCTATCCGTCTGTCGAGACTACTGAATAATCTCTAGATTGCGTGGAGATATCCAGCTGAAATTGATATACAGTATCCAGGTCTTCGGTCACAATCAGAAGATGTGAGCGTTTATTCATCGCTTTTGCTACGTGTTGTATAAAAATATACAATCTTTTTTTCTTTTAATATTGTCTCGAAACCGTCATCCCTGTTGTCTTGTATGTGTAAAATTTTTCATGCCATAATTAATAAGAGAATTGAATGGTTCATCAAAGAAAAAAAACTATTTCAAAACAAGCTTTTATTGTTAAATTAAGAACTAAAAAGTTAAACATGAGTTAAAGCCCTACATGTATTTTTTGTTATAAATAAAATCGTGTTATATTTTGATGGAGGTTTCAAATTGTAACACCTAAACTCTTTTGTGTTTGTCAATCACAATAGCAAATTTATAATAATCTATAAGCAATTAAATTATTTTAAAGTGTTTTTTATTACACTTTTCTAGAGCGCATCATTCGATCTGTCACGATGTTTTGTTTATTGGTATACGGATGGAGAGGTTTTTCTTTGTAGTCCTGATACAGGATTATATGAAATGTAAAAGCTGTTTTAATCTAACTATATTAGTTAGTATATATAACCTTTTACAGTCACTTCAAATGACACCTCTAAACTAACAATTTCCTTTAAACCGAATACGAAAACTCAAATGTTGCTCAATGAGCTGAACAGGTCCAGTCAATCAAGTGTAACATATTTAGCATTATAGTAGAACATAATCGGCGAGGTGGTCAATTAGTAGAAGCGTGAAGTGGCTGTCAGTTCGGGAGTGAATGGTGCTGCGTGTTTGCGCGTCTCCATCAGTTCACGTGTGGTGAAGGCCGACGGCTCCCATTATATGAGTGGCAGTAAAGTCTCATTAGCATTTACATAATAATCTTATGAATATCCTAAAACGTGTCACTGGGTAATAGTGGTTTTTTTTTTTCACTCACTCAATCAATTTTAATAAATTTTCTTAGTCATTATGTAACTTGTTAGAAACATACAGCACATTGAATGTTTAGAATTTGTAATTCATATCTACAAATGAGGGAAAGATTTCCGTCCGTCCCATAAATTTGAAAATAAATATACCATCTATCAATCATTATGAACATTGTCCATTTATGTACATACAATAATAATAATACAAAATATTATCATTCTTCATTTCTATTAGAAAAGAAAAAGTTCTATTAGAAGAGAGACAGCCCATTCTGCCCGATTACTTATTGGTGGAAACCCAAGTATGGTAATGAGAGTTTAGCGTAGTCTTTAACGGGCCCGCTTGGCTGGCGGTGGACGTGGAGCTTAAGCATGAAAATTAGCAAGAATGTATGTTAAAACGACTTTAAATCGTTATCGTTCAAATATTAATTTATGATAAGCTATTACTTGAAATGAAAGCTCATGGAAAAAATCTAAAAAGCATTTTTGAATACCTACTCAACGTTTCTCCATTTGATATAGTTCGACGATTTTAATTTTTTCATTTTGACAATACGGCGCCTGGTTGTCGCTGCATTATTATCATGTATTTATTTTACCTAGCCTGGAATGTTGACATAAAAATAATCAAAATCGGTCAATTTGTTTGGTATTTAACAAACATATGCGTATACGTAGACTGACACATTACCTTTTAAATTTTAACCCTAAAAGGATGAAATAGGGGATGAAAGTGTGTATGGAAGTTTTTTTTAAATCGGCACCGATTTTTATAAAATTTGAGATGTAGACGCATAAAAATATTTAAATGAACACGTGTTTCACATTTTCTTATAATTCTCCCCCTAAATTGAAAATAATTTTATAAATGTATTTAATAAATATGTATATATTTCAAGCGGACAAAGCCGCCCGGGTCGGCTAACACTTATAATTAATATATATATATATTTTTAGAATAGTAAAAACAATAATAGCATTCTATATTCACAGACCCATTCCGACCAAATGCCGTTTCGATGTGAGTTCTGCTCCCGTCTGTTCAAGCACAAAAGATCCCGCGACCGCCACGTCAAGCTGCACACTGGCGACAGAAAATACCGCTGTGCACATTGCGAATCTGCTTTCTCAAGAAGGTGAGTCATCTCAACTTAAAACACAACTATCTGACAACTTATTTAAGCCATGGAGTTAGTAAGTCGTTTGTGTGTTCCTTTATCTAAATGTTAATATCGCACACATAAGTAATATAAAAAGAAAAATATTTTTTGGTTAAGGCCATTAGGCACCGAGTATTCAAGAGTCTCACTTAAGAGGTGCTGGCATGACAATAGGCGAGCAGCAAGATTGATTGCCGTAAGCCACAGCACAAAGCTTGAGTCGGCCACGAGACGACTCGTCACCTTTTTCGTCACCTCGACTCGACCACGAGACTAATTCTACGCAATTTGTCGACCCAACAAACCACTGACAAGTGAAAAGAGACGCTGCGCTGACAAATGGCGTCGATGTTCATACAAAAATGAAATAATCGTCTATACCTAAACCTGCATGGTGAGCCGGTGAGCCGAGCCATTAGTGGAGGTGTTTGGGAGAACGCTTCTATTCTGTAGTTTGCGTCAAAAGCCTCATTGTCAGTTCTGTTTGGTTCGTGCTTTATGTGGGTACTTATGTCTCGAATGACTAATTGTCTTTTCAACTCTCATAGAAACTGTTTATTACGTTCAATTTTAAATTCATACTTATGTATAGTGGATAATACCTATTTATTTAAGGAAGTAATCCTTAAATAATATATATATATTAAAATGTTTTTATTTGTTTCTGTGTTATAATTTTAAGCTTCTTGTATATTTTTATAATTATTGCCAATTTTTTAGTGACCATTTGAAGATTCATATGAAGACTCATGACAATCAAAAACCGTTTCAATGCACCGTATGTAACCGGGGATACAACACCGCTGCTGCGTTAACAGCCCACATGCAGGGTCACAAACGCGACCGGGAAGGACGGGAAACGGATCGGAAGAGAGCTCTGCGATGTTTGCGCTGTGGTGATGCATTTCGACGGCCGGAAATGTTGCAAGTAAAGAATGATAAAATTCTATGTATTATTTATCCTGAATATGCGTTGTATAAATATATCTTATATATTTTTTTTATTTTTTATTTTAGGCTCATATGGTCAGTGCTCACGGCGTAGATACGTCTGCAATGACACCACCACGTCGTGTAGCGTCGCAGCCTATGCCCACTTTACTCGCTTGCATTTACTGCACTCGGGATACTTTTACTAGCATGGAACAACTCCAACTGCATGTGCGCGCAGCTCATTCAGCACTCTTAAACGGAGAGTCCCCCGTACAACATTGTGAACAACCCGCGCCAACTGACCTTAGTAGACGAAGTCCAGGGGATGAGTCTCCTGCTAAAAGAGCAAGATTAAGCTCAGGTGCATCAACACCAAAGACCACGCTATCTCCAAGTACCCTGTTATGCAATCAATGTGATGCAGCTTTACCAGATTTTGAAGCCTTTCGCGCTCATTTAAAAGGTCACCTTGAAGAAGGCGGCGAATTAGCTAGATCTAGCCCCACACCTTGTGTCCATTGTGGGGCTACATTTGCAGATGCCGCAGCTTCAGAACGACACCTTGCTGCGCATTATTTGGCGGTGACATGCGAATATACTTGTCACAGTTGTGTACGCAGTTTCTCTTCTCCTGAGGATTTGCAGAAACATCTTCTCGATCTTCACGCTCATCATCTTTATCGCTGTACTTTGTGTAAAGAAGTATTTGATTCAAAAGTGGCTATACAGGTTTGTAATAAATTAAATTATGATATTTCTTATACAAATAAATACTTATTTTCTCTGAAAACTTAAAGAAGTTTTTTTTTATATATATATATTGTTTTATTTTTGTGTTTCAGGCACATTTTGCGGTCGCTCACAACGGAGAAAACAAAGTGTGGGTGTGCCGGTCTTGCGGTGCGGCTGGAGGTGCTTTGCGGAGTGAGGCTGAAGGTGCAGCACATGTGCGGGCGCGGCACGCGGCGGCGCGCTGTGCTTGCGGCGCCGTGCTCGCGGGTGCGCGGGCGTTGCGTGCTCATACTGCCGCACATCACGCCTATCGATGTCCAGTGCCAGCTTGCACCGAGTCTTTCTCTGTTCAGTATTTATTAGAACGCCACATGCAAGTGAATCACACTATTCCGCATCACGTAAGATATCTGATAATATTAAATTGACCTATTTTTATGCCTTATAACATTAAAATAAGTTGCTACGACTTTAACATAAACCAATCAAAGATTTTGTTTTCAATAAGCAAAGTGTAAAAATGAATCTAAATAAATTCACAGGGCATAAATGGAGATGTGTCAAGAGCCAAACGTACGGAGAACAATAATGGTCTTGAAAGTGAAAACGCTTGTTCCCCATGTGTTCCGGACAACGGACAGCCGGCTGCGGACGAGCGTCGGCGTAAGAACGGTGCCGTGGCTCTACAGTGTGCTTATTGCGGCGAGCGGGCTCGAAGTAGAGCCGAGCTCGAGGCTCACACCAGAGCTCACTCTGGAACAGGCACTGCAAGACATAAGTGTCTTATTTGCGATGAAGTGCTACCATCTGCTGCGATCCTCGCAGAACATAAATTGACTCATTGCAAGGTAAGATCTTTAGTTCCATTAATTTTATAATTTCCTTCTTAGTGGATACTAAGAAATTCGTAAAATTCAGTTTATGTTAACAAAGAAAGTGCCTGATACAACGATTGACTACATAATTTTTAATTAAATAAAATAAATAAGTAACACAATTTAAGTATTTTCTTTAATAATCAAATTTATATGTATCAATTTCAGGTGATAGCAGGAGATACATGTGCAAGGTGTCGTTCTCGGCTTCCCTCAGAAGAAGCTTTTTTGAGCCACATGGCACGTCATCACCCTGCACTACCTGCTCCCTGCGTTATATGCCGCCAAACTTTAGCCTCAGAGGCAGAAGCACGATTACACGCTAGATTCCATCTGCGACCAACAGAAGATGAGCAAAGATGCGCAATTTGTCTTAGAGCTTTAACTGAAAATGAAGCTGGTGAAGGGGCGAGGGCTTGTTCATCTTGTTATGCACGACATGCAACTCCAAGACCTCCAGTGGCCACTGAACACGACTGCCGACTCTGTCGCCGCACTCTTGGCTCTCCCACTCGCTTACAAGCGCATCTAATCGAGCACACATTTGCTGGTATTGGAGCGTTTACATGTTACCTTTGCTCCGCAATGTTCACAAGTGCCGTTGGCTTACAGAGACATTTGCCAGAACATGCAGCAGCACCGAGACCATACGATTGTGGTAGATGTGGTCTCAAGTTTTTCTTCCGAGCTGAGCTCGATAATCATGCATTTGTTCATCTAGAAGAAGCTGAAATAGCCCAGAGGGCATTTTATGAGGCGTACGCTAGAGGGGCTGCTTCAGCTTGGGCAGCTTTGCAGCCTGCAGACTTAGTTTCCCAACCATTGCTTTCGACACCTGTGCCAAGTGCGGAAGTACCAATAAAACAAGAACCAGAGATAAAAGAAGAACGCAATGATGAATATATAGAAGTATCGTCTCCCCCTCCTGCGCCTGTACAATCTGCGAAAATGTCTCCTCCGCCAGTGGTGAAACAGGAGAAACGTAATGAAGACTGAAAGAGGGGAGACTATGAAACGCTATCGTCCTGTGTGGGATCCACTCCTACTGCAATACTAGATTACGTCCTTTCAAATTACACATTAGTTAGTTTTGTTAATATTATATCTGTTAAATGAGCGTTTAGAACGCTTTTACTTAGAGTGTAACTATCGTTTATGTTAGGGCCTCGTGCGTTTTGTAATATTTACACGCCTATTTGTAAAAAGTTGTTGATTTAATAAATTAATATGTTAAGATTCACTTTACATTATCTTTTACTGGTGTCCATTCTCCATAAATACATTTTATATATTGACTTCTCCTGCAGTATTCGATTTACCACTTTTGTATTCACTATGGCATTATTTATAATTTTTCTTATCAAAGTTAAATTAAAGTAATTTATTATTCCATATTTGTAAAAAAAAATCTATATTTCTCGTATCAATGAAAATAATGAGTTTAGGCAGCAGCAACTTGCTGCTGTATCCAAGGTAGGAGCGCCGCAACATTAACGTAAGCAGCTGGCACGTTCGCGTTGGCGCAACCCAAGCCCCACGCAACCAGTCCCACCAGCACCCATTGTCCGCTCACTTGACACACCAATCCGGATCCACCGTCCCCCTAGAATATTTTGTTTAAATATAAAAAAATTAAAATGTCTTTTCATATTTCACTTTTTTTTAAATGCATTGCAATTTAACATAGTTTTTCGAGAAGTTGCTTTTAAAGATTTTTTGGAAATAATATTAAATTATATCCTTTGCCAGCGTTACTGTCAACACTGTTTATTAAACTCAACATAAAAATGACTTACCGTACACGCATCTTTACTAGCTTCACCACCAGCACAAATAAAAGATGTTGTATCGAGTACAAAAGTTGAACCGAGGCGAGCAGTTTGCATTTGAGTCTGGCAGGTGGCTGGTGCAACAATAGGTACTTCTACTTTCTTTAAAATCTGCTGGTATTGCCCCTGGAGACCAAACATGTCCTTGCCCCATCCTGATACCCAGCACCTAATAGGTATGTAAGTTATAAGTTATATAAATTTCAAATTATGTGAAGGAAATTTATATTTATACTCGACTAACGACTTACATGCGGCTTCGCTCGCTTAAACTACCCAACTATTTGTGAATGTTGTTGAACAAATTACAATAAATACTTTCTTTTTTCAAAAAAATTATATTAAAATTTTATTTATATTCATATTACTTTTTTAGTTATGAACCGATTTAAATAAAACAACACTAAATGTTATGAGAAATATTCTTGATTTTTTAGAGTTCCGTATTTTCAAAGAAAAAATTAAACCTTATAAGGTTTCTCTCTTTGTGTGTGTCTGTCAAGACCCTTTATCTCAGGAACGCTTGAAATTCAAACCATTTATAATTATAAGCATGTGGTAAACGAAAAATATATTGTACATAATTTAATTTATTACCTTTGTCCCGTGTAGGTGGAAGTTGACATCGATGGAAGGCATGCCCGGTTAATAGTAGTAACAGAGCCAGTCATAGGCGTCAGAGGTACTGGAGCTGATAGCCGTAGAACAGTTATATCATATTGCAAAGTACTAGGATTATAGGAAGGATGTGAAAACACCTTAGCTATAGTATATTCTTGGAAAGGCACCGGTTCATAAGTGCCTGCAGCATCCCATTCTCCCAAACGAACTTTAACATTTGGCGCTGTTCCTGAAACACTGTGACAAAAATAGAATATCTCTCTGACATATAATATTTAATTTAATTGAATGAGTTTAAAATGTTTCTATATCATAAATAAATTTTGTAAAATATTAATCTTAGAAATATATTATACAAGTACACTCACACGTATGGCGATAATCGATGTGTAACTGTTAGGACATTGAGCTGGTCTATAAGCACTCCGCCTGCTATGTAGTCATTTTGCTTGGTGAGTATTATAGCCTGGTAGAAAAATATTATTCTTTATATTTTTACGACAAAAAAAAATTAAATGTTTAATATCAATAATAATCAGCAGCTTCACGCCGTATCCCGCACACAACAGGATTGGAGAATTTTAATTTACATAAGCGTGTATAGATAAAATTTATATCAATATGACTTTACCTGCCATGGATATTCCCCAAAACTAGCTTGACCTGCGGCAGGCATTATTACTGTTGCTGGTACTGTCTGCAGGGTGCCACAAGCTACCATGCTTGTCGTACTGCCACAACAATATTCTTGTCCAGCAGGACATTGTGCAACTGTCTGATGCAGAACAGAAATTTTACATATACTAAATAATAAATAATAATAAATTGTTTCTTAAATTGAGTAGAGAATGTCAAATTCAACTTACCGGAGTTACAATTCGAAAATCGATCATACCCGCACCATTCGATGTATTTACACATGTGCCTGTGGGGACACATCTGCAGCTCTGCCTTTTACGGATTCTATGATTACTATTACTACTTCCAAGTAAATTGAATATGTCATCAGTAGCGTCTTCTTTATATAAACTTCTGCGCTCCCTAGGAAATCTAACCGCAGTGTCATAGGAAGGAACTTGGCCACTATAACCGCTTATTGGTGGTGCAGCAGCTAACGGCGCCGGGGTCGTTCCGAGTCTTGGATCGATCTGAAGTTGGCCTGCAGCGTTATCGTCGGGATTAGATAAGCAAATCACATCAGGATTATTACAAAGTAATACAGGTAAAAATTCTACACCTGTTGTTGAAGGGCTAGTTGTACTAGTTGTGAGTACGGTGGCTGTGTTAGTTACTGAACTAGAATTAGATGGAATTGTTATAAATGATGTTGGTGGTGGTATAGGTGTAGAATTGTTACCACTCATAGTTGTCGTGGTTGGTGGCGGCGGGCGCATTGTTGTGGTTGTGGTGGTCGCTGCTGCTGTTGTTGTTGTGGTAGATGTCATAGGTGGCGGAGGAGCCATTGTGGTTGCATTTGGTGGTCGCATAGTCGTAGTCATTGTTGTAGTAGTTGCTGTTGTTGCCACTGTTGTAGGCTGCAATATTGGTGTGGGCACGCCTTGTACTATTACTATTGTTGCGGGCGGCACTGGATTTGAAGGCAATAAGCCCAAACAGGCGGTCAGCAGCCACAGACACATTGCGACGAGTAACCCTACCACTCTCTAACTAATCAAAAAACGATTTGATTTATACTGAACACATTTTGTGATATAGTTTTAAAATTTAGATGGAGATGAGCCAGTATTAAATATGTCCTTAGTATAACAATTGGTGGTATTCCCCTAACAATTGTAGCCTTCATGGTATTTTGAACGCGTTTATAAAGAGATAAATTGACGCAATCAACAAAATGTGAATCACTAATCCATCGCAATCTCTTCGACATTTACAATAGTTAATTTGTTGTGCAATGGGTAGTTACACATTTAACCATTACTTTTATAATATATATTTTAAATACAAATACATCAACTACATATAGGTAATAGAAAATCCTATTCTTTTTCTGAATTTATTCTGTATTTTTTTTAAATATTGAACGAAAAAAGTTAATAAATAAGATGTACATTTATCTCATACGAGTCGTACATGAGAAGGCGAAAATTACATTGCCATTAGTCAATATTTAATAGTCCAAAATAATAAATATAATTATATGCTTGTATCCTGTGTATTTTACAAACAAACCGAGAAACCGTGACGATCACAATATTTGTGCTAGGAAACTAGAAATTATTTATTTAGCAATTTCTATTATACAATATGTTAATTTTTATTTTCATTTTGGAAAGACTTATTATTATAAAATCACATTCCTAACATTGACAATAGTGGGATAAGGTTTGCAAAAAGAGGAACAGATTCAATTTAATAATCAATCAGTGTCAATTATTGAGTATCGTGTCGTATTGTATTTTACATCTACTACAATAAAACAGTAGAAAAAGTGCAAAAGTGTGACATTAAATGTTTAGAAAAAAAACTATTTTAAGCTTGACGAAAAATAAAAAAAACATGTCGTTTCTTTTTTTTTTTGTATGTCAGTTTGTGTACGCACTATTCTGGATAGATTTGAATCTGTCCAGAATAAGTAGACAGTTATTTCCATTTATTCATGGAAATAATCATTTTGAACTAAATACATATTGAAACTAAATTTAACTACAGCGTATTTCTGGGCTATAGTTAAATTTGAAAAATAGTTCTCTTTATATAACTCGTAGAACCGCAGCAGTGTAGCTGAATTATGAGAAATAATGAAATGACTAAACTATAAAACTAAAAAATAAGATTACAAAAAAACAAACATCGTCGAACATGAAGGACGTGAACCACACTTACCGTTTTTCGCTCGTGTGTCCCGGTATCCCCAAAGATGGCACTGCGACGTAATGTCCCGTTTTTTCGAAATGACATCCATTATGATTTAATTATGCTTATCGGACTAGAGCCCGATGTGCCGTGAGATAGGACTGGACTAAAACCGAAGAAAGTCTATGGACGTGCTAATCTAATAAAACTACGAGACAAGTGTAAGACGTTTTTATTGCCACAATTAATTAAAAAATAAAATACATTCAACATTTCTATTAATATATTTACTCGTATGTTCAATGTTGTTTTCTTTGCGTGTTTGTTTTGTTTATTAGATTTAAAATATATATATATTACATTTTTTATCTTGGTTTTTCCGAATTGCTATTTACATTTTCGCTTGTGTCGACTTGTGTAGTCTCTATTCTATTATTCATGGTATATAAACGTAACCATCAATATCTAATATCCGCTTTATAAATTCAGTAGTCAACAAAATAATACAAATAATACAAATCTTTAAAAAAATTTAAAAAATCAATCATGTAAATATAGCGTGTATATATGATTTTTCTTCATATTTTTCCATAACGCTTTGATATTATCACAAAACGTCACCGTTAAAACTTTCAACAAAATTAAATTAGGCCCTCTTGCACGAACATGCTGTACTAAATGGAGCATCTCGAACAGTATTCGCAGTTATAAGTCAAATATAGTTCAAATAAATAGCTGTAGATGGAGCTACATGTCCGATTCAGTATAGCCGCTTGATGGCGCTGAATATCGTCCGCATTTGCGCATGTTGAATGTACGTCAATATAAATAAGAAAAAAAACTCGAGTCGAGCACGACACGATATATGTATAGTTTTATGACAGCGCCAGCCAGTACGTAGTGGTCGCTGCTCGCCGCTCGGTTTGCGCATACAGTTTAAGTTATTCGGAAACAATTGTGTTACGTTTTGACGCATAAAATAATGATCGATATAACAATCTCTTATAACAATTTCTATCCTAGTTGATTTGCATCGACGTTGAGCACAGTGCAGTGTATGCAATATGATAGTATGATAGTACGTTCCGTCGACTTTTATCGTTTTCCCACATTAGTCTCACAAAGTGCGTTTGGAAATCTTAAATTTGTACTAGTATAGCGATGAAATGTGAAAATCTTATATTTTGTATTCACAAAGCGTGTTGTTATAAAGTAATGTACATATATTGGAGTGCACAAATATATCTAGGCGGCAAGGCAATCATGATTTTTTGTTTATAATATAAGCAGTTTCAACAGTTGTCGCGATGCCTTCCTATAGTCAAGAAATAAAAGTAGATCTTAATTCAAACGAAGATGTTGCATATAAAAATCAGTCGAAAGAGAATCAAAACGAAGAACTTAAATATGTTGCAACTGATTCAGGCAAAAATGGGGCGCCACCCGGTCTTAATGCTGACCAAAGGCTAGCGTTTGCTTTAAGGGATTTTTTGGGCCCTCCCAATATGGTACTAACTGAAGACGGGCCTTCTCCTTCCAACGTGGAACAAAAATTGCCTTTTATTGATGAATCAACAAATGCAGAGGAATTAGTACAATCTGACGAAGAACCAGTCCAGAGTCAGGAGACAGACGAGGTGCTTAATAATGCTGCTTGCCGGTTACGGAGATGGCGCGCGGCATCTAGGAAACTTCGTCGGCCACGAATCATTAACAATCTCAGTGCTGATGACGTGTGCAATGGTGTAGTGAAAACATTTAATGGTGGTCACACGGATCTCGCTGACCGCCTCCGGAGTTTAGCTGCAGCGAGTAATATGTCCGCTTCAGCTGGAGAATTGCTTTCATTGGCACCGCCACCTCCAGCCGCAACAGCGCCACCTTCTCCGAGCTGTCTACTCACACCATCCTTGGCTGATCAGAGTTCAGCAGAATATTTTGTAAGTTTTGTATGCTTGTTTGTTTTTTTTTTAAATACTGGATATTTAGAAAATTTACATACTAGTATGATCAATCATCAGCCAATATGGTTTTATTACATACGAAGTGCGTATGTAAAGAGATTCATATATAGAGATGTGTGTGATTTTCTCTTAAGCGATAAATTTTAATATTTATTCGATATCAACCACCGCGTACGTAAAAATGTTCCACCCTCATTATTCTTCTATTATTTATTGCGAGTCTAATTTAAATTTTCTTTTTTCTAATTATACAATATTTTTTATATTTTTAAATAAAAGGTTGTTAGAGACATGTGTTTTATGGAACCTAAATTACATAAAATCGCCAAAAACTGGCTTAGACAAACCACATACGTCTCGTCTCGTCGAGCGCGCAAGATTACTGGGAATTTCACAATCGCAGATTGAACAGAAACAAATGGACTATGCCCATCAACTCGAGATGTATTTTCCTTCACAGCAAACGTTATTTAATGCTTTCTTTGCGTCACTGATAAGTTGATATCAGTTACAGGAAACGGTACCATAACGTAGGACAATTTTCCATGGTCACCATAGAAAATAATAATAATAATAATAAACAACAAAAGAATACGCACACATTACTCTAGGGTTGAAATGATATATTTTGATAAGTTTATTATCGACAGTTATATTCGCAGTTGAAGAGCCTCAGAATATTTATCGTATAAATCAAGTTTCTTGACGTCATAAGAACGTTGCCGGTCGCTGGCTAAAATATATGTTCAATGCTATTGAATACATAAGCATTTCAAATGGTTTTGGATTTAGTAAGGCTGGTACGTTGTAATTGTTTCTGTTTATCAAGCACAGCTCTACAAATATTTGTTTTGAGATTGGGCTCAACTCAACTATATTATTTTATTTATACTTCCACCGTACACAGTGGTAAAGATAATAAATTAATTTCTCTATTGTCTACTTTTACTCCGCCGGAACAGAAGTATTGTGTGTTGGATTTTTTTTTAAGTGAACGAAAATATTTCAAATATAAATAATCCTTCGAGTAGGAATCAAACGCGTGTCCACAGTGCGCCTCAATCCCTACAACGCCCAAAGCCTTACTGTGCTACAATCGCGAAAAATATACTTATCACTAACGTATGTGTTTATTTGATGTTTCTGGCTTACGTCAGTTTATCTCTATAATAGCAAACGTTAAAAATAAAACCCCTTCTTTCACGTTTGATCGCATTGGTTTATAAATAAAACAACTTAATTCAAACATCAAGATAACAGAATGGTCAACCATACGCAAGATTACTTTATTCTCATTGAGGGTGCACGCGTCCGCGACATGTCAACCACGTGCTGGACTGTGGAATTTTCATTGATTGGTTCCAGTCTGCCGCACTGATGTATAGCTTCTGAAGCCAAAGAAAATTGAAAATTATAAGGTTGCAAAACAGACGGAATCATAGTGTACCTTCTCTGATCTTCACTTCGTTGAGAAATTAAGCTGATATTAATTGCAGGCCTGTAATTTTGTTATAATTTTGTTTTAACTTGTACGTAATTTTTTATCACTTATCTATAGATAGGTAAAACTTTCTTATTGTACATATAGGAATAAAGAAAAAACTATGCTATATACCGTTAAAAACATAAATGTAAAATAGTGCCAAGAAGCGTACGCTGATTTGTTAATACAAATAAGACCTGTATCTGCTTAAAAATTTTTTTCCAAGTGCATACTGATGCAGTTCTTTGATCTAACTTTTATACATTTTTTTTACCTTCTTAAACTTATGCTTATTAATAATTATCAGTTTTCACATGTTTTTCTGTATGTGGGAATTGTTTTCTATCTTGGTTATTACCAAATATCTATCCGGTGAGAGTTAGACAGTCACTACAATGCCATGCCATGCAATATCAAGAACTAAATGAGTAGTTTTTTTTTTTATTAAATGTTATGTACACCTTAAGCTAAGGCGTTTTAACTGTGCAAACAAAATGTGCAAATTTTCATGCATCTAGACTAATTCGTGTATGCTATTTGAAGGGTTTTGAAATAGCTTGAAATAGTTCGTATAAAAAAACATTGTCGTTATCCACTTTGATGAGAGAACTTGTACATAGCACATTCGCAATACGCTACGACTTCATGAGCAATAGTTAGTGATTTTGCAGAAACAGACATGATCGGCATAAACGGTTTAACGAAATAATATATTTTTGTATTGCACATAAAACTATATTACATGGTTATCTTGTAGAAAATTTACATAAATGCGAACATTGTGATGGTGGTGATGGTTGACGTGAGACTAGACTATTTTACTAAAAAAAACTCTTATATAACTTCTTTATTTTTACATAATAAAAGGTCATAGATCGTTATCCTCACATAATATTATTTTGTAGACGTACGACATCAGCAACTATTACATTACGCTCCAATAATAGAATACATTTGGCCCAAATAAAAATATTTTCTTCTGATGGTTTGTTTAACTTATGATAAACATGTTATATGATTTTATTATCGCTATTATGTCAGCCTGTGTCTATTTTCTGAAAGACAGCTCGATTTTGGTTCGATAAGCTATTCGGGTCGATCGAAGCGAGACTCGTACCTCGCGCCCTCATGACCCAAATTTTAGAACCGACGTCATCAGGAAGACACATTTGTGGGGCACCCGTACAGTGACCCGCCTTCTGACCCACCTTGCATCTCTTGTGCTTTCATAATAAAAATATTTTTATTTTCCGTGGAAATCACCTGCGTTGCGACGAGTTTTGGGCATATATAGTACATTATTATGTTACATTAGGTCGTAATTTTGTAAGGTCTATAGAAAAAATTATGATATTTAATTGTTACCTCCTATTTTTATAATAAAAATATACTTGTTCTTTTAGAATATTTTTCAATAGTTCTTTATATATTATAAATATGAGATTAATTTATCTCCAAACAAAAGACACAATTTTAATAAAGTTCGTACCCTCAATCACGAAGTTTACTATAACAATATACCCCCTAGACATTTATTTATTATCTATTTACTTTACTGTAATTTAGACAAAAATTAAAAATTACTTTAAACTCCATGAACTATATTCATATCATGTCATTATTCCAATACATAATTATAAACAAATCAAACTTCATCAATGCCGCCGTCGCAATCAATGATCAGAATCAGAAGCAGTAATCCAGTGTCCAATTGTTCTGACTGTACTGTATCTATCGATTCGGTCGTGGATTCGATTCCACTCGGGGTCGTTTGAACGGTGCACTTATGATCTTAGAAGAGTATAATTTAAACTAATCGCTGTGTCGCGCATATAGCAAGTGTTAAGACACTCCCCATTTTCCGCAGAATTTTTGTATTGCGTGTCGAGTGAAATTTTTAATCGAGCGTTGCTCCGTTATAAAAATATTAATAAATAATAATTTACATTTATAGTCAGACGTCACGACGGCTTTTAATGAAATGTAAGGATTAACATAAGAAAAACTGGCTTAGGCACCACAGAGCACAGCGAGTAATTATTTGTGAACAGTTATTTTTGGAATAATCATATTAAATAAAATAACAATTCAATAATATTTATTTATTTTTAATTGATTTTAAATAAAATAGTGCGGAGGTAGTGTGAATGTATGAGTATTTTACATTACACAGTACAGACATTTTGTCCGACATAATGATTAAAATTATTTAAATAACACTAGGTTTCTCTCCTTCCTGCCAACCTCGCTATATTCAACCATAAAACGTCACCGCAGCTTGACGCTGTATATACTCGAAATAATAAATTAATAATATTTTATAGAGACTGTCGTAGTGCGGGTGCACAGGTGTGCAACTGTAAATGCATGGGTGTGGGTTCGATTCCCACTCGGGGGAATAAAATATTGAATATTCTCATTTTTTCATTCTTGATCTTTTACTATTTCAAAAATAGTAGATTGGTTTTATCGGACATTCATGACATGACAAAACTTTACTAAATATACCAAATGAATTATTGACAAGTTCAAAACTTAAACTTGGTGTTTTTAATGGAATACATCATTCATACAAACTGGCCGACCTGGGCGGCTTCGCCCCCATGAATTATACGAATATTTATTAACAAAACAAATTAAGGGAAAAATAAAAAAAATCATAAACAATAGATTTTTGGATTTTCGACATCATATATAATAGATATTCATAATCATAAATAATAGATATTTAAATGTGTCAGTAAACTTTAGTGTGCAAAACTCGGTATCCAAGTCCGACTAGCATTTGACAATTATTTCATTATTAACAACAAACATATCAGTTACATCAGAAACAAAAAATACTGTTTCGCTTATGCAACGTAAAAATATGATAACTGAAAATAGTAAAAAAATATACAACACGTTTTAAAAGGCAAACTAAATGTTGACAAAATAATGTATGCGCCAGTCGTGGCGCAGGAGCACAAAGTGTGACTGTAAAACCGACTGGTTGTGGGTCGGATCCCCATTCGAGGAGATGAAATATTTATTTCACGTTCACGTTCTACCACTCAACACGCAACACCTCCAGAATTCGGCAGAAAGTGGTGAACGGAGTGTCTTAATACTAGATTCTGCCTACCCTGCTGCGTGCGGGATACAGCGTGAAGCTGCTTTCATTTAATTTTTTTTGCCATTATACTTTCACTGCTGTTTCTACGTAAGTTGTATGACTCAATTATGGCAAATACATATTATATACTTAAATACATAATAATATACATGTAATTAATTATGTATTTAAGTTAACAAACAATCAATTATTTTGTAATTAAAATCTACCTACATAGGTGAAGCACAAGGTCGCGACTGACGTCAAAACGGACATTTATTTGCTATTTAACTATGTAGTAAGCGTTTATGTCAATTTCATTTCGTATAAACGCTGCCCCACCTCTGTTTGGAATATGAATTCTGTTAAACTAATTGTATTTATACCTCTATTAATTATTATATTAAATTAAAGAACTCTAAACAAAAACTGGTAGGCATTTATTTACTTTTCTTACAATTATAAACATGTATTATGTCGTCTTTTCAAGTTTTTTTTTAAATAAAAAAACTATATAATAAGAATCTAGACTTATATTAAGATTACAACTCTTACTATTCTAGGTACCTCATTCATTTTGATTCCCTTTATAGTATCGAAATATGTTTTTTTTTGCGATATAAACGGCCATATCTTTATTCTAAGTAAATATATAGATCTGAGTATATAGTTTGAATTTCAACTCGATATCTCCAAGCGTTCCTGAAAGGCTCTTCACAGACAGACAGACGGACGGACAACACAGTGGTTTCTTTTTTCCTTAACTGTTTTTTAGTTTCACGCCGTACCTTGCACTTAGTAGGGTAGGCAGAGGGAACTTGGCTTTTCTGGAGGTATTTTGTGTTGGATGGCACCACGTTTAGCCTCGATGCCAATTCCAATATTTTCTATACCTATATAAAGATATAGAAAACATAGATATGTTTAACTGAGCTTATATACAGGAAAACACAGATGACGATTCGGTCACGCCTAACGCATGTTGGGAAAGCCACAAAAAAATAGAACGGCACGAGTAATATAAATATTATTTTGTTTCATGCAGATGTTTTGGTATTTTGTTTTTGTTGATGTTAAGCTATTTTTAATTTACCTATTAATATATTTTGAAAATCTCACATTAACTAGTGATCCGCCCTCGGTTCGCCTGCTTTGACTACACATTTTTTTACTGATCTAAATAACTTTCGTGTTCTACTAACATTGTTATTTAAATATCCATACATAAGATTTGCAACCAATAAGGGACTACGACGAACTGAATTTTTTTTTTGAAATATACAAATATTTACTTAACAGACTCATAGAGGGTTCTGTATCAATTTCGGGATTTTGCTTTTGAAATATCCGAGGTTTTGATGATGCGGCGAATTAAGTTAACAAACATAAGTTACGTCAAGTACATTATAAGTTGTGTTTACCTACGGGTTGAATATCATACAAAATGAAGCAAAAGCGATACATAAAAGCTTATATTTTTTGACTGCGTTGTATTAGAATCTTAATTTCTGTGCTCCAAAGAACTGTAAACCTGAATGTCTGATATTAGTTTCAGATTACATAAAAAGTAATTCTATAAGACTTCCATTTTTTTTCCTTTTGAGGTACAAAACTCTGAAGCTGGATTAATTAATTTTGTTTCCTTATGTATTAAATAAATCATAATATACGTATTTTGGCAATTGATTTAATTTCCTTATTTAATAGAAAAATGTTTAGTGCAAAAAAAAAACAATTAACAAAATCATATCAGATTCGCGCCTTATTCTGCAGAGGGAACCCAGTGTCGAGACACTAGTTAAAACTGTGGTTTCATTTAAAGTGGTGATGACAAAAACACTGTACAAATATCACAGGTCAGTCGTGAGTGACGCACGAGTACCTATATAAGGTATGTGAAAGTGATAAGTGAAACTTTGTGAAATCCACAACAATCATCTTCTTATCACCATAGTTTGTAAAAGAAACTGGATTGCGACCTGAAAAGTGTTATGACATAGAAACCTTGTTTGATTAATTTTTATCTCATAACTCAACCATTTCATGTTCTTTAAATAAATATTAATCCTTGTATATACAATTGTACACTATGGCGCTGGCTGTAGGTTCATTTAACAATATTAGCTTTATGCTGTGTCCCGCATGTAGCAGGATAAACAGACGGAACTTAGTGTTAATACACTTTACTCCTTATTTTCCGTCGAATTCCGGAGGCATTGCGTGTTGATTGACGGAACTCAACACCGCGCTTTGTCTCCACACCAGAGAAAAGAAATGAAAATATGAAATATTTCATTTTCTCGAGTTGGGATCGAGTCCACATCCGACGGTCTACACACACTACTTGTGCCTCTAGGCCACGACTGGCGTACAATTGTGTACTCCTTAAACAAATATCGATCCTGGCATGGACACGTCCTATTGTACACTATGGCTTTGCATATGCAATGTTTCTAACTAAAAATGGACAGCTCACCGGTGAGATAAAGTGCGGTGGTAAAGAATATCAATACCTGACATACAATGGCTGAAGTTATAGGAGTAAAAATTTATTGGAATTTCGTAAGAAAATGGCAAAAGTACTGTTAGTCATGTGTTGTTAAGTGGCTTTTAAATTAAGTTATGTTAAGTACAAAATTTTTGTATTATACAAAAAGTTCTATTTAAAAAGACAATTTTCTACATTTCTGATAATTTTATTTGTCCATGACTAAGCAAAAATACTGACCGACTATATTTATTTTACCAGGGATCCAGTCCAGAATGCTGTGCGGACAGCGGTGGGACCAAAAGCGGGAACTCGTCCGGAACTCCAGTGCCTCCGCCAGGTCCACGATATAAGTTGGCCAGCGAGGGCGCACTTAGAGTATGCTGTTTTCAACATACCCGAACTGTCGTAGATAAAATTTTAGGTGCAAAATTTTTTAGAAGATGGGAAACTCATATGTTATGCTTATTAGAGGATCACATTATATCAAAAACTGTGAGTAATATTTATAAATAACGTTTATGGATAAAAAAAATCTAATTTACGCTGTGTCTCACACATAGACACTACTATGGCAGAGAGAATTTGACGTTAAGATTCCATTCTCCACTTTCCGCCATTTTTTTTCGAGGCATTGCTAGTTGAGTACAAATATATTCATAAATATTTTTCTAGCACGTACTTATAGGGTACAAAACTTTCACCGACAGTTGTATATGTATAAATAGCTAGTGATATATTTCACAGCTGTATAAATTTAAATGAACGTCAATCCGATTACTCATCAGAAAATTATGTTTTATACGTATTTTTGTAGAAATTTCTGAGAAATTTTATAATTGTGATATTAACAATTTTTATTCTGCTTTCTCCTGTCGTTGCGCAGTGTGACTATAAACGCGACACGTTATGGGTTCGACTCCCACTCGAACAAAAGAAATATTTAAATTTCTTCGCTCTGGTGTCGAGGCAAAGCACGGCGTTGAGTTCCATCACTCAATACGCAATATCATTGGAGTTCTGCGGAATCTCCTGCCTACCCTGCAACATGCGAGAGGCAAGTATAAGCTGAAGCTGTTATTTTAATAATTTGGAGACGTTTGTCATAGTAGGTAAAGTATTCAAAGTGGATAAAATTTTTGGTTTATACTTTAAACTTAAGGACATATCATCTCTACTTATTCAAAAAAGTATAAAAATTTGGACTCGAACTGGCGAATAACACTAAAAATGTTAAAAAATATATTTTCTGGTTTTTCTCAAATTTTAATTATCCCAAGGCATTACAATATATAGTTATGAAATTAATAAAAAAAACGGATGAATGAGGATTGTTAGTCATAGAAAGGTACAGTTGTTTTTATCACTATTTCAATGAGGCCAGTGAGCAGATAACGAAAACACTCGCGCGCTTTTAGGTTATAGGTGTGTCTAACGTGACTAGACGCCCCGTTTTGAACGAGACTTCCGTATTTTGTTTTTGTCCCGGTGTCCCGGTGTTCCGGTGTCATTTTCACCTCAAATATCGCGGTAAGCCATTTTTAAAAAATGAAAATAATTCAATTATTTATGGTGTGTCAATTATATTTTTAAAAAAACTAAATAACTTGCAGACGTCTAAACACTAACGTTGGTGTTCCCAAAGACCGCACCGGGATTTAAAACAGCGAGTGCCCAAAAAAAAAACAAAAGTATTCTACACAAAATCTATCTATGTCTTGACATCGAATACGAAAACGTGCAAAAGGAATTTGCAATGCACCTCCTCTTCAATATTTTCGCTTATTGTGTTGCTTACAAAAGTCAAAATATTTATCAATATGACTAATCGCCTTATTATTGACGTCACATTGTACGTATATGTGGATATTGTAATATTAATATAATTGTATTGTGTAATATTTAAACGATATCTATATTTAATTTTTACATATAAAACGTAAATGGACGTATTAAATGTTTTTTTTTCAATTTGTAGTAGGTACAGAATAGTACAAAAGTTCATGGTTTTGTAAATATAAAGCAGCCGAAGGTGAACAAGATAGGTACTGCAAGTTAAAAGGCCACGTGCATGGGATGCGCACAATGACGTCACGAGCAACCTCGGGACCCGCCGGCCAATGCCCCCTCTCCGTAACGTGAACCGCGTACCTACTTACTAGCAAAAACAAAGCGATCCGCCTCACATTATTCTTACCCTAAATACGACACTCGAGCGGACCGCGCCGGCTGTCGACACATTACAAATTATTACACATTGTATTTGTCACCTGTTAACTGATAATACAAAACAAAACAGCACGTACGTAATAAACGTAGAAGAAAAAATATCCTCATTCATTGTACGTTCTTTTGTTAATCCTCATAGGTACCTATCTATCTATAATAATAGAGGACGATCGATCAATTTGGTTGACTGGAGACATCGGTGAATATAGATGGATAGTTTAATTATTATTGATGTAATTATATAGAATAGATTATATATTCAGAATTTGGTGATAGATACTATATAATGAGTAAAAAAGTATGTTTGTACGTAAATTATATACAGAATTATAAAAGATACCAATGTTTCTTGTATATGCAATATATATGATTTATCATAACAGAAGTAAATTAGGCATGATTAAGATATTACTTAAACCAATTCCTAAAAAGATATTTTAATGCCAACCCTTGAAATCAGTTAAGCTACGCTTGAAGACATCTTCTATATATAATATAAATAAAATTTTAGTATCAATCTACCCCCCTGCCCCTATGATATGAAATACCCTAAACTTCGGCCGAAGCCGCTGGCGGGCTGGTGGTTTGCAATGAGACTTGATAATTAAAACATATGTATATTATTATGTAAATTTTATTACAGCCCTCGGGATTGCTGGAACATCCGCTTTCGTACAGTTGCATGCAAGAAGTATACTGCATCTCCCGCTGGGACCCGGCTAGGAAATATTGCCTGCGCATCGTCATGCCACACGGTTCTCTCCTCTTACAAGTTCGTAGTTCAACATTATATTTAAACTTTACAAAAAAAGAGTTTGCTTTAAAAATGTCGTTAATTTTTTTTTTTTTATAATTTTTCTAGGCTAACGACGCTTACACTAGGGACCAATGGTACTATTCAATTGTTTGGAGAGTAAGTGAAATATTTGTATATCTTTTATTTAATATATATTTGTAAATATTAACGCAATAAATAATTATTTACGTTTCCCTTTCAGAGAAACATGATCAGATATCGAAACTTTTTAACAAAATCAGTCAGGAAAGAAGTCGTTTTAAAGGAGCTTAAGGCAAGTGCTTTAATAACAATTTCAATATAACGTACTATGTAGTAAGTACATTTGCATATTATATGTATACAAAATTCTGTACCATAATTATAAAGTATCGATTTATTAAATTTACTTTATATTTCCTTCCATATTAATTTGCACAGTTCAGATTAAATAAAAGCATAAAATATTAATTATTTTTTATTGCAAGCAATAAACAATAAAACGTACATACATATTAGAGGTAATAATAAAATAAATGAACTTGGCTCGGCTACACTGCTAATTTAGTACGTCATTAGTTACTAAATACAGCATTTTGCGGTTTTTCTTAAAGGAAGTTTTACTTCCTCTTGGAACTGAAATTTATCAGAGAATACCTAAATAAATTAAAGTAATTACTTCTTTATTTCGTTTTTCTTTATTTTACCTACATCCAGGATTTTGGAACCTAAACAGTAGTTGACTAGAACCCTGATATTACGAACGCAAAAGTAATTCATGTTGGTGCTGGATCAACAATAATTTTTTTCTATATTCTGCATTTTAGAATATGGTAGACTTTGCAATGACAACGCCGCTACAAGATGAGAATGTGACGCGGGCTCCGTTACAAATTCTGACGGACCTACTCTCAGAGGTAATATATTAGTTTAAGATTAAAATAGATACTTTAATAATTATTTATTTATATATTTTAATTAATAATTTAATTATCATTTAATTGCTAGCGCCTGAAAAGGTTAATTAATAATTTATGCCTTGTACATAAAAAAAAATGTTTGAAGTATCTGGTTTTATTACATTTACACGCTATGCAAAACAGACACAGCCATTGACGTAATATCATTTATAATAGTGTTTTCATTAATTAGATATACGGCACGTTATCGGAAAGTTTAATTGACAGCGTCGATAAATAGTACATATTATACGGTAACAGCTGTCGTACCCGGTTTGACCTATATGGTCTGATTTTTTTTTAATTTTCCATATATTCTAGTAAAAATTATAGTTAAATCGCGGCAAAAGGGGCGCAGCCGTGCGACTGTAAGCGCGACAGGTTTGTGAAATATTTATTTGATATTTTCATTTTCCCCACTTTGGTAACTATATAAAGAGCGCGGCGCTAATTACCGTCAGTTAGCACGCCATGCCTCTAGAATTCGACGGAAAGTGTGAAATACAAGTGTCTTAATGGGAACGGAATGTCTCAACATAATGTTTCCATGTACCCTCTGCTTTCATATCAATGTGTAGATCAGCATGCATTAAAAAATTAAAAATAATATATTTACTATACGTCATTAATATAGGTTTTTTTATTTCCATTATGTAAGTTCTAAACAATAATATTCTTAAAATATGAAATATATTACAACATCATAACAGACTATTATATGTATCACACGAGTTGAAAACTTTTAAACTAGATCCATGTTCTTATTTCAATAAGAACAACATACAAAGTTTTTTATGGTGTCAGTGTACACTGGCGTCAATGCTTGTAAGCTGAATTTGAGCTCAAATTAATTGTAAATATTTATAAAACGTGGCGGCTGCGTTGTGTTTTGTATCTTTATACTATTAACTTCATCGCAAACATGCTTTCAGTCGTAAATTCTGTTGTAACGTATAAACGCAACCACTAAACAGGTAGACGTCGAGAGTCATTGACGTAGTTAATGTATTTATTTATCTACAATAGCATCATTATCAACTCGTTAACAAATACAGCTTTAATTAGTATAAGCGACAGGCGCTGTAGTAATTGAGGAACAAATATACAAAATAATGTAAGCTGTGACGTCAATACGATAAAATAATAATGAACGGTCGACGCTGTGATAAAACGTTTAAAACTACCCATTGTAGTTGTCAAATGTTCAACGTTTCCTACTTTTAGATGTAAAATTTTTAGTAGCCGTTTGTTGTCAGCTCTAGAATTGATTCTGAGTTCTCCAGATATTGCGCGTTGGTGACGAAACTCAACTCAACGTTGCGCTTTACTTTGTTTCCAGAGCGAAAACATAAAAAATATTAGCAAATAATAATTAATTTCTCCGAGTGGAAATCGAACCTACAATCGTTGCCTTTACAGGCACACGTTGTGCTAATGCCCAACGATGGCGTCGACATTATAACATGTTGGTTATATAAATAAAAATGAATAAATTTTGCAGAGCAAAGACAGCCGTGACTGGGAAGAGTGGGCAGAGAACGTTTCGAGCGTGGCGGCGCCGCTGCTGGCGGAGCGCGGCGTGACGGGCGAGCTGTGCGCGCTGCTGGCGCGGCTGTGCCGGCGGCGGCCGCGCGCCGCTCCGCTGCCCGCGCTGGCGCCCCCAGTGCGCCGCGTACTCACGCGCAACGTGGACTTCGGCAAGGCGCCCCACGCCAGGCAGTTTGTTAGAGATTACATAAGGTTATTTCATTTTTGTGTTTTTCTTTTCTTCTAAACGAGATGCAGATTGCGCTATTCTCTGCTATATGCGGCAGATATCGTGAAGCTGTAGTCCGCATATAGCAGGGAAGTCAGAGAAAACCTAATGCTAAGACACTCCTTTTTAGAGTGACACACTTTTCACCTAATTCTCAAGACATTGTTACTTGCTCTTTAATTTAAGTGCAGCTTAGATATTTTTATTTCAAAATGTATCCAAAATATACGAATTATCCAAGAACTTGGCCCAAACAAGCTCGTTTATATTTTTTTACTTAAATTCCAAATTCATCATCACTTATATCTAATTATTAATTCGTTTTCAAGTAAATTAGCTTCTTATATTGTATATTTTGATTAAAATAAATGATTCTCAAATTTCAAACAGTTGAGATAATCTCAATTATGAACTTCACAATGATAAATTATATTAACATCGCCACGACGTCAAGGGAGATTATAATGTTTTATTTCTTCATATTATCACTCATGTGAAGCTTACATTTTGTATATATGTAGTTCTTTGATTTACGTGACTGGTCCATATAAAAAGCAGCCTCAGGAATACTCTTTAACACCCTAAATTTCTTGCCCTTGACATTAAACAAACTAAATGGAGTTAGATTTATTTAAAATTGAAATGTAACTTTATTTATTCTATCATTAAGAACTGTGTCAAGGGCGCGTACACACCCAAATACTCGTATATATATTAGTATTAACATACTTAATAAGTAATAGGTACAATACAATAAAATAAATTTACAATTAGATTTGGATTTTTAATAAAATAAACAACTGATACGTAATACCTATGTTAGTAAGTTCTAAGTAGTAGGTACATACGTAAAGGGTGTTATATATATTTTTTTATATAATTACAACCATAAATCTGTTTTATAGTGTTGTCATTTAAAAAAAAACGTATAAACATATTAAAAATTAAAGTCATACTATCGCGGCCTCGCCAGCTTGAACTGCAAAATATTTTTGTTACTAAACGGAACTAATCTTCTAATAACATTATTATTTCAAAGTCTACAGAAAATTTAAGTTTAAGTCAACTTAATAAAACAATCGTTAAAAAACGCTCTTAAATTACAGCAATTTATTAATATTCCAACAAAATATTTTATATATTTATAATATCTTTAATTCATTAACCTGTATATATATTATATCCAATTCAAACTCTGCCTTCTTACAAAAACGAACATAATCACAGTAAATTGTTGTCTTTCATTGTACCTCCCTGAAAAACAGCTCCCTGAGCTTCGAACTTCATCAGCACCTTTTGCCATAACTAAATTTATGACACATGTATCTGTTATTCTGTATATTTTTCGTTTTTTTTTTGTTTTTATTTTCAAAAAGCCATAATCTAAAACTCAATATTTATTTACAGTGCTCTAAGCGCCCACAATTCAGGGCAAAACCTAGTGCGGCGGTTCGTAGAAGTGACGCACGGCAGCGGGGCGTGCTGCCCGCACCCGCGCGCGGCGCCCAACCTCGCGTCCGTCGCGCTCGCCGCCATCGACGACCACTACCGCGACTCCGCCACGCCGCATGTCTGTGATGAAGATGAGCACGACGTTCTCTGTTTTGCTGATATTTTGCAACATATGTAAACATAAATGTCGATATTATAACAATTAGAAGGGACCGTAATATTATGAAAAGGCTTGGTTTAGTCATTAGTAGCGGAGTTTATGTATTAAATAAACACAATTTAAATCTAAAACTCTTTAAATTCAGTGATATAGAATTAATGTGTATGGAAAGTGCTACTTCATATTTAATTAATAAACGTTTACACATTTTATTAATTAAATGTGTTATTGTTTAACAACCAGCCTCTGCTCTTGACTAGACAACCCTTTTGTTTTGCGATCAATTTAATGACAACAATATTGTAATTTTATAAAATAGTAGTTTTACCTGAATAGAATACTTTATACTTTACGTGTTTCCACGATAGGTGCGAATACGACGACTGGCTAGTGGTAGTGGGCGGGGTGCTGCAGCCAGTGCCGCTGTGCGCCGGCGCCATGAGTTGCCCGAGAGTGGCGGCGCGCCTGGCCGCGCTGCTGGGCGCGCTAGTGCGCGACCCGCGCTGTGCCGCGCACTGCTGCGTGGCGCCCGCCCGCGCCGCGCGCCCCTCGCCGCCCTCCTGGCTGCGCGCCGCCGCGCCCTCGGACCCGCTGTTGGCGCTGCCGCACGCCCAGCTATGCCAGCTCTGGGGAGATATGGTGAGTTGTATGCGGCTATTACTGTTTACTACTGGTGTCTGTGCCTTAAGAAAAATGCTGCAAAGCATCTTATCGTTAAACACTAATTTTTAATTCTGATTCTCTTGTTATTCTTTTACAATTTCAGTTTAAGTCTCTGTTAAGTTGTTGCTGTAAACGAAAAAGTTTTCTACAGAGCATGAGCAAACATCTGCCTGATTTCGTAATTGTCGCTTTGACCGAACACGTAAGTAGATGAATCATATCATAATATATTTCCAAGTAATGCTATATAGTTTATTATTATTAATAAAGTAAAAAATTATAATTTTAATTATTATTATTTTCAGCCTGCAGCATTAGAGGCGTTGTGTCTGATGTTAGAATGGGAGATAGCGAGCGGCGAACAAACACAATTAGAAGTGATAGCTGCCTTGCAAGGAACCGAACTCGGACAACAGTATTACAAAGATCTATGTGAGCGACAACAGACGCTTCAGAGATTGGTGAGATATTTTTAACAATGTTTTTTTATATACTGTATCTAACTCATGCTGTATCCCGCATACAGCAGAAAGAACTTAGTATTACGACAGTCTTTCTAGTTTCAAGGCATTACGATTTTGAATGGCGGAGCTCAACGCTGCACTCTATGAATTACTTGCTATACATAATTATTATTACATTTGTGTTATATGTTACTGCACTTATATATTACCTGTACTTACTATACAGAAAATTTCTCAGGGGCCAAGACCTAAGGTCAATCCAAAACATCTTTTTTTTTTATAGTAGGCACAAATATCATAAAAATATAATATGTTTATAATTAGTGAATTAATTTACTTTTGTATGCGTAAATATATAAAATGCCTTAAATTAAACAATATCCGGGATGCAGATAATTTGACGTAAATACAATCGTTTTTGAACTTTGCACATTACGTTACTGAGAAATCGCAATCGATAGAAAACATGTAACAATGAAGTAGTTGGTAGAACAGTACGCAAAGACGTCAATTTATAGTTATATAATATATATAATTTTTAGGGTTCCGGACTTTTTAAGGAAAAAAGGAACCCCTTATAAGATCACTTTGTTGTCTGTCCGTCTGTCTGTTTGTCAAAAAATTAAAATAGCAAAAAACGCGTATTTGGACACTATATAGGGAATTAAAGTTAGGGTACTTCCGAATAACCTAGAATTGTGAAATTTGGTAACTAACATCTTCAAGTAGTACGAGATCTAGAAGTTCAAAAAATCTAAAAATACACATTTGTGGTTAAATCCTAAAAAATAGTAGCATTAAAAGGATGACAAAATTTTGTATTAAAGCTGGAAGTTTAGATGAAGTGTCAGATGAAATGGCTCTGTCTAAGCTAAGCCTGAATTTCAGAAAAAGCCTCAAGACCTCCAATTTTTGTATGGAAACCTCCGTGGGTGAGCTCAACCCGCGCTTGTCCGTTTTTATTTGTAAATAAATACAAGTAGGTAGGCAATTTTATACTTGAACATTTTCAATAAGCACATATTATTTATTCTAAAAAACGCTTTTACTTTACGTATCCAACTTACACTAATATAGAAATAATATTTATATATGTACAGTAATAAAAATATACAATTACGTCTGAACTACGTCAAAGGGTTATTGAACTCTTAAACTTTTGCCAAAGGGCAATATAATAAACGTAATATATTTTGCCTGTTTACTAATTAGTATATTCTTTTATACAAAATTCTATATACTGGAATTAAACGGTTTTTTTGTCGGTATACCAACAAGTTTTACTCAATTAATAAGTTAAATAATAATAATAACAATTATTTAAATTTATTCTTTGTTGGTTTAAATATAACTTTCAAAAATAACTTTCTGTTTTAAATAACGCTATTAAATATTCTTGACGTAAACAACCTATTTTAATTATATATGTGATGGGGAAAAAGCCACTAACAAAAGTATGTACCTGCCTATTGTTTGTCAACTTAGTAGCAATTGGCTAGAGTCCTTAGTTTTTCAAAATGTTTTCTTAAGCCTTTAAAAACGATGATGGATTCTCAATTCGTCTACGTAATTATATATTATGGCTTATAAATTAAAATAAATCAGCTTCACGCTGTATCCCGCACACAGCAGGGTAGGCAGAGGGAACCTAGTGTTAAGACACTCCCAACTTTCCGCCGAATTCTGGACGGATTGCCTGTCGAGTGGCGGAACGCCGCACTTTGCTTCGACACCAAAGCGAAGAAATGGAACCCACAACCAGTTGATTTTACAGTACACTTTGTGCCGCTGCGTCACGATTGGCCTCATATTATATTTGAAATACAAATCGACTTTTGTGTAGAGTAGATTATACCTCCAGTCCAACTCCTTCTTTTTCAATTTCCTCTATAACTGCCCTAGTTAGTCAAATATGAATCGATTTTGATGATTCTTATTTTAGTATTATATATACTACTAGAGTAAATCACACCTCTGGTCCACAACTTTAATTGTTACTTTTTGTTTGTCTTTCGTAAGCAGCAATCCCAAGGCGGTCCGCGGCGTTTAGCGCTGCCGGTGCGCGCGACGGACGCGGACGTGGCGGCGCTGTTGCAGGCGGGCGCGCTCGGCAACCTCGAGTGCCTCAGCCTCGCCTTCACCAGCGTCACCAGCGAATGTGCACATCATCTTATTAAAGTAAGTAAGTTGGCGCGACGTTAACTCTCACAACTCAAACGCAATGTCTTAAATTCAACTGGAAAACGTAGGCGTGACGTCTATTTATCACAATATACCGAAAAATACCTCAATATATTTGTCTGTTTATACTTCATATATATTAATTTTTTTTTTAAAAGTTCATATAAGTTAATTTTCCTAAATAAGAATCAAACTCATAAATATATCGTAGCGTAAACACGCTTCGAAAAATTTAAATTTAAAACCAAATTGATGCCATTACGAACAAAGTAAAAATATAAAATTCAACATAAAAACTACATATTGTGAAGAAAAAAAAATCTTTATTATTCTCTTTCGTGTTGTATCAATGTCAAATGACGTATTTCGTCTTGATTAGATACGAATTGAAATACATTAGATGAAGCTACAAGGCCTTTTCTACATAAACATGTTTGCCTCACGATTTTTTGTAGTCATTGAATTATTTTACCGTCCAATCGATGCTTATAAATTTCATGAACTATTGAAACTATGAAAATGTTCTTTATATATAATATATTTTTTACTTCACGCTCTAACCCGCTCATATAGCAAAGTAGACAGAGATAACCCAGTGTTAAACACTCCGTACCTCACAAAATACCCAATTTCTATATACTGTGTGTTTTACACTATCCCCTAATGTTATAATAATTTATAACCTCCAGTAGAAATCGAACCCAAAATCGTCATGTTTACACTCATATGCTGTGCCGCTGCGCTGCGACGGCCTTAAATATTTATTTATTTTACATAATATTTCCTTACAGTTACCATCGCTGCGCTATTTAAATTTGTGGGCAACAAAATTCGGGGATAGCGGCGTACAGCTGATAGCTGAGCACCTCCCGCGGCTGCAGGTCCTCAACCTTTGCGAAACGCCCGTCTCCGATAAGGGAATAGAGGCTTTGTCAGGTAAATCGTGATTGAGATTGCTAAAATGATTTCAAAGTTGCTTTATAATGATAACAAAATCAATACAGGGTCTGTAGTATGTACTCTGAACTGTAAACAAAGAATCTGGCAATATAACAATAATTATCACGAGTATGCAACTAATACCAAAGTAATTCAAATTTTAATTCGTTATATTTCAGGACTATCGAGCTTAAGACGTCTCAATTTGAACAGTACAAAATTGTCAGCGGAGGCTTTTGAAGTGCTGCGTCAAAGACTGCCGCAACTGCAGGAATACGACATCCGCTACACTGAGGCTTGGTGACAGCGGGAGCTTTCTACTCTGTAGGTTATATGTTATTAAAAACAGATAAATAATTATTCATTTAAATATAATTTGAACTGTTATTCACTACAATCATCGTATTTCAGCATAAATAATGACTGCGTAAATAATTACCTTCTTGGAAATAGATAATATTATAAACTTTAAGATCTTTAAAAATGCATCAATTTAATTTAGATCACATAATTTGTTTAATATAGAGACAACATGAAGTTAACCATTGATAAACACATGTAGCACTCATTCGGAAATATAGGATTGTCGCTGTTTGAAAATAATTGAATGTGAACTTGTATAGAGATATAATTTTAAAAACTTTTGTAGATCTACCGTCTAATTTCAAATAGTACTTTTTAAAATGCCGGTAACCGAAAATGCGAGATGTGGTAAAGATAGTCAGTCCTAGCTAACGTTAAAACTTTAGTTAGTAATTCTATTTTTAATCTGCAATATAAGTGAATAGTGTAAGTTAATTTCTGCGTTTTCACATAGAGTTCATCTTAAATATATTATAATTGCAAAAATTCAATTACCAAATTAGCGTAATGCCGTCATATCATTATTATTTCACTTTGAAAATTACATTTAAACATTTTTTTTAAATAATTTACTCGTAAAAATATTTCTAAATGGTGTAGTAGTTTTGTTTGTGGTAAATATGCGTTAAGCTTACACTTGTCTATATTTTAAAATTGGATACTTACAAACACTTCCACTCAGTGGACTTTACCATAATATCGATATTGCGTTGCATTTTTAAATTTAATTAAAAATTATATGTTTATAAAGTTCATAAATAAATAAATATACATAGAATGTTATACCTACTTAATTTTTTTGAGCATTTTTTACTTTATGCATTTATTATTTTCATTTTAACTTACTTTCCTATTTAACGTTCTAATGATGATCGGGAGAATGTAATATGTTCTATGGTATGTTTGTCAAATGCATACATATTCTATTTTTACGATTGTTAATCTACACATTCTCCACTTATGCACTACTAATGCGAAGTATTTTTTTTTACACTAAAAAAATATTTTCATTGGTTTATTATTTAAGTTATTCGTGAATAAATATATGAATGACTCAAATAATATGTGATTTAAAATATTGAAGAGCCTTCAGTTGCCCACCTTTTGACCAGCTATTGTAGGATGGATATCGTGTATATATATGTAATATGGTCGTAAAATATAAGCTATCTCAAGAAAACACACCAAATAATTTAATTTATAGCCATATTAAAACTATGAAGAATACGCTTAAATATAAGTATTGTAAGTGTAAGGTAATATTAGATTGATCGGGCTGTGAGAAATATGAGAAGTACGGGACGCTATGGACGATGTCAGCAAGAGCACTTGCCTATATGTATATATGGAGGGTGGAGGCCAATTAATTTTTTTTTATAAACAACAGCGTTATTTCTTTTGTTTTGATGATGTTTAAAGTGATAACCTATCTGTCTTAATAAGCCAAAAAGTGTAAACATATTAATACATCTTAATATATATTTTTTTATTTTCTCTAATTTTATTTTTTTACGATACACTATGTAGTAAGTTGGGGATTTCTATAATTAATATTATTTTAAATTACATTTTTCTATATTCACGCATGTTCCCGCATATAATTACTTACTACGTAACAGGTACATATAGAATTCTTCTCGTACATAGTAAGAAGTCACTTCATTTTGCATCTTTTTAGTGTTGCTTGCTTGTTGGTAGATCCAAGTACGACGCTTTGTCACAGCAAACTGCCAATATGTTTATAATATATCGCATGCGAGGCTTAACTGCGCTCTATATACATTTGCATATCAAAACCTTAAATATAACTTTCAACTATCATATATTTTTTAAGTGGTTATTTTTCTAATCCACAACAAAAAAATGTTACTATAATATTACATACATTTTTACCTTCCATAATACGAGATATACTGACGTGACTAACGTCAGAATCAATAAGAAAATTAAGGACATGAAAGCTAATAAAAATTTAAGTTTTAAAGTGCGATTTTAATTTTAAGGAAGTGGATGAATATGTTTATTGGTGTGAAAGAGATCATAGCTTTTATTAGTTGGATAAGAATATGTGCACATTAGGATGTTACATCTATAACCGCAAGTGTAACTATACTGACAAATCGCATGTAATTCAGTAAACTTAGAACTGATAAGAATATAGATCTCACTAGTTATTCTCCATTTACAATGTCCATGTTTACATTTAACTTGAAAATTTTAAGCAATGTGATAGCTGGTCTGTTAGCTAATAAATAGCCTTAAAAATCTATAACTACTGTTTTATTAATCGATTTTAAAAAAAATTACGATCTATTATTGCCGATCATACCTGTTAATTGCTTATAAATATTCATTATAAATTGTGTAATTTATAAGCACTCTTAGGTAAGTAAATATTCATTAAATAAAGAGGTTATAAGACTTACGATTTTTTAAATAAAAATTAATGTATATTATATCTTTTATTTTTTTTAATAACCTCTACGTTACCTGCTCATACGGTGATAAGTGACAACTGTAGTTCTATAGCTCACAAGTACCCACTAAATACCTACAATTAACTTCTAATTATATAATTTAAGGTGAACTAAAGCTGTAATTTTTTTTATTACCTTTCAAAAATCCAACGTACCCTTATATATAATTATTTATTCGAAATAAAAGAATTTTTTCTAAGGTATATTATATTTGAGTAATTTTCAATATGATACACTTCTTAACGTTAACTTATATACATTTATCTTAACAACACATCAATTTTAATGTGAAATTTGTTTCGCTCAAAGCACATTCGTTACGTACGTAAAGAATTTCCATTTCACTTATAGAAAATATAAAAAAATCTAATATACATCCTAGGGTACTTGATTTCTAAAATATTACTGGAAATCGACATTTCACTATAATTTATCAACAATATTTTATCCACAATAAATTTGTTATATCTCCTCCATATAAATTTATCCAATTAAAAATTCTTAATGCTAAAGATCATACAATTATATAGATAAAAATGTCTGAAATCTATCTACTTAACATATAAACAAAAGAGGAGCGTGAAAATCGTTGAATAATTTACTTGTTGTGACAAGAATTTAGAAGTTCAAAATGTATGCCATATAATTTTACTTAACATTATTAGCCTATACATCAAGAAACATTAGTTTAAGTTTTGCGCTTGCCAAAACCCACACACTGCTGTACATTTTATTTAAAAAACATCGAAACCCATTTTGGCAAAGGTAGTATATTCAAGTACATTTATTATCTATATGTGTAAAATTGAATGTTTGATAAATAAAATTTCGCGATTGGCTGCACTCGGCTATCAATATTACAATGTTTTATATTTTAGTAACGTATCTACGCTGAACTGTGTCGTCTGTCGTCGTGGTATATGTACGATTCCCACTAGAGGAACGAGTTGAAAATAACTTGAACTAAAAGATAAAGCGCGGCGTTAAGTTTCGCCACTCAACACGTAATGGTATCGGTCAACAAAAATGGAAAACAGAATGTCTTGGAACACTGGGAACACCCCTTGCCTTGCTTATCCTGCTTTATAAAGGATTGAGTGTGAAGTTATCTACGCCAAAATCGTTATATATTATACATAATAAATGTATACACAATTATCGATATACAATGAATAAACACGATAACGTAACAGTAATTTGAATAAGTATATAAAAATATTACTTGATACGATGTCATATTTTGTTTCTTAAGAATTATTTTTGACGTACATTTTTTAATCAGTCAGATTAGTAAGAGATATTGATCAATGTAAGTATCTATTTCAATATACATCAGTAAGTGTAATTTGGCAAGGTTGACACTGGCCTTACTCTAGGATTTAATTTATTTCATTTTACCACTAACAAATTAAATATAATGGTCTAGAGAACTCTAGAACCTATCTACAAGTTTAAAACAAAAAACAAACTTTTTAAAACAGGTCGCGTCTTGTAATAATACATGGGTATAAAGAAATTGGGAAAACGATGTTATTGATGGCACAATTTTGATATTTACGCGCAATTTGATAAAATAAAATAGCAATATTATAACATTAAATAACTAATAGTAATAAATAAAAATTGGAGGAACTAATGAAAAAGAAACTAACAAACAGAACAAAAGTTTAAGGTAACATCGACAAATGCTTCAATTTTATAATACACTTTCAACACAGCAACCATATTTCTTCTATTTATATATTTGATTAATAATTATTAAGAATTTGCAGTAGGTAGTTAAAAGAATCATCAATAATAAATCGTATAAAGCACATTCAGATCAATATTTGGAAAATAAAATAAAATTTGTTATCATTATTAAAGGACCATAATAGAGATTTTAGAAACACATGCGTAGTACTAGTAAATGGAAATTATTGGATATTGCCTTTTACTTAAAAATACTGCCTTATTTACTTTTACATGATTTTAATAGCAACATTCACACAATATCTTCATTGGTGAAGAATAAATAAATAATATATAAAAAGCAGTTAGTAGATGTAAGAATTTACCACTATACTACATTTTTATTTTGCAATATTACCTCAGATTATCTTTTTTTGTAAATAAATATTTAGGTTTTTTTGGGTCGTCCATAGATTACATAAAGAATTTGATTAATTTTTGATCCCTTTCCTATTACAGTCACTGTTTGTCAGCCACATTTGTGAAAAAACCCTATTGTGACGTCAATTTTACACCTACAAATTATTGTGTGTTTATATCAATGGCCGACCTCTGATTTAAAAAATAAATCAAATAAATATTAAGCATTCAATAATTCATGTAAAATGTACAAAAATTTTAGAAAAACAAGTAAAATAGGTAAAAACTAAGCCATTTTAATCATAATTTACCTCAAAACGTACATACATTTAGAGCTGATTCATAATTTGATTTTGATTCAACAGGAAGCACACAAAACTAAAAAAAGAAGTTAAAAATATTTTATATGCATAATACATATTTCACATTTCATCATTTTCATCACATAGTTAATTCTCAAATACATAATATATACACAATACATATTACATTCAAAAATATTATTATACAATAATTATGAATATCGCTTTTAAACTTTGTATGTATTAATGAATCTCAAAAGAATTTATTGCTATCTATGCACCTGTATTTAGTTCACACTCACATAACATTTGTGCCATTTTTAAATGCATCCATTATTGATGCAATTTCTGATTTTTTATTGTTATTCACTTTGAATTTCCCATTATAAAGCAATCCAATCCGGCCTAAACTTAATACTGATCACAAAAAAGTCAATCTGTACAATTCTAACAATTATACTATATTATGTTGGGAATCAGACTACTAGTAGCCACTATGGTTACCTGTTTTCAATGTATGTGGCCTAAAACGTGGTCCGGTGCTATTTAGTGAAAGCGGCAAAGACTGCCCACATAATTTCACACGCGTCTGGTCTCATTGCTTCAGCTTCAAAATCAAGATCTAGTAAGGACCTGACTCGCCTCGTAGCCAGCTCGTAATCCTCATCAGAGAGCGGTGCAAAGGCATTTTCTAAAACGTCAGCTGAATGGGCAAGCATCAGTAGCGCTAGTGATCTCTTATCAGCGTGCGCTACGTCGACTATGGAACGACGCAATGCAGCTTCTTGAACCTATAATGCATTTGTTAAGTTATTGAATATTTTAATAAGCGATTAGATATTAGAAATGTTATTCCAACAATAGCGGGGGTTTACCTTCAATTTGCGTGAGTCATGACTTGATATTACAGTAATTAATTATTTGAAGATAGTATATGTTGTTTTGGATTTTAGCAAGATAATGCTACTAATGATACTACTTCATACAAAATACATGTTAATATATATAATAGAAAAAGGGCTAAAAGGGTTATTTACCGACTGTAAAAACAGTAGTTGTGCAACAATACAATTGCATAAAAATTAGTATGTTCTTTAATTCCCGCGATATTTACAAACAGACGATGCCCGTGACTAAGGACTAAAAGATTTTCAAAAATGTTTAATACTAAAACCTATGAGATTTAACATAATTAAAGAGTTTTATATAAAGAAATTAAATAGTTTTGATTTCCCAGCTCTCTTAAACAAAGCAATCCTTTGATATTCACCAGTCAATATGGAATATCTTGAAAAATAGGCAGAAAGTGGTGGACAGGTGTTTTTTTTTAAAATATTTTTAATGGTTTTCCTTTCACAACTATGAACAATGATGACTAGTATTATAACTACCTTATTTAAAAAAAAACAAGTATATATAGTATATCACTATAAAGCTGAAGAAATTATTATGTTAAGACTTATTATCTTACTTATAAAAAATATTGTTTAAATAAAATCCTGTTGAGTAATTATATAGAAAATGACATTGAATATTAGATAAAACTAAATTTTGTTTCTATGTAAAACACTGTTAATAGATTAGCTATATCAGAATTGCCAAATATGGAATATTTAAAATTCATAATTCAATTAGAGACTATCCATGTTTTGACTACACATGGGGATGCACAGACAGAATTTTTCGGACATTATGTATTGAGAGTACAATGCAATGCTGCTCTTTATTGTGTTTGCCAAAGCAAAGAAATAGAACTAACTTAATAATTCAATGCCTCAAGTAGGTCTCGAACCCACAGCCATTGGGTTTAATCAGATGCTGTGCTATTGCACTATAATAGCCTCAAATAAAACACAAAATAGTAGTATTTAGTACAACATTTTTATCATACCTTTTTGACTAAGCGGCACTTAATAACGTTATCTGTTAATGGGTGGGTTGTCATGTCAAATAATAGGAAGTTTTGTTTTTCTGTTGTGAGCACACCTTTTTCTACTAGGTTTTTGGCAAGTCTCTCCCGCACATTCTTAAGCTGATATTTTAATTTCATTGGATTCCATGTTTCACCTAGTAAGAATTAAATAGCAAAGATGTTGAAATTGTTATATGCAAATTTTTTTTTCAGCTTCACGCTGTATCCCGCACACAGCAGGGTAGGCAGAGGGAATCTCGGTGTCAAGACACTCCGTTCGCCACTTTCTGCCGAATTCTGGAGGCATTGCGTGTTGACTGGCAGAACTCAACACCACTATTATTATTTATTTTAGACCAATAAAAAAGCTTTCTCTTCCCACATAATTTGTTTATAATTTAAAAATCAATAATCAATAATTACAATTAATTACATAATGATATAAAAAACATACCACTAAGATACTCAATCCAACTTTGAACTGTCTCTGGTGGGTCAGTATCTTTCATATGTTTCAAAGCTTCATCAAGCAAAACATCTCCTGTAGGATTATCTAAGAATAAAATATAAAAAATATTTATAAAAGCGATTGTATTTTATCTTGTCTATAATTAAAGACTAATAAGATAAAAATATTTTTGTTATCACAAAAAATATGATTCCTGTATATTTGAAAAGTTATCAATATTTTTATTTTTTCTTTATATTATTCTTATCTTTGTGATGCTCGTTAAAAGATTAATTAATCAGTGGTAATGAACAGCAACAATGTTTTGTGCAGTTACCTGATTTCACTATGACTTTCCTAGACAGCAGTCCCTTTCTTCTCATTCCAGCTCTTTCTAATTCAACTCGGCCTCTTAATCCTAGTTCGATCAAAATGCAGCCCCTGAGGCCGCTAGATATACAGTCGTTCCAAAACGAAGTGTAGCCCTAAAATCAACCCCCGGTAAAATTTTTGTGAGCTCTATCTTTTATTGCCATGACATTAGATTAATTAATATAATATATTAGGAATTTACCTCTTTATCCTTGAGCCCTAATAGCAATACCTCTTCCATAAGTGTTAATCGGGTTTCCTTTGAATCGCCATCATCATAATTTTTATCGTTCTTCTTATCGTCCACATCGTGGTTTTCCCGACTTCCATCGGGATTATTTTCCTTCACAACGTTTCTACGTTGCACTAATCCTTCTGTACGGTTCATTTTATCATTTATTTAGCAATATAGTTGACAAAACAAATAGTTTACAGTATTGACGACAAGACAATTTTGTAGAACAGTGAGTAAACCAATCATTGACGTTTGCCACACGACGTATGATATGAGAAAAACATGGCTGAACACTACAAACAACGTTCTGTTCTACAAAATAATCTGATCTCAGTACTTATATATTATAAATAATTTTCTTTGTATATGAATTAATCTTTTAATTTTTTTAAATTTTATTTTTTAAATTACGCAAAAAATATAATTTTATATATTTGATAAATATTTGCATAATTATATAATATAAACGTGTATCTTGGAAAGTACTATATATTTGGAATATATTTTCCTCGTTCCAATTGTCCCTATAACCTTTCAACTTCTATAACGAAAAAATTGTATATAAAATATAGTGTTATTTATATATTTTTATAAATGGTTGCTTCTTGCCAATAGATGGCAGTATTGTGTTGTGTACAAATAATTGTACCTATGTTATTTTGATTCTATATTTAAAATTCTATATTTAAAATCTATTTTTACTGATCTGTATATTTAAAAATAATGAAAATCCTTAAAATTAAAAAAAGTGAAATGATAATTATTACATAATTTAAGTCCTGGCGCAATGGCACAGCGAGTGACAGTTAACACAACGGTAGTGGATAATGGATTGGATTTCCGTTCGGAGGAGTACATTTTTTGATATTTCCATCTTGTCGCTCTGATAACTTGACAAAGCGCGGCGTTGAGTTTTGCCACTCAACACGCATTAAAAAATGGAGAATGAAACGCAACTTGATTTCCTTTGCCTACCCTACTTCACATTGATAGTTGATAATAGTTGTGTTGATGTGTCACATTTAGAATCCACTCTCCACTTCATTACTCGTTACTCCATTATTCAAGTGTTATCTTCATAAGTTTATGCTAATTACTCTTACTATGTTAAGTTGAATACAACAACACCAATTATTTGTTTACATTATTACTTTACATAGTAGAAGAAAATGAATAAATATATAGGTAAGTTAAAATAGTTTGTTTATAAATTTTACGCTCGTTTTCGTTTATATATTTATTTTATAAAAAAAAATTGAGAATACTTGGCAAAAGGGGATATCGCATTAGGCCGGCAACGCAGCTGTAGCTCCTGTGGTGTTACACGGGGTCGTCGGCGGCGGGGATCGCTAACCATCAGGTGACGCGTACGCTCGTTTATCTTGTCTTTTTCCATAAAAAAATATGCAGGTAAAACGGAACGGTGAAATTTCTTTGAAATATAAAGATTAATTCCTATCGCCTCTGACTTTCAGTCAATACCCGTCAACTTGTCATTGTAAAGTGGGCCATTTTACCCTAAAGTAAAGGTAAAACTGCCTCTAGCTGGCAAACCGGACCTAAATAAGATTTTGAAAATAATCATCTATCTTTTAATTTCGTGATTTAATTAATGACTTTATTAATAACGATTGATAGCCTGATCCCTAATAAGTAAATTCTATTTTTTTTTGCTTTACGCTGTATCCTGCACACAGCAGGGTAGACAGAGAGGGAACCTAGTGTTAAGATACTCCGTTCCCACCTTCCCCAACAGAGTGTATAACTGTATTACCTATATGTATTTTTAAATATAATAACAATATCCACATCTTCATTATATAAAAAGAACGTAGGTACGTACCTAAGTTCTGTACTATAGAAGTCTATAGTACATAGAAAGTTTTTATATACGAGTATAATCAATAACACGTTTAGGATTTAAGCTACTCGAGAGTCAGTATAAGATGAACATTCTACGTACCCAATATTTCATTTTTCTATTCGGTAGTTATATATTATACTCTAATTTACACGTTTTTATATTCGCGGGAATAAAATACACAAAGGAATTGATCTAATTGCATATTTATAGGAATAGAAAAATTATACTAAAATCTTCTCATCTCAGTAAATCTTTAAATTTAAGTCTATTTAATATTTCTGTCGGTAAAAATATTAGTAGGTAGGTGTGTATTTTACGATTTATACAAATAATTAACATCAGTGCCTTATCTAATAACAATAAAGGCACGAAACCCGCTAGCGGCTAGTTCAATGCCCGCAATTAGTTATACGTTAGAACCTTTATAAATAATGGATATACTTTCAAAAAAATATTTTTTTTTTACGAATCAAATACTTTTGATGAAATGGAAATAACTAAGACTTCTGCTTGACACATGACACATTCTATGTGCGCAGGGTAAATTTATACTTTAAAAAAAATAATAAGACGGTAACGTGATGTTATACAGTTTAGGTATAGCCTTCCCACATTAATTAACTGTCCAAGGAATGTTCTAATTTGGGCTTAAAGTTCCTAAGATTAGCGGGTTCAGCCCAACACACTTTTCAACTTCATTATATTAGTATAGAATATTACAATTGCATAATAGAAAGTCTATTGCTTCTGATTAAATTCTCATTGTAATTTATTTGTTTAACAATAGACAATTACTAGAGAGAGTAAATGAAAATATTAATAATAATAATTCAGTCCGCCGCATCGGAATCGAACCCAGAACCATCGCGTTTATTATTATATTAGAGAGAACTCTACAACTGTACCCGTTAATAGTAAATTTAACCGTATCCAGGGTCGCTATGAAAAATCTCATGAATTCTTAACCTAATAGACTGTACAACTTAAGACTTGTATACTTTATTGTATAAATTATAAAAATCACAAACACGAATTAATTTACATAATGAATTCGGAAACAAGCAATCTACGCAATTTTTTATTATATGTATGCTAATTTGCTATTTTTTGAGTAGAAGTATGAAACGTAAACTACTTAAAATATGATACCAGTCATTATGTTGAAATAATGAGAGTTTGAAAAATAGATAAAACAATATGCCAGAGACTTTTGCGTAGTTTAATATTAGTTAGGTACGTAATTGCTCGCTTACAAATATTATTTATACTCAATACTTTTTACTATGCGCTGTATCCCGCATACATCAGGGTAGGCAGAGGGAACGTAGTGATAAGACACCCCCTTCCCCACTTTCCTTCCCGCCTTGGTGCTAGAGCGAAAAAATAACAATACTAAGAAGTAATAATTAATTCGACTCGAGTGGGAATCGAAACCACAACCATCACGTTAAAGTCACCCTTGTGCCTGTTTTCAAAATATGTCCTATAATATTTTAAAAGCATTTATTGAAAAAAAAGTAAAAATCCATATTTTTCGTTGTGTGGCCATTCCCGAGTGATAAGTATAATCTGATAGTCCATAGCTGCCGTTTCTGTCACTGTAAATCAGAAAACAAAAGATCTCAAGGTTAAATAATTATTAACAATCTTCTCTCAACACTTTATATACTTTGTATCTACATAATGTATAAACAACAGTCGATTGTTTTCATCATTCGTCAAACTGGCATATAATCGAGCTGTAAGAGTAAAGAATTATTGCACGAGACTATTTTTATGCACATTTAAATTAGCTACGAGTGGCTACAGTGAGATTTGATGTTTTAAAAAGAAAAATAAGGGGTTCGATACAAACATATATCATTATATATTTATTTGGTAAATATTTCATAATTACCATAATGGATATACAAAAAATATATATAATTTATATTGCAATAATAAATTTCTATGATAAGATTATTCATTAACTATATTATAGGATATAATTTAAAGTAAGCGCGTCAATTATCATTTACTGATATGCAAAGCCAGTCAGTACTTAGTAGTTTATCAGGGTTTCAGTCGGAGAAAAACGGCGGGTCCTCGCTGACGGAGTACATTCGGAGTAGCGCGGTGCTGCATGTGCTGCATGCACGCCAGGACAGTGCACGAGCCCCACGACTCTATCACGGTATGCATTTTAAAATTACATAAAATCTTGTATTGAGTGCGTTTAGAGCGATACTAAACATAAAACAGATGTTTTAGATTTGTCCACGCTGGCTGTGCCCAGCCAATGGTGAACTTTACACCGTCGAGTGGTGTGATAGGGCAAACCGCCAGTTGGCTGGCGCACTTGTATCGTCGCGGTCGTTGTAAATTTGCAATCTATATTTTTTCTATTTCACTTTAATTTTTCCGCAGATATATTAATTTTTTGGTAGTTTTATTTTTTATTAAATTAAATATTATGATATTTTACGTATACAAGTATTACGATTACTATGTGAATATTTAAGTGTTATTAAAGTGTGAAAAAAATATAGGAAAATTAATGGGATTTCGCGCGGAGCCGGTAAGATTGTTTTCCTGAAATATTATTATTCATATTAGTCAGTCATTATTAATAATTAATGTCAATTAACGTGTCGTACCTAAGTGTCGTTAGAATTTTCATCGTTTTGTATATATTAGTGTTTGTAATATATATATTTTCTTGTTTTTTTTTTTTCATTTTATTTATGAGAAATATTTCTGTTTTCTAATGAAATTCATTTTACGCACCTGGACGATACATTTTCCATACTATTTTGGTCGTCCAAAGCGCACGCGGTTACCGACTTACGTCACTTGGTAGTCAACCGAACGATACCTTTGATAAACCCGTTACGTCCGTTATCTGGCCGCATTTGCCGAAATTTACACATTGGTTTGTTTACATATAATGTATGTTAATGTAATTTTACAAATTTAGAGAAATTATAATTTTATTTACACATTTTCATTTCATTTAATATAATATTCTGTTCACTGTTAAAAATGTACACTTAAAATAATGCGCAGCCGCAAAAATTATCATCAAAGATCGTAGAATCAATCATCGAAATATTTAATGATTTAAATTACTTTGTACGTCACAATATGATCGTTTAAGTCACTTTAACAAGAATAAATAAAGATGTTAAGTCAAAATTGACTTCCTGTCGGCAATCTGCAATAGTGTTGTCAAATAGTATTTGCGATTGTTTTCTGCAAGCATATAAATTATCAAGCACATAATGGTTTCTGTTTATCTGACACAATTTTGTAAATATATTTATATATGTGAATTCACTATGTTACATAGTAATACATAATTACATTGAGGCGGGATAAATAAATTGATGAATTAAAATAAAAATTTCAATATCATGATAGCTGATCTCATCATCAGCTCGTAAATCGTATTTCTACATTTACTACTTTCTAAAAAAGGTATGAACGTTTATATCATGAAAAATGCGTATTTCGACACTATAAAGGTAATCAAAATCAATAGGGTACTTCCAGTTGATCTAGAATAACGAAACTAGGTAGTAGTTGGCAGCTAACTTTTTTCCGGAAAAAAACTGATAACTTTATATTTGTGATTAAATCAAAAAAAAATATAGTCTTAAAAGGGGTGCAACATTTGGTATTAACACCGCTAGTTCAAATGAGATATCAGATGAAATGGCTCTGGCTAAGTTAAGCTTGAATTTTAGAAAAAGCTCGTAGCCTCCCAATTTTTGTACGGAACCCTCAGTGGGCGATGGGCGAGTCGGGGCTACTCGCTCTTGTCCGGTTTTTTTCATTGCTTAAATATATTATGTATATTGATCGAAAACATTTCTATGTTTTACCAAAACTAATTCTTTGATAGTATAATATATGTATAAGTTTGTACGTTAACGATGTATAAGCGTAACCTGTTTCTGGTGACAAAGGGATGTTAATCTGACGTCTTGCTGGATGGGGGTCATAATGTCATGTGATCGACTGCCCTAGACGTTCCTTCTTATCTTTAAAGTTTAAAACCAGGTTGTAGTAGATTTAATATTTTAATTTTTTCATTATGTATAATATTCTGTCGAGATCATAAATCTTAAAATTCCCATTTAGGCTCCCATACTAATAGTTTTTTTTTCTATTCTACGTGAAGGTTTACCTTGACTCTTCAAATGAAACTGAACTGAAAGATTTTTATTATATTATTTTTATTATAAAAGTTTTTTCTTATATTATATATTATTTAACCCAAGATATATAGAACAAATAAATATATTGTCATTACAATTTACATAATTACGTTTGTATGAATGTTTGTCACTTTAGGAAATATATGTAAATGTCCATGAACCTATTCAGTTCATGAAGCATTCTTCATTTTAAGCGACTTCTGTAAGAAAAGGAGGTTATCAATTCTACTGTTTTTTTTATGTTTGTTACCTCATAACTTTTAAATACACACACACAAATACAATATATACACACATATATAACACACAATATATACACACACAAATAACTCACTATTAATAGGTTCCGATAATGGGATCCGATCGAAATTTAGAAAGATTGGTTTTTTTTGGGTAAAAATTTAACTATACAATAAAAGTTACAAGGAATAATAGTTACAAGGCAAAAAATAATTGTTAAAATTGATGTCAGATCTGATTTCCCATCGTTGCATTTCTTTTCAACCATCATCAAAAAAGAAGATTTTTCCACTTTCAACCGACTTTATAAAACGGCGAGGTTGCGAATTCTCCCGTAAATTTTTTTGTTAGTTATGTTCTTGTCAATATACCATAATGATAGTTTGCACAAAAATAATACCTAATTAAGTGTAGCTTTACACAGGGCGACCATTTCCACCACCACCACCATCACTCGTTAAGAAGCGTCCTTTTAAGTTCTACTCATCACTTAAAATCATAAAATAAATTAATTTCTAAGAAAAAGAAACACCGATTTCAAAGAACAAACTAAAAAGTAAAAAATATTGTTCGCAAAGATTTTATAATTTTGAAATCGGTTTCGAGCTAATGCTACAGCGAGCTTACTGCAATATCAAGTTACTAAGACAAACAAACCTGTTTAACTTGGCGCCGACTTCAAAATTATAACATGTTTGTAAAATTGTTTTTACCATATACAAATATTAAATGACGTCACCTGGGATTCTCGAACAATTCACATTGGCAACAAAATTTTATGTATAATTGATAAAGATAATAAATTGATAATAATATTTATCGTTCACCATAAAGTTTTATAATTTACGACTGCAGTACATTGCAGCAGCTTATTGTGTTACGCTCTAAAGTTTCTAATGTAAAATAAATATTATTAATTAATATCACAGTATATCTTCTTCTTCTACATGGTAATAGTCTCGGCTTTTATTGTCAGTGTCTTCCTTCCGATCCAATCTAGTCCCTTTTGCACTGTCTGCAGTCTTCAGCATTCTCGGTGATAAGTCTATCACACCAATGACCTCCCATCATTTGGCCCATGCAGCGCTTATCCGGGCTTGGGTTCGTGATCGATGCCTACAGACTAGTGCATAAAGGATCCAATGTATCTGAACTTTTCCGACAAAAGGGTTCCGTGATGAGTGGCAGAACTCAACGCCTCGCTTTGCCTCGACACCAGAGCGAAGAAAAATGGAAATATAAACGTAAATAAATATTTCACTTCCTTGAGTTTGGAAGGTTTTCGTTATTACGAATGGGTGTAGCACTGTACGTATTTTATTATCTTCCAATGCTTCCTTCCATATTTGAACGTTATAGATAGGTATTTAATTAACTTTCATATCATATTTTTATTAAGTAAACGTCTTGATTTTATTTATACTGATGAGTGTTGAGCGGCCTTTAATAATTATTTAATGTATGTTAAGATATTTGAGGATTTGTGATTTTTTGGAAAATATCGGATTCTTGAAGAAAATTGGCAGATACAGCCCGACTGTTGAGTCTGCGCTCGTAATTTTTTTTCTCAATATAGTTCTCAATAGCAGGGCTTCTGTATAATGAAATATTTCAAAACTATCAGGTTATATGTCTTGGAAATGAAATGGAAACCAAAAATTTTTGTTTAGCAAAGTTTTTTCAAAAACTTTCAAAGGCTGTAGCGAAAAAATATTACTGGCGATTTTTACAACTATCCATGTTATTATCTGAAATCTTTTTAAGCAAAAAGACAGCTACCGTTCTCATGGACGATTTCATGGTTTTTCACGCACATAACCAGTGTGTTGACTACTCAAAGAGTAACCAGGCGATCATCACTATGACAGGCACAGATATATTTGTCGACTGTACGGTGATGGGGTCTTCGCCAAGAATTTTTATAGTTTTATAATTAGTTTCCTTGAAATATTTTTATTTAACAAGAAAATGTGAATATTTGGCAAACATAAGTGAGAATAATTGTAAATCGGAATGAATGTTAATTTTTAAAATGAAATCAAATTAAACTTAGTGTTAAGACACTCCGTTCGTGTGTGAAAGATATAGCGTAAAGCTGATAAAAAATGTAATGATTTAATTTTTAAAACAAAAGTTGTTTTTAATAAAAATTACATGCTGCAGATAACTAAGTTGATAACGTCATATCTTTTAAGACTTAGCGTTGCATTGATAATACTTAGCTAGAGGTCAATAGGAAGCAAATTTTATCTTGTAACTTAAACGACTTTATGTATATATATACTTTGAAAATATTACTTTATTATAATGGTTTTTAAGGTGAAATAAATTTTAAACCATAATGAATAAAAAATTGAGGAGGGCCTGGATTTATCCTGGGTTTATGTTAGCTGCTATGTTTGTGTAAATGTTGGGCATCAGACTACTCTGGGGTGGGTACGGGCCACCGCCTACGCCCATGGAATTAACATTGTTGCTTTTTAAAATACATTACAGATTTTAAAATACATTAGATTAAAGGTTGATAACTTCATATTATCTAAAACTTACAGTTGTACGCACTGATAATATTTAGAAGTCAATAGATACCAAATATTATCATTTTTTTGATAACATGGTATTACAATTAAATTATATTATTGCAGGATGCTTCGACAATCTTAGTGAAAAACGGAGAAGAAATTGTAAAAATTAGCAACATGCAAGTTCCTAACGGCACAGACAGTAAAAAATACTTAAACGGTGAATATCATTTTACAATGCCTACTTATAATTATTTTATAATAGTATAATTAAGTATATAATTGTTTGAATTTGTCTTTATTAGACAAATGTTTGATGACAATGGACGACGAGGCGAAAGTGATAACACTAATTTCCCAAGTTCCCTATTTATATCAGGTATATAAATACCTGATATATATATTTATATAGATATATATATCAGGTATTGATGTAAATTACCCTAAATTTAATAAAATATCAAAGCTAAGAATATGTTTTAGGACCTGACCAGGTTGTACCAGCCGACAACTATGTATGTTGCACACCGGGAGGTCATGTAAAACTCCGCATTGGGTCCCGAGGACCTGCAGCGGAACCTCCTCTATCAGTGCCTGGCCTGTTAAATAGGATGGTAGCTCGTTATCCTAACGCCGCTGCTCTAGTCACAAAGAAACAAGACGGAAAATGGCATACACTTACGTACAAGTGAGTAAAATCACACACACTCGTGTATAGCACAATGTCACGAGTGGGTATTTATCATTGTATAACTAATAAGTGATACAATGTTGTTTTGTCTAATTGCGCTTCAATGAGTTATTTTTTTGGTCAAAATTTTTAAGATAAATATTAATATAATTGTTTTTTTAAAACTATTGACATATTATATTTTGTAATTTGAACACAGAAGAAGGAAATGAAATGATTTTCTGTCAGTCCAAACTCTAAAGTGCACGTAGTTACATATATGTCAATACAGAAATATATAGCAGTGAGTTAAAATTTCAGACAGTACCAGGAAAACGTGCGCACTATAGCAAAAGCTTTTCTAAAATTGGGTCTAGAACGACACCACTCAGTCTGCATTTTGGGATTTAATTCCGAACAATGGTACATCTCCGATCTTGCTGCAATTCATGCTGGGTAAGTCGTTAATTATTTTAAAAAAAATTTACTAGATACCTAATAAATTTAATCATATTTCCGTTTTTACCTATAAGCTATAGCTTATAGGTAAAAAAGTAAAGGGCCTTTACCGTCTGCACATTTTGGAGATTACGTTAGTGCATGTTTGCTTTGATTCGCGCTTTGCTTTCCTATACCCACCGGAGAGAAGAAAATACCTTACCTAAATCGTGGTAGTATCGGTACCTATGGCTGGGTAATTATTTGTGCTTTATCTTTAATTAAACTAAACAGAAAATACTCATGGTGATTTTGATAATATTTTCATACATATATTTAAAAAAAAAATAGAAAACAAACTTAAAATTGGGGGAAAGTTGGGGTCCCACTCGGGGGAATGTATTATAATTTTTAAATATTTTTATTTCTTCGCTCTGGTACTAAGACACAGCATTGAGTTCCGCCATTCAACACATCCTCGTGAAATCGGTGGAAAATGGGCAACAGAGTGTCTTAACACCACGCCTCCTTTGCCAACCTTTACATATGCGGGAAACAGTATTTTTACTTTTTTTCCAGCTTAAAAGTGAAAGTTTAATAAGAGCTTACAAAATGCATATGATTTTAGGGGCTATGCAGCGGGTATATATACAACTAATTCAGCAGAAGCGTGTTTTCACTGTCTTGAAACGTCTCGCGCTAATATTTGTACTGTTCAAGACAAAAAGCAGCTAGAAAAGATACTGTCCATACAAAGTCGGCTGAAACATCTTAAAGCTATCGTACAGTGGGAGGGCCCTGTGGATACCTCTGTACCTGGAGTGTACAGTGTAAGTAACTTCCATTACACACATTTATTCAATACATAATCTATATTAGTTAAAGAATATTTATAGCAAATAATATATTGTAATTATTATATCGATCCTCAGTGGGAACAACTAATGGAAATGGGCTCTAAGGAACCTGACACACAACTCGATAACGTTTTGAAATCCATCGCTGTTAACGAATGCTGTACACTTGTCTATACTGTAAGTATTGTATTCATTCGTCTACTATACTATAATATTATGTAATATCTAAATGAAAAATCAATAGTAATTACGTTAAAATCTGCCAAATATTCTTTTAATTTTTTAAATTAACCATCGAGGCGCAGCGGCACATATAAGGATAACTGCAACGCGACGGTTGTGGGTGCGATCCCCATTCGAGGAAGTGAAATATTTATTTTCGTTTATATTTCCATTTCTTCGCTCTGATGTCGAGGCAAAGGGTGGCGTTGAGTTCTGCCACTGAACACGCAATGCCTCCAGAATTCGGCTGGGGAACAGAGTGTCTTAACACAAGGTTCCCTCTGCCTACCCTGCTTTATGCGGGATACACAGCGTGAAGCTGATTTAATTCATTTTTTAATATCTGATAAAAAATATCGTATCTGCGTCAAATAATACACTTAAGATAGAGAAGATTTAAAATAAAAAATAACTAATCCTAATGGATTAACAGAGAGCCGGATTTATGAATCTGTACATTTTTTTACAAACTTACCTTATGATTGTAATAGTACGAAGATTTTGTTATAATATAGCGATATATGTACATATAGTATGTACTATAGGATTCAAATTTAAAATATATATATAAAGTTTAATATAAAGATAAAAAAACTACAATAAGAAAATATTTTCGTTTCAAAAAAATATTATTTGCAATATTTTATAGATATGCAATAAATAATATTAACTTTTATATTTTTTTTGTTTAAACTATGGATGGATATGCAAATTTTATTGTAGGTACTCATAAAATTTTGTATTTCTCGTAAATTTATCCGCTTACGAATGTTTTTAATCGAAAACATATTTTTTACGACTAAATGGATTTAGTAGCTGATAAATGTATCTACATAATAGGTACTCTATAAGGAATGAGTGTACTTTTTCACATTATTTTTATGTAAATATAGATAAAAAAATACATAGTAATAATTAATCGGATAGAGTGTACAAAGAATAGATTAAATGATAACGGCTTACAAAGTTTTACTTTAATTATATGATGTATGTAATTATAAATAAGTGACAACACCTTGCATGTTGAGAGGCCAAACTCATCATGCAAGAAATTAGGAAATGTCATAATGGGAACTGAGTATCCTTACACTAGGTTCTCAGGTTACCTCTGCTTACCATGCATATCAGGTTCCCACTGTACGGGATACAGTGTGAAAAAAAAAACATTTATATACAAACATACGAAAACTAAGCTAATATTATAATTTCAGTCCGGCACTGTGGGTCCACCAAAAGCTGTAATGCTCTCTCATGATAACCTAATTTGGGACGCGCATAGTATCAGTGAGAGATTACGCGATATAAGACCAACTGATGAACGACTTATATCATATTTACCGCTCAGTCACGTCGCAGCACAGGTAATGTACCTTAAAATAATCATTAAAAAAATACTTACATTGTGTTTGTTCTTAAAAATATAAATATGTGTATTAAATAATATTATAATAATTGAATACACAAATATGTATCTGTAGTTAATAATTTAAGTATACATCTTATCAACTGCATAGAAAGATAACAAGAGAATGGACAATTTTAATAGAGATAAGAATGATAAAGGATTTTTATCTCCATGCACTGCCGCATTTGGTGGGGTAAGGAGATAAACTACTGCAAAGCCTAAATGGAAACCCTTTATTTTCTGCTATTTTACGGACATTCCGTACTGAAAGTAAACTAATTGTCTAAATATTCATTGAGAGTGAGAAATGAATCGACAATCCTCGTATAAATTCAGACACTTGCAACAGCGTCTTGTAGTGTCTATTAATAAAATTTACACGTATGGAGTAGTTATAGAGGCCGTCGTGAAGCAGTGGCACAAGGGTGTCGCCCGTACACGCGACGGTTGTGGGTTCGATTCCCACTCGATTAAGTGAAATATTTCTTTACGTTTATATTACCATTTTTCGTCGCTCTGGTGTCGAGGCAAAGCGCGGCGTTGAGTTCTGCCACTCAACACGCAATGCCTCCAGAATTCCGCAGAATGTGGGGAAAGTGTCTTAACACCGAGGTTCCCTCTGTCTATCCTGCTGTGTGCGGGATACAGCGTGAAGCTGAGAAAAAAAAATGTTATAACATGCATCAAAATTTATTTCAATAAAAAAACCGAATTCATGATGACAATAAGTTTTATCTTAGATTCACTCATTTTTCTCACGGTCGGATAATTGAGGTGGAGGTTTAAAAAAAAACGTTAAAAAACAGAATAATGAATAGGTGAAGATTTTCCTTGAGCACAATTACGTGCGTCTAGACAATTCTATTCTATTGCTGTTATATACAAGGAGTATATTAAAGCGTTATGTAATTATAGCAAAGTTTGTACTCGTTGTTTGTTTACAAATTACAAGAGACGACTGTACAGATATTATTGTATCTAATTATAAACTATGAATCCAGGATGTTGCTCATATTGCAACAGTAAACTATAATTTTCTTGAGTAAACTACGTATATAGAGTATTTTACTAATTTACGTTCACAGGTTGTAGATATCTACACGACACTAACGAACGCCGTGACGGTGTATTTTGCACAGCCTGATGCTCTTAAAGGAAGCTTGGTAGAAACACTCAAAGAAGTAAGACCAACAAGGTTTGTGACAATGAAGCTATTGATTTATATAGAACTTAATTGAAAGTTATTTGTTTAAGATAAATCAAAAATCGGTTTCACGCTGTACCCCCACACGGCAGGGTAGGCAGAGGGAACCCTAATCAGAAGGCTCTTCGTTCCTTACTCTCTGCCGTATTCATTGCATCAGGCATTGAGTGTTGAGAAATTTAACGCCGCGTTTTGCCTCGACACCAGAGTGAAGAAATGGAAGTACAATTAATATTTCATTTCTCAAGTGTGGATCGAACCCACAACCTGTAAAAGTCACATTCTGTGTCTCTGCGCTACTACTGGTCTCAAATAATTTATTAGTATATTTAATTTAATACGGACACTTATCTGTAAACTGATAAAATAATGTGTTGGACGTGGGTCACAATGGACACAAACATGTCATGAGTGTAGATAGTGTTATTTCATTATAATCAGGTGAATTATTATAAGTATGATAAATAATATGAATATAGACATTTAAAATAGTTTTTATGATTAAATTAATATGACGCATTTATAATTTATTTGATAGAGATCATGTATAGTAAATTTCATAGATAAGATATATGCGTGTGTTCACCAGATAAAACCATGAAGTCATCAACATGTACAGAATTAATTTCTGGGTATTAAAATACATTTCTATAAATAAATGTCTAATAATGTAGATAAATGTTTATTTGAGAAACGAAATTTATATATGTATAAGTTAATATCTATTAATGATCAGATTCTTGGCGGTACCAAGAGTATGGGAGAAAATGTACGAAAAGATAATGGCCATCGGTGCATCCAGCGGAGCTTTAAAGAAATCCATGGCAACGTGGGCTAAAGACAAGGGCACACAACATCACACAGCAAGAATTAATGGGTTTGTAAAAATCTAATTATTAATAGTCATTTAACATAATATATATTTGACATAAGATCTATTTAAATTTAAAAAAAATACTTGTTATTAGTGCTTTCACAGCGGACATGAGAGGTCTCCCAATCGACTTCACACTATCACAAATGATACACTATTGGTACGTGGATACCCCCGTAGTCTGTAGATGATGTAAAAATATGCATGTACAGTGTTTATTCAGTATCCCTTATCGAATATATATTTCCTGTTCCTATATACAGTTTTTTAAATATCTTTAACATGACTCGATTGTTAACTATAATCAGTAGATTGATTTTTGCACGATTGTCCAGAAATATAATTACTGTTTGGTTTATAATTTTAGTGTAAAAAATAATGTAATATAATAGACTAAAACATTACCTACTTTGAATATTTCTAGGCAAGATGGTACATCGTGTGGTTACAAAGTGGCCAAGTCGCTAGTATTCAACAAAGTCCGGAACAATCTAGGCTTAGATAAGTGCACCACGTTCGTGACAGCGGCAGCGCCTCTCTCTCCTGACATCAAGAAGTTCTTCTTGTCGTTGGACATCCCTATTATGGACGCCTTTGGAATGAGCGAGGCGGCCGGAGCGCACACACTTAGTACATACCCTAAGTAAGTATGACCACCATGGTATTTTGTATGGGAATTTATTAATTCTTCACTGTTATATCGTCAGGGACTCAGGAAGCGTCTACAAATAGTGATTTCGGGCTCAATTATTCCTCCCAAGGGCCGATTTAGCCTAATAATATACAATTAGTTAATTCTATCTTGTATTATTGTAGAAATGCATAAATAAAAAATGTATATATTATCAGCGTATACGTTTACAAACACAACGACACAAACTACACAATTTTTTTTATTATTATTTTTTAAATTTTCTCTATAGATTCAAATTGGATTCATCTGGTGAGATTTTGGAAGGTACTGAAACGAAATTCGATGGTTCAGCTAGTATTAATGGGCCAGGTGAAATTTTCATGAGAGGTCGACACGTGTTTATGGGATACTTGAACGATGAAGAGAAAACCAAATCCACACTCGATGAAGAGGGATGGCTCCATTCCGGTGATGTAGGTAGATTGGACAGCAACAACCTATTGTATATCACCGGCAGAATAAAGGTACCTATCTCAATATTTTATGTTAAGTTGAAAAATATTTAAACTATTATTTATATTTATAGGTTATTTAATACGTGTCACTTATATATTTTAATGTTCTTATTTATATATTTATCATTTATGTACATACATAAAATCACACATACATTTTATAGAATTTATAATATATATTTTATAGTAAGTATTTAGTATATTTACATGAAAGCGCCCGCGGCCGTCGACTTAAACGGTAAGGAGTTGCGATATAGACTCCTGCCCCCTTGTCGACGGCATATTTTATAACTAACAGTCGATGCTTGCCGCTTTGCGCTTTATATACGTTTTACGTCATTTATATGCTTGTGTTTAAACTGTATGTACTTTAAAGTGGTGTTGAATATACTTAATATTTATCGTGATTAGATTTTTCATTCATCTCTAACAACACTATACTCGTCTATAATCGTGATTAATAAATAACATTTTAAAATAATATTATATAGTTATGATTAAATTTATTTTTCATAATTTATCTTAATTCCACAGTAGATAGAATGATAATCTATAAGCCCTCCGCTTATAGACTTTAACTTTATTAACTGTATTAAGGTAAGCGTGAGATTACAACTTGGGCTTTATTACAGGAACTGTTGATAACGGCTGGAGGTGAGAACATAGCGCCTGTACTGATTGAGCAAGTTGTACAATCCGAGCTATTGCATGTAGGGTACGCAGTACTTATTGGAGACAGGCGGAAATTTTTGTCGATATTATTAACACTTAAGGTTAGTTTAACAATGATACTTTTACTCTCTATATAAACAAGTCATAAGATAAGGATTTTCTATGTATTTAAAAAGAAAAAAAACGGTATTCCGGCACAATTTCGTTACAAGACAACCAAGAATATACAAACATATTCTTTGCCACGAAAAAGGCCTTAACGATACTAAAACTAATAAATAAACTCCAGTGAATATAGATAAACACATCTATTTATATATTCAGTGTGTATAATTTTTTTTTTAGGCTAAAGTCCATCCTGCCACTGGAGATCCTCTAGATGAACTGGATACTGAGACAAAGAAATGGGTAGCTAACCTTGGAAGCAAAGCTACTACAATCAGCGAGATTGTTAGAACCAAAGACCCTGCTGTAAGTTTTTTTATATATAAATTAGTACAATATAATTATATAATATTTGATGTTGATAAAATCCATATCTTAATAATAAACGAAATTTCTTGTGATACATTTTGTTTTTTTTTTATAATTCTATTTTGTTATGTAATAACTCATTACATATAGTTGAATTGTAATTGGGCGATTGCCTGTATAAATAAATAAATAAATATTAATGATACATTGAGTCAGTACAGTTGAGTCTTTTATTACACATTAAAAGGATTAGGACATGGATAATAATTTATCTTTACCAATAAATAATTAGAAGGTATCTTGTCCACCCGTTCACTGTAAAGCTCTCGTTGTGCAGTGGCACAGCGTTGGTCGGCAAATTCGACGGTTGCGGGTTTAAATCGAACTTTGGGGAACCAATTATGTTTTTTTCCTCGCTCTGGTAAACAAGACAAAGGAGAGTCGTTAACACCAGGTCTTTGCCACTGCGAAGCTAATAAACATATCTATTTCAGGTTTACAAAGCCATAGAAGACGGACTCGCGCGCGCAAATAAGCAGGCTATTTCTAATGCGCAGAAGATTCAAAAGTTTGCTATACTGCCTGCAGACTTCTCTATGAACACTGGAGAATTAGGTAACTAAGCTTTTCACGTTACACTGATATTATGAAAGAAATAATGTTTTTTAGGTTTCTAACTGTTTTATATTTATAGGCCAGTGGAGGCCAGTTCTCCACTCGAGGAAGTGAACTTAAATATAAATTTATATTTCCGTTTTTCGCTCTGGTGTCGAGGCAAAGCGCGGCTTTGACTTCCGCCACTCAAAACGCAATGCCTCCAAAAACAAAAGAAAATAAACATATTTTTATAATTTCAGGGCCTACATTAAAAATAAAGAGGAATGTGGTTCATGAAAAGTATAAAGACATAATAGAAGGTTTCTACAAGGAATAATGTTAAATATTTCATACCTAGCTTTTACGGAAATGGGGAGTTGTGAACTACAATTTTGTTGTTCAAATAGAGAATAGTGCAATTGTTGACATTGGTTGAAGCGGTGTAAATATTTTTTGTTACCTTATTATATATATTATATATCGTTTTCAAATAAAATACATTGTTTTCATTCTTTCCTTTATTCCCTACATATTAAATTTTAATAGTCAAATTTGTATTTATAATATACAATAAAAATAAAATATAATTTTCTATACTCATATTGTAAACATTAAAATGTCAACAGTGATAATATCTAAGAAATTGTTATATTATTCAAATAAGAGAAAAAATTTAAAACTTAACTTTACTTCCACAAATTACGTCACAAGGGTCGACGACGAAATATAAAAAGGGGTGGAAGACCCCAAATTTTTTGACATTATATTTTAAAGTCAAACATATAAACATAATTTTGCAACTGCTCTTTTAATTTTTAATTGCAAAATATGTGACGTCATAAGAGGAGAGGCGTTTAACAAGGTCGACGGAAAGAGGTGACGTATATGGTTCATATCTTTATATACATTTGAAGCATTGTAGCTCTATCACAATATTAATTTCAATGGAATCAATTATTTATATACTAAGTTACAAGTATTTAAAGATATCTTACAATAAATATGTAAATTGACTTTATATACGTAATAAAAAGCAAAATATTTTATACAAGATAACAATGCAATACTATATGTTTTTAAAAACCCAGTTATGTAAATAAACATTAAATGATACATTAAGTACTTCATTAAGTATGTCACTGTCATTATCAGCGACCAAAGAAACTTTAAATCGTAATTTATACTTCAAATAGATATATATCTTTAAAAAAATATGATGAAAATAATAGGTATTGGAATGCATATAAATAATGTAAAAAATATATAATAAGTCACTTGGTATTGGAATGGAAAATTGGTATTTTTACTAGTGAATTAATAATAGCAAAATTAAATCATATTTCTACGCCAACTTATTATAATAATACAACTTTTTGCCGATAAATTCGAAAATTTTTTACTTATTCTACAAATTGTAATTGGTAAATTTCAAATAATGTTATATGACAACAAGGGATAAGTAACGATAAACTCAATATACAGTAGACACTCGATTATCCGGCCCTCAGTTATACGGACTACTACAATGAAACCTAAGAAAATGTGTATGTCGTACGTGCGTAAATCGTATGTTGGAAAATGTTAATAACGTCTCAAGAAACGTTGCTTTTCGTTGATATCTACTCGCTGTTTTTTATAGATATATAAAATTTTTGTGCTACGTATGCGCAAAATCAGTTTTTTTTTATAGATTCGATTATCCGAATGAAACGACAAAAATTCTATTAGTCCGATTAATCGAGTTTATACTGTACTAAGAAAAGTACAAAGTCTTGTTTTCGAATAATAAAAAGTATTTTTAAACGATAGTAATAAATTCATTACTGCGTCTATAGAGATAACAATTTAATCGAGCATATGTTAAAAACATGTATAAGAAATAAAACATAAAATTATGTAAAACATTAAAATATCGAAAGATAGTATTTCAAATAATTCACCGTCTAGAATGAACTGAGTCTAGAAAGAAATGACTATGAGTCAATAAGAACTAAAATGTTAAATATTGATGTTAGATATTATGAAACATTAAATAATTGTTAAGAAAGTGAGTCATATATGTAAATGAGAGGCCTTTGTGGCGCGGTCAGTGCGCGGCGGGCGGCGCGGAGGCGGGCAGCGGCGGTGGTGCGTCCGCTAGCGGCAGCGGCTTGGCCACGCCGATGCGGACAACGCCGCGCGGCGCGCCCTTCAGCGCCGCCACCGCCTGCTCTAAACTGGCGTTCTCCAAGTTCTAATAACGACATTTTAAATATAATATTACAATTCTTTGGACATATTAAAAGTATTATTACACACTTACGAAAGAAAATTTGTAAGTAGCGGTATTAGAAGGTGTAGCTTGGTGGTCAGAGCGCTTGGATGGCTTTCAAAATGCGTGGATTAAAATCTACGTTTAATTTTTTAATATGTTTTCTACAGAAAATATTTAACATTGAAAATATATAGGTTTTTAATTATAACGTTTCGAACGTGCTACTTTCACACAAAATCTTGTATAGAAAACAAACGAAAGGGTTAGATGGGTAACAATTATCATTACGTATCGGACTACAAAAATACGTTAGAACGACAACGCCAATAAAACAGTCTACCTGGTCGTTAACAAACAGCAGCCTGTCCCCGGGTATCAGTCTCCCGTCCTGCTGCGCCACGCCGCCGGGCACTAGTGAGCGGATCACCACCAGGGTGTGCGAGGGGCGCAGCGGGTCCTGGTAGTCCAGGATTGAGAAACCGAGACCACGCTCTCCCTTTACTAGCTCTGCAATATATATTTATTTCTATGTTAGTTCAAGTTCAACTATTTTAGTCAAAAAATCTCTAAATGCTTTCTTTGAAGAAAGATATATATAGATAAAAACTTACAATTTCTTTAAGATATACATAAAATTACTTTTTAGCTATAATTATTATACTTCGTTTACATTTGTACTCCATGTACACAAGTGAGTTAATATTTCATAAGTGTTAAAAAATATACTTCCTTCCTCATTGTTTCATTTAGAGATAATATTCATAAAAATGTAATTTACGAATCACAAAATATTACAAAAGTCTGTAATCAGATGTGAAAATCATTACAAGACAATAGTAAATACAACTAAGAAACTCAATTACTGTTGAAGATATAACAAATTATAGGTAACAAATGTAAATTTTCATGCTTATTATATATTATGTACAATTAATTATGTTTAAATAAAAAATTTAATTAGTAATTATAATTCATAATGTTGAATATTAATAGTGAATTCAAAGTCCAATGATTTTTATATTACCTCACGGTAATCAATGTTACATTATGATGTTTCCTGGTTCACTTACGTCATTGTTTGTATCAAAATAAATCTTTCAATAAATTTAAATTATAAATGTAGAATGATTAGTTGATATTTCGAGTTAAATGTACCGAAGGTTCCGTACAGAAAATAGACGTCTCGCTTTTTCTGATATTCGGCTTCCAATTCCAATTCGGTCCAAGGGACCAAGCCCTTTTATCTGATACCTCACTTAAACTAGCGACTTTAATACCAAATCTTACTTCGGCTTAGAATGTAAACTTACTAACAGCCTATTAAGCAAATTCTCAATAGAGACATAAACGTCTTTAAAAAATTATGAGTATAAGAAGGTCAATCACAATTTCGAAAATTAATTTGTATTCTCTTCTATATGAAATAAAGGTTAATTTTGTATTTTTTTGTACACCATGACCATGACTTATGGTACCAAAAAATGGCATTTAGTAGGCTTTCACTCTGAGCTGGCTATTTAGTTGTATTTACCTATAATTTGTGGATCGGAAGACCACATAGCGAGGCCGGTGAGAGGTTCCAGTGAGCGCGACCGCACCTTTCCCCCTGCGCCCAGCGCGCCGCCCTCCTCCGCACCAGCACCCGCCAGGCTACCGTCTGATTTCGCCTGACGTAAACAAAAAATATATCAAGCTCGTATAGCGCCCGTGTGCAATGAAACCTTGGCGCCCCCTAGGCCTGACAGCGGTTGTAACTATTGATTTTGCCGTCATAACAGGCAAGTTTTTCTCATATTCCAACAAGTTATTTTATAAGTAGATATAGTTTTTCTTTTTATGACGTATTCTTCTATTATCGTATTTAGAAAGAGATGTGATGGTAAAAAATCGATTTCTAAAATAATAAACTAAGTATAGTAAGTCTTACTAATGTTTGTAAGTAAGCCTATAATATTTAAATATTTTTGACGTTTTGCTAACATTAAAGCATAATCCAGAATGATTTATTTGGCTGATAAATTTAAGGATTTACTACAGGGGGCCTTGTATCAGATAACTAATCTTTCACATTCGCTTTTGTAGACGTAATAGCTCAGTGCGCTTTGGATTAGATTGTCATATTTTTGTGAAATATGACAATGTAATCAAAAGCGTACTTATAAAAATTGCAGTTTTGATTAACGTATCGAATATTAAGATAAATGACTTTTTTGAATTATGTTAAACTTATTCTATACTAATGCTATTTTGAATTAGTATCGAATAGTCAGGGGCAAAGTGGTTCCGAAAATTTCAGTTTTCGAGATATTAGGCATTTAAAGTTTTAAAAGTGCTCGAGAAACTTCAACTAATATAATAGGGAAAATATTGTACGCATTGTGCTTGATGCCGAAGCTAGCTAACTAACAGAATGCTTTCATTCAATTCTACCTATTTCTTCTTTTGCAAAGTAAAAGAGAAAAGTATCAGAAATAAAACTGTGCCTATTCCGAAATAGGTTGGTGCCCGGCAAACAAAAAACTAAGCATGCCCGAAAATAAAATAAAACCTCTACAACTATCAAGAAGATCAGCTCGAAAGTATAGTTAAGTGCTGTGATATGAGTAGCCTGGTCGCGCACCTTGACAAGAGTGGCGGCGGGCGGCGCGAGGTCGAGCGGCGGTGTGGGGCGCGGACGCGCGCACACCATGCACACCTCGCTCGACAGTTCCTTGAGGATCGACACCACCTCCAGGTGGTTCATGCCGAGCAGCCGGTGCCCGTTCACTTCTGGTGGAGTGGGTCAAATGGTATATTAATCATTTTTATCCAAAGGTTCCCAAATGTATTAAATAATTTAAAGATACTTATTTACGTCACACTACCTAGGAGCTCGTCGCCCGGGCGGTGCACGGCCGCGCGGCCCACGGGCCCCTCGGGCAGCACGGAGCGCACGTAGTGGTGCGGTCGCACCTCACGGCCGCCTTCCACGTCCACAGTGCCCTCCAGCGAGATGCCGAGCCCGCCGCCGCCGCGCACCACCACGCCCACCACTATCTCTACTTCATCCCCTGTTACACAAACCTTATCAAACATAATCATTTACTTATTTAAATAACACACAAATGATACAAAAAAAAATTATGTATTTTAATGCTTCACGAGCATTTGTCTCTTATTTTTATTTGTGTTTTTGTTTTTTTCAACTTCACGCTCTATTCCGCTAATACCATGGTAGGTAGAGAGACCCTAACGTTAAAATATTTAATGTTCATTATTTCCGCATTTTCGAAACATTGCGTGGAATCGAAGCCACAGCTGCGTTCACAGTTACACTTTGCGCCAGTGTGGGGTAGGTGGTGTGGGCTCTCGTTTTAGGCAAGGCAAGGAGGCTAATTAAAGGCAAGGAGAGCTCCCAAAAGATCGGCGTCCTTTTTGATCAGTATGGACCAAGATTTCAGTCTGTCTGTAAGCGTAGAAGCAAAGGCTGGCTAATGTTGCCGAGTACCAGTAGATACTATACTTCAATAGGACTCAGAAATAACAGGTTCCGCACAGGTAGCTCTCATTCTTCTCACCGATTCTGGTGACATGCTCGGCCTTTGTTCTTGACATTTACCACTTAAATTGCCTATAAGCTCGGCTGTTTTTAGGCCATTTTTATTTGTTTTTTATTATTTTTTTCTAATCTTTAGAAAATTTTTATATAAAGTATTTAAGAGAGGACTGTGAATTGTCGTAGTGCATAAGTTATTATGTGTTATCTATAGTAATGAAGTTAACTAAATTAAAATAACGTGCTGCTATATAATAAATTAACATTATATCAGTATTTAAAAGATATATAGGATAGTAAAAAAACCTATGGACCTAATATGGACTGCCATTTCTTCTTAATAGCCTCTTTTTGTTCCGGTGTGCGAGGCATTTCAAATTGTGGCGCAGGACGCGGCGCGGGCGGCGGCGGCGGACTACGTGATGGAGACGGTTGACTTTCCTCCACATTTGTCTCTGCACTGCTTTTTTTTTAACAGTTAAAAATATTTTAAATTACTTATGAATTTAAGTAGTGAAATAAAAATGAATCTATATCGTGTGGATAATAAATTAAATTAATATCTGAAGACTTTTTGTATAAAAAAGACCACCAGGCCAACAATGAACACTCTTCTACTCACAAACACTCTCCTACTGCGTGTGTGTGACCTACGTTCGTGCTAGTACTTACTTAGCAGACAAGTGAGTCATCTGTATGTCGTGATCGCTGCCGGCCTCGGGGCGATGCATGTGCAGGAAGGGGTTGTGTGCGGCGGGCACGGGGGTGGCGGCTGCAGCGGCCGCGCTCTCACCCGCCGCTATCGCCTGCTGCAGCTGCTCGAATTTGGGTCCGCGTAGGTATCTATTTCAAAAAAAGAAAAACCTTGGCCACCCATGAAATACATTCCAGAAATAAAACAACTCTCAAAAGTGAATCCTTGAATAAAGCGAAACTGAAAAAATTTAAAATAAGAACCTCTCCAGTTGAAGCGTGACGACACTGCCACTCTGCTTGAGCGCGTCCACGGCGCGCTGATTGGACTTCCCGGCGAGCGACGCGCCGTCCACCGCCACGATGCGGTCGTTAACCCGAACGGCGCCGCTAGCCGCCGCCGCGCTGCCCGGCGTCACCGACTTCACGAATATGCCCGACAGCTCCTCCTTCTCGCACACGTAGCCTGCAATCATGCACTTTGTCTTCTCAGTGTCTTTCAGTCTACGCCACGATGGACTCATCTATAAATTAAATAATCAATTAAAAATACTATATATACGACTAGTACCTGCTATGGTAATTCCTAAGCCGTTTTCGTCTTTCTTTAATTGTACTGTGAACCTGTCAACTTCCGGCGACTCGGCATCTGTAAGTAAACAACTTATTTTTTTTTTCAGTTTGACGCTGTATCCCACACACAGCAGGGTAGGCAAATGGAACCTCGGTGTTAACACACTTCGTCCCCCACGCTGTGCCGCTTGTGAAACGACGACATTTATATATGTATACGACCACATATAGGTATTTTTAACAATTTACTGCAAATAAAGCGTTTTAAATATAATGAATACCAGCATCGGGTGGTGGAGTAATGGATGTGTCAAAGACAAATCTTGATACATTTGAATTCAATGTGATCGTGGTTGGTTGTGTGTGGAACACTTGTTCGAAGCCGGCTTCCATCAGATATCTATCCAGTGCTTCAGGACTTGATAGGAGTCTAAAATTAAAAGAGAAACCTTTATTGAAATAATTTTTATTATTACTGTTTGTGTAGTTGGTTAATTTATTATTGATTTACAATAATAGCATAGCCAGTAGCAAACATACAGACAAAACAATTATTCCGATGGACGGACCTTACTAAAACGGTAACGTGATCTATCGTAACCAGGGCAGCGATCCGGGACTGATTGCATGCGTCACCTAGTCTACCTCAACCTAGTGCGCCATCCAAGTAACCACTAAACTCTGTCAACAGTGCACGACTGAAAAGGGAAGCGAAGAAAATATAAATATAGAAGTAAAGACTGACCTGGCGGGCACGACGGGCGCGTTGGAGGCGTGCACGGCGGCGGGGTCGACGGCGCGCGCCACCACCAGGCGCACGCGCGAGCCCGACGCTCGCAGCACACCCGCCACTTGCTCCGACCCCATTTCAATTAGACTCACCTGATGAATAAATAAAACAAGTCAGGCAGAGGAAACCTATTATCAAGACACCCTGCTACTTTGTTTTGTTCACCTTCATGCTTTATCCCGTACACAGTAGGACAGACAGAGGGAACGTAGTGTTAAGAGACACCGACACCCGATTCCTGACACCATTTTTCGCCGATTTTTGCAGAGATTGCGTGTTGAGTAACGTAACTCAATATCGCCCTTTGTTTCGACACCACAGCGAAGTAATGGAAAAATTAAAATAAATATTTAATTTCTTTGAGTGGAGATCGAACCCACAACCAATCGGTTTACAGCCGCACTTTCTACGCCTGAGTAACGACTGGCCTCAACTCTTCTACATGCGCCCAACTTAAGAGACATCACGTGTTTAGTGGCGGAACACAACGCAGTGCTTTGTCTTCTTTACGGAGCGAATGAAAATAAATTATTCACCTAAGTCGATATCGAAGTAGCGGCGGTCACATTTACAACCAAACGTACGATATGTCATACAATTATTAAATCAAAGCTGAAAGAGATTGGAAGTTTACTTAATATATATATATATACAACTCTTTTAATAGAAAGACAATGGGTATGCACTACAATAAGTAGTTTCTCGAAATTTCTACAAAAAAACTGTCAGTCACGGGATTATATCATCCATACAAAGTGGCGGACTCTCGTCTGTATTTAATATGCCAAAATTTGCGTGATATCATTAGAATCATATAAAACAATATGTATACATCTCCAATTTGTAATATATGATCTCCAGATTTGAGTCTTCCATCCCGGTCGGCGACTCCTCCTGCTAATATAGTTTTAACAATAACCCCACTAGTTCTAGCACCAATGATACCTAAAATAAAATATCTAAATTCAATAATAAATACATTTTAGAAATTATGTAACATATGAATATAATACTTTATTGTTTTTTACCTTCACGCCGTATCCCGCACATGGCAGGGTAGGCAAAGGCAAAGGCTAGTGTGGAGACACTCCTTCCGCCGAATTCTCGCAAAAAACCGGCGAAAACTCAACGCCACAACAACCGTTGCGTTTATGCGCAACACCCTTGTGCCATTGCGCCACGACGGCCTGTGGCGCAGTAAGTGTTTTATTGATTGGCTATTGTTTTCTAGTAGCGGGGACGCCACGCGGGGCCCACTCGTATAATAATATGGTAATATTAATGTTGTTTACCAAATCCAAGTCCAGTGCCATCATTAACTAAATTAATGATTTCAACTTGGGCCCAATCTCCTGCTACTATATTAGCTGAGGCTGATACAAGAGAGTCATCATTTCGGGACATTTCAAGAATGCCTCGGTTCTGAAACATAAAATATTTTTATAGATTCACAACATATAGCCCCAGCTAAACGTTCTATGCAGGGAGAAAACCTAGATCTTTACACTTAAGTCTTATGGGTGGATATACTCAACGGAGATACTTAATGCTTCGGTTTATCTTCTTACCAGTGTGAAGAAATACTTCACACTGGTAAGAAGAACTGGTACTACAAAATAATTCTCGCCCCCAAGTACGAATCAAACCCGTTGTGGGTTCGATTCGTACTACAGTCAGTCGTCAGTAGTAGTACAAACAGTCGTCATTTTAGCAAGACGACGTGTCGTTGCGCCGCTACGGCTTCAATTATATTATATAAAAAATTCTCAATTGTATATATGTAATTTTTTTTCTAACTGTACGCCCTAGCGGAGTAGCCAGGAAGCAAGGAACGTCAAATACTACGGTCTTTGTATACTCCTCTCACCCCATCCACTCGCCGTCATCTACCCGCATGTACATGTCTTCCATGAGTTCCTCGTGCTTTTTACGTGACCATCCTCCAGTATCTTTGATATTGTGTTTTCGAAAATCAACCGAGGTTCATCATTTTATTTTTCTCAGAGATTGCATCACAGCATTAATCTTTTATTCTTGTTCAGCAACACCCACGCTTCGCTGCCGTGTAACACCGTCAGTACCAACACTACATTGTGTACGGCCAAACGCGTAGCTGTGCTGACGTTTCGCCGTCTCATCAATGCTAAGACTCGGTTAACCCTATTACCGGCAGCAATATGCGTTTACACATCCATCTCATCTACTGTCATACCAAGGCGACAGGTCAGGCGAGACAGGTTGTTGACGACGATAATTCTTATACAGCAATGTGAATAATTTTATACAGCAATAGTGGGTATAGTGTAAAAAAGAAAGTAATTAAATACATAACCATCATTTAACAAGATTTTATTAGGTTGGGCTGTAACAATCTATGTAATAAAATCAGAGGTAGTTAACTAGTCAGCCATTCAAGTTTTTTGTATCTATTGGTGTACAAAAGCGTGTTTATTAATTTTTTTTAATACTACATTTTTGTTTTTCCTAACAACACGGGAAACTCGCACGCTTTTACTGCTATTAAAGAAACATTTATTATCACTAAATATACCTGTTTTGGTGACATATTAGAGTTAACAGATGCAGAGTCCAAGCCCAAAATGCGCTCATTGTCTGATCCAGGACCAAATTCTAAGCTATTAGGGGGTGACACTTGGGGTACTCTCTGTTCTTCTTCACCTTCATGGGTACCATACAGGTTTCTAGCTTGCAAAGCTAAATCACCTGTAGAAATTACATTATATTTATATTTTCAGTGTGTTTATAATATTGTTAAATTCATATTAAATTATAATTTTAAGTTACATTTTAAGTCAACAATACCAAGCAAATCTTTAAGCATTATTGTTCGCATTCTACTAAGACACTTGTGTTCCCCACTTTCTGCCAAACTCTGGAGGTCTTACATTATCTGAGCAAAGTATATATTTTGTATGAAAAAATATTAAAAAAAAATCAAATTATAAATTCATTTGGCACATTTGGTTATATTTAAATACTTAAATAAAACATTTATTAATTTCGATACTATAGTCTATGTATCTATTAATTTCTATTATTTTATTTTAATACTGTACCAGCAGGAGTAATATCGAAATCCCCAGGCAATATGGAAGGATGGTGGGCCACTTGTGTAGAGAGCATGCCAACAGAGTCATGTAAAGTAGCAATACTTTTTAGTATTGGACTGTCCAGAAGATTTATAAGAAGATTAAGGTCATCGTTTGTTGCTGCCTGGAAATTAAAATGTTTGTATTTTTAGCTTCACGCTATATCCTATATAAAGCACAATAGAGAGAGAGAACCTAGTGTTATAATGCTGCAAAGAATTCACCACCACTCTTGGTTTTGTTACCAGCAATGAGTGAAGAAATTGTATATTTGTGTTTAAAGATATTTTATTTTTCTCAAAAAAGACTTTACAGCCACTTACATGAGATTTATATGGCTAATGTAAGTTTGTAACTTAACAGTCGGTCTTAATAAGCACTTCCAATATGTTCTAGCTTCACTAAACTTTAGTACAATACAGTAGAATATACATTTTTTATAATGTTAACTTCTAGAGTAGAAATGTTCCTCGAGTAAAGTTGTGGTTACAACGAGTGATTCTATACTATTTTATAAAATACATACATACTACTTACTTACTATTATTTTGGTTGTATATAAAGATCCTAAGATCAAGCTCAGTGGTGAGCCTTAAAATGGAATATGTCCAGCAGTAGGCCAGGGCAAACAGATGATGCAAAATACAAATGTTGAAGACAAAATTCTAGTCAATATAGAGATTATAGTGTATTTTCTTATAGTATATTTATATTTATTTGGCAAGAAAAAGAATTAAAATAAGTTTAAATGGTAACAAACCTTTAATTTGGGATCATCACTTTGATCTACAGCAGCTTTAACATTTTCCAATTGTTGTAAGGCATTAGAAATGTTTACGCCCAAGTGCATTGTGTATTCTGAAACAATAAATATTTATTTCATTACATATAATATATTTTACTGTATAATATATATTTAATAAAAATAATTATTTTTACTTGAATACGATAAAGATTGTGTACGTTAAAATAAATCTTGTCAAGTATTTAGCACGATTTCTTTCTAACATTAATTAAAATCTATACAATAAAGTTTGTTGTTATAACAATTAACTATTAAAATGTCAATTTATAATCGATGGAAATTAGTAACTACTAATTACGAATGTCATTGTATCGTGTTATTAACATTTAAAAATGCTACAGATAGAAAAACAAGTTCACTTTTTAAATTCATACATCGATAATGTACTACAGTACCGTGAAATGGGCTCAATAGAAACGTTCTTAGACTCCTAATTAGATTTTTTTACAACGTTTACAGTGTGTTTTTACATTAAATGTAAAAACATTTAATATTGTAGCATTAACTACGCCGTAGTGAGTATTTTTATATTTATGATATCTCACAAAATATTAAAATATAATATCGCGTTCAAAGTCACATTTATCGAGCTGAGTAGTAGGCTTAAGCATGTTAACAGATTATTAGTGTGCAGTGAACAGGAAGTGTAACACTCCAGTATTACAAGAGAGAATGCGTAATATAGGACCCCGAAATAAAAAGCGTAAGGTTAGACAAAAGCCAATGGCAATGATTGCTGATGTTTGAGAGAGCTTAAGTATTAAACTTTATATTTTAATAGGATTAAATAGTAGAACAATTGCATGTGCCTGGTTGTTTGCCAGGCGGTTTGCCCACGAGTGAACGTGTCATTAGTCATTTCTATAAAATATATTTATGAAATTTTCCAAATATATATTTTTTCTCTGTTGTGTTCTCCTAAAATTGTTGTTTTAACAAAAATTATATCTTTTTTGAAACCCGAGTGTGAGCTTCTCTGTAATATCATTTGTCTCAGGAATATTTTGAATTAAGAATATGGATTTTGTCATTATTTGTCCATAAATAATAAATAAAATTGTTTTGTCTTACAATGTATAGGCTAGCCCCCCACACACAACATTATTGTCTGGATTTTAAAGATTGGAGATGGCAACCCTACATGTCACGGCACTGGCTCTAATTCGTTTATTTACTGTATAATTTCAAAGTCAGCTGTTATGCTAAGTGCAAAACAACAAATCTCCAAGACCAGTTCAACAATACTATAATAACCAGTTTAATAATCAATTTCACCTAACGAAAGTATTAAACAATTTGACATCGGCTTCTTATACACAAAGTAACATGAATGACGAGAAAAATATTGTTATTGATCTATCGAACTCTTTTACATTAGCTGAACACTATGCTCTAAGCGATACTATCATTGAAGTTGACAGTGATACATCCTTTGTATCTAGTGTAGAAATTATAAATTTGGAAGAATCCAGCCCTAAATCTTATAAAAAAAATAAAAAGGACACTGGTCAGGTAAGTCACATAAACATTTTCTTGATTACACTGCATTATTCATCGCAAAATCAGGTCATTAAAGTAAAAAAAAAAAACAAATCTCAATACAAAATCAATTTAATTATATAGGTAATTTAAAAAAAATCATTATAGTTATTTTAATTTTTCTACAACTTACAAACTAAATACTTTTAGAAATAAGAATATAAAATTTTAAGAAGCGATTAGAATAGATATTTATTACTACGAAATGTTGATTTTATGGTAAAAGATTGTGTATGAGAATTATATGTATGTGTATGAATATGCATTAAGTTGTATTACTTTGTTACTTATAATGTGGTTTAGCTCGTCTGTATATGTTACAGGATAGCTGTTCTCTTAAAATGCATGTAGACAAATATTTAAAAAAAATTAATTATTCCAAATAATATGACCTAATGTAATAATACTCTTTATCTACTTTCTGCTTAATTTCTTTCAATATTGTATGAGGCAGAATATTTAAATGTAAGAATGTAAACACTATTTATTTATTTATGCTATAAACTATGTTCCAGAAGTCTCAAGTCCCATCAAAAAGGCTGAAAAATAACAAAGGCAAAACATCAAACAAGTTTGGTGAATGCACTATTTGTTACGAGGAATTGGGAGCTAATCCATTGGCTTCTACTAAGTGTGGTCATGTTTTCTGCCTTAAATGTCTAGAGGAGTGTTTAAAAATTGAAAAAAAATGTCCTGTGTGTCGGTGTAGTCTTAAAGGAAAATTAGCTTACCACCCATTATATTTAAGTAAGTAAGGATAAAGACTTATAAGGATATTATAAAGACAGGCAGGTTGTTCCTCTCTAAATTAATATAATAATAATAAATATTTATTTTGGCATTTTTTATAAAAATACTAATAAAAAATTGACAATGAGTGTTCCTTGGCTTCATTTCATATATTACAACAAATATGGGATTTATAAACTTATTTTGTTTAGAATGTATGAATAATATAATTTTGTAGTAAAGTTAATATAATAAATCTTAATTAATGTTGTTTTTATTATTGAAAAAAATGAAATCTAATTTATTATTAAAATAATCTTACATATTGAGTGTATTTTATAACAAACTTTGTTTTATATTATTAAATGCTTAAATATTATTATTATTAATGAAATAATATTTATTATTTTAAAAATTCGGCAGAAAGTGGTGAACATGAGTGTCCTAACACTAGGTTCCCTCTGCTTGATCACCAATGAAGATACTGCTCACTTTTGTTATAATTATATAATCTATATAGTCATAATGTCAAGTTTTACAATTAACGTAGGCTGCTAAACTATGCATGCATGCAAAAATTAAAAACCTAAAAGTGAACAATGGATCAAACCAAATTCAATCAACTATATATACTATAGTGACTAGCCGACCTGGGCAGCTTGAATTATACGAATATTTATACCGATTTAAAATATTTTTTTAAATCGGTATATAAAAAAATTTAATAAACCATACAAAATCCATTCTTAGTGAGGTGTCCACATTACAAAATTTGACCAAATTTGACCAAATTTGAAAAACATTTGACCAAATTTACGTTTGTACGCACAGTGGTTACGGCTGCGCGTGCTTTTATATATATATATATATATATATATATATATATATATATATATATATATATATA
>JBAIZZ010000156.1:3131558-3229822 GCA_037355905.1 Heliconius aoede
ATATATATATATATATATATATATATATATATATATATATATATATAATTAAACATATGGCTCCAGTCAATATAAACAAATTCAAAATATTATTACAGAAAGACTTATGACATAAGATCATTTCAATAAAATCCAACCTGACAAGTGTATAAAGGTTTATAGCAGCATAGAAATTTTACGTTCTTGTGAATTTTAAAACGTTACACAGCTCAACTCTTTAGGACATATTTTGACCATTTACTCAAAAACTACAATTACAATAATCATCAAACTGCTTCGCTGGGATCACTGTGTCATCCACAACGTTTCTGCAAAATTTCAGAGCTGCAAGTTTAACGGTCTAGTAGTAAGTAGCATAACAACGAAACACTTGACCATTAAGATCAATTTTGATTTAATATTCTAATACAATTACAAGAAATATAGGTAATATTCTTTTAATTCAATAGTAACACAAAATATGACATGTGGATATCCATATTTCATGAAATAATATCATACCAACTATGGGCTGTTCTTATTTTTCATTAAAAATGCCATTCCGTGCATTCTAAAGTGCTTTTCTAAATCGTTGGCATTTTCAAATTGATCTCTACAAATTTGACATTGATTTTCTTGAAGAGGAGCATGCTTTTGATTTGAGCCACTGTTAATATGTTTAGATAAAGCAAGTTCATTGTAGCATTTCTTTGTATCTATGTATTGATTAACATTTGATATATCATGTTCTAACAACAAGTGAGTAGAGAATGAAGGTTTAACAACGAAGCATTGCCCACATTCCAGGCACTGATATGCCATACAAGGATCTCTGTGAGTGATCATGTGTTCTTGAAAACGCAATTCGTCCCTATATTTAATGTTACATAATTTGCACCAATTATTTTCAGCAAGTGCACTACGCGGCTCCAATTTTGGTTCTAATGTAAATTTCTTATCTCTTAAATACTTTTTAGATTTCTTTATTTTTCTTATACGTTTTACTATTGTTCTATTGCTCTTTTTATGACGTAATAATTTATCTGATTCTTTAATAAAAGAATTCAAATTTTGAATTCTTTTTAATGACAAAGTCAAATCCAAACACTGATGATTTTTATGAAATTTAGCAAAGTGAGTTTTGATTGTTTTCCAATCATCAATAATATATACTTTGCAAATGCCACATTTGATTTCATTCTTCCCTACTCTGTTAGCGGATGGATCATTTATTGTAATATTGTTGGAGCATTTAAATGGGCAAGCATTTGGCAGTATATGGATATTTTCTAACTGACATTTGTATATAAAGCTCCTTAAACATTTATCACATTTTTTAACTACGCGGTATATTCCTTTTGATATACTTTTAGGATCAGATTCCTGTAAAAATTGTGACAAAATATCCTTATATGCCCCATGAGCATCTATTTGATGCTTTATTAAATGAGGAATCACATTAAATGGAATGTTACAAATCAAACATGGGTAAACTTGGTTTATAGTTTTTTCAGTTGTTGTTACACAATGCTTGTTTAAGTGAGCGCAGCTTTCCTTTTTAGGTATCATAAGATTGCATATCTCACAGTGATGGTAAACTGCAATTTTCGCCTCATCAAACATACAATGTAAATGATTTTTTATATTCCTTTTATTTCGCCATAATAGAAAACATTTCAAACATTGGTATGCTATTTTAATATGACTTTTAATATGCTGTCTAATCTCATTTGGATGAAAAATTTTGTTACAATTTAACTGCTTACATTGTACTCTTGTAGTAGCTCTGATCATTTTAAAACCTTCACAATCGTGGAAATATGGATATTCCATACTTTTGCTGGATAAATTCAAACCACATTCAGGGCAGAAATATGGAGAAATACTTAAATGAATCCTTAAATGTGCTATTAACATGCAAGTGTTGGGTACTGTAAATAAACAAACAGGGCACATGTAGACCCTATTTGTGTATCTCGTATAGTGCTTTCTCCTATCGTTTTGTATTGTTCCAGTTGAATTAATTATCTCAGCACACTCAAAGCAGATATCATTTTTAGTAGGTTTTGGTCTTGTTTCATAATTACTGGGTCTTTCTGCAACTGTCCAATTTATTTCTTGAATTGGTAGAGGTTCTATCTTTAAGTCACTTACATTAATTGTGGCAGTTTTAAATGAATGGGACCTGATATGAGATAGTAATTTACATCTATTATTAAAAATAATGACATTACCACAATGTCTACACAAATATGTTATTTGCAAAGATTTTCTGTTAATATGGTAATTGTAACTGGACTCCAGCAAAAATCTGAAACATACACTAAATAAATATTGTTGTAATTATATGTTAAAATAAAAAACAAATCTTAGATCCATACTTATCACCACAATCAGTACATGGAAAAATTTTATGACCATCTAATGGTATGGGAATAGTGTAGTTAGGCAAAGCTTTGGTAAATAATATATTCTTTATGGTCAGCTTATCTTCAATCACATCTGAAGCCATATTTTGGTGTTCACCTGTAATATATCATATACTATATATATATATTATATATAACATTAAATATTACATAAAAGTATTTTGTCAAGTAACTAAATGTTTGTAATAAAAATTTATTACTGTTAACAGTTTGGTACAACATTTGTCTGTTTATGACTGTTGATGGTGAAAAATGCAATGGAACAGCATCTGACTGTAAACGCGACGGTAATGAGTTCAATCCCACTCGGGATTTTTCCCCGAGTGGGAAATGCTAACTAATTTTGCTCTACCTAGTAATAAGACCAAAGTCCTGAGGATTAATCAAAAATGGTGAGTGGAATGTCTTAACTCTAGGTTCCTTTCGACAGAATGCAGAATACAGGCTGAAAATAAAAGAAATGTTTCTATACAGATATTAACCACAATATCTTCACTATTAAGATATTTTAAGTAATGTGGATAATGTTTACATTCCCAATACATAAGTACAGCAAGTACAAAAATTAAGAACTTACTCTATTGTTGTAAAATATGAAACAATAATATTTTTTAATTCACTTCCAATGATAATGAAAAACCTAAAGCATATATTGAAATGAAACCCAATCTTTGAATGCTAATTGCTATTAAATAATTTCTATGACAGATATTGGACCTCTAGGTATCGCCATTACAAAAAAATCCATAATGTTACCAGTATGTAATTACTAGGGTACTTTTCTAATGCTATGCTGATCTTGAAATATTAATTTTATTATTCTCCTAGTTACAATAAAATGGTATTACAAATGGTTATTTTCTGTATATTATTTTCAGTAAGACACCAGAAGAATACAAAGTTGAGAAGCCCTTTAGTTTTAAATATTTTAAAATAAAGCTCTTTATTATGTCTTATTTTAAAATGTATATTTCAAAATTGTAAAAATTTCTTTTCAACTCTATTTTTGATTTTGGTTGTATTCTAACGATAAATTATTGTCACATGCCACACGAAAATATTGAAAAGGTTGTTTAAGTACATACAGAACAATAATAAAAAATTCAGTGATCAATTATAAGAAAGAAAACAAATTAATTTTATTTAATTATATTTAATATAAGAAAAATAGAAAAAATGTTATTCATTTAAATCATATTAATAACATACATGTACATATACAAAAAAAATATTTTTTTATAAATTTGTAAAAGTTTGTATTTTTGTTTTTTTATTTTTTTTTGTGAGAGTCTATTGGTTATACAGCATTGGCATTAGGAATATAATGCTCCTTTTCCAGAAAAAAGTTCAATAACTGCTTTTCATTTTTATCTCTTTTAAAATAATGAATAATGTCAGATCTTTCTATAAATTTCTTTTCATCGACAACTGTTTTATAAATGTGTTTGTTTTCAAGCATATCTTCATCTGTTGGAAGTAAAGACAAATAAGCAGCTACTGCCTTTGCAGCATCTTCTAGTCTATCCATGTGATAATAAGATATTTGTAAATAATTTAATACATCAGCTAAAAACTCTACACCAGTTTTGTATAAGGGGTTCAATTTATTTTGGCATTTTTGTCTGCATATGAGAACTGGAAGTATAATGTTTGAAATGCTTATCATAAACTCAGATGACAACTCTTGGTCTTGTTGATCTTCACAATCTGCACGGCAAAAGTTTTCCCAAGACATATAGTGTGTTAATGTTTTTTCCATATTAGCAACTGTTTTACCCCAGTTCTTATTTTCATATGCTTGAATGCCAAGTTTATAAAAAATTTGATAGTCCTCACTTTCTAGGTCATTGACTTCTTTAATATTTACTTCTGGTTGCTCAATATAATACTCTACATTTCTTTGCATCCTTTTATCATCAGAATTTGCCACAAAGTAGGTGTAAGCAGCTGAAGCAGCTTTATGTAAAGCATTTTTTTGATAATAGCACAAATGTAAATAGGCATATGGTTTTTTATCCTGCATGTTAGATAGCACTGTATCAGATGCATTACTTAACAATTGAGCATCTTCAAAGCCTCCTTGTTGACATTCTGTTAAACAATCTTTCATATTAAGAAAAAATTCAAATATTTTCAGTTCTTCAATATTTTCAGTAAGTCGTTTATGATTCTCAGATTTACATTTCACCCTACAGTTGATTATAATTGATTTATAAACTTTATATAAATGGAGACTTCCTTCAAACTGTAGGATACATTCCGACCAACGTTCTTTAGCATATGCATCCACACCTTTATTGTAAACTACATCCAAAGACGAAAATTTCACACACTTACATGTTAAAAGTGCACTTAACATAATGGTACATGATAAAATATATTTATGTGACATTGTAAACAAAATCTTTAGTCAAATATAAATATTAAAGCATGACAAAATAAGAGCCGTTCTTATGAAAATTCAACTAACTATTATTATGAGCAATCCTACACGTTACTGTAGATCGATGAACTTATGACCTATATCTAATTTGAGATTACAAATAACTGTCATTCATATTAATCAAATGCTATTATGTAGGGAGAAATGAACCATTACAGGAACAATGTTAGTAGTTGTTTTTGGTTTTAGGGTTGGTCAAATTTGGTAAAACAAACCCTTTTGCTATAGATTTTTTTGTATTACTTACTTTTGAAATAAACGCTTTTCGTATTGATTTTTTTTAAACACATTAGTAGTTTTGAAAAAAAAATAATATACAAGACTATCTCTTACTTAGCTAAAATTTATATTTCTATTACAGTATAAAATGTATATTGCAAAGTATCAAAAATCATAGTTTAACATAGTGTTAAACTAATAACTATAGCCAAATTTAAATTATGCGGGATATTTAAGGATTACAGCATCGTTATCTATGGTTTAAAAAAAATTTTTTCATCAAATACATCTATGAAATTCAGATGGCGCTGCGGAAACTATTAAAATCAACTATTGCAGGTTTATTATACAAACTTTTATTAGTTGTATAATAAAAAAATATATAAAATACCATTTGGTACCAGTTGGTAAATGATTACTGCCGACGACTCCGTGCAGCACCAGAGGAACTACAAAGTCAAAGTCAAATAATTTTATTCAAAATTACTTACTTCATTTTTTGAACGTAAAATAATCTACGACCAGTTCACTAAAGTTAATACCTCAGACCTGAGATGACCCTGCGTAAGAAATTCAGCGGGACTTTTTTCTAAAATCAATTATACAAGTACACATTTTAATACTTCAGACAATGATAATTTGAAATATACTGGAGTAAGCATTTTATTCCTAAGGCGAGTTACAATTTATGTAATAATTAATTTGGACTTTTAACACACACATGTCTTTTCACAATTCTTAAATTGTGATATAGAACATTCTTGATGTTGTGTGTGTTCTTAATATTTTCTGGGATCCTGTAGTAAAAGCGTACACATTGTCCCATAAAAAAAATACGGGCTCGATGTAATCGGGTTACGGATGTGATTAGTTTCATCCTATTTTTAGTCATCATCACATCACCAGTTTTTGTAAAATCATTAATATTATTCTTAAATCATTGAGGACCCAATGATCTGTGAAGGGTTTAACATTTTAGCTTTGCGTAGAGACGTCTCCTTGCTGTGCGTTCTCTACCGCATTTATCATGGGGAGTGTTCTGAAGAACTGTTTGAGTTTTTACCTGCTGCCAAATTTTCTAACTACGATTTTCTAACTACAGTACGTCACAAGCTAAAATATCATCCACTTCACCTGGATAGTGGCACTCTACTGTACGGTTTCATAGAAACTTCCTTCCACGCGCCACGGAACTGTGGAATGGCCTACCCGCTGTAGTGTTTCAAGGTCAATATGACATGGGTACTTTCAAAAAGTGCGTCTATTTCCACCTTAAAGGTCTGCAATGCAGCTGTAGCTTCTCTGCTGGGGTCGGGGTCGTGGGCGGCGGTGATCACTTACCATCAGGTGACCCGAACGCTCGTTTGTTTTTCAAGATCTTAAGATACAGTGTGCTTTCACATTATTAATGTGAAAAAATAGACCTATATATTATTTAATAAACGTAACTAGATTGTAGTGAGACTTCATATGACAACGAGTATTGTCATATGACGTCACGCGGGTCGAGTAATGCCCGGCGGAATCTCGCGTTGCGCGCTTACTTTAAAATATAATATCTCTAAATCTAATTGATGTATCGAAATAACTCTTTCAAATATATTTTATATTTGATATATTTGCATTTAAATTTAATGATTATTCCTCATTATCTCCTAAGCATACGGGGGTATCTAACAAACTAAGCACACATTCATAAAATACGATAATAGCTGAAATGATTTACAACAAATTATGTTATTAATTGGCAATAATACTTTAATAATATAGAATAAAAAGATAGCATTTTATGTATTTTAAACAGAAAACATTATGAAGATCATTCATTTCATTCAACTCCGATTCAACTCCAGTAAAGATATCATTATTGAGGCAATTTTGACAGTTCCATTTGAAAATTTATTATTCTGTATCTTTGATTATTTAATCTGTATACTAATACGTGAAGCAAAACATAAATTAATTAACTTTTTTGCGAACAGAACAATATGAAGTTTGGCACGCTTATTGTTTATATGTAGAAGAAGTGCAGAACGCTAATATTTTATAATAATAATGCTTATGAACTATTTTAAATCAATAATAAAAAAAATATTACACAACAACGATACATTTGACAAATTTACATTTTAATGTTTTATGAAGCATGCATACACGTTGCTATAGCAACGCCAACGCATATCATTATACGCGTCAAGTGGCTCTCTAGTATATTTAAAAATGACTTATAATAATAATGTGTTGGTAGGCAATTGGAGCGAAGAAAGGCTCAAAAATGAGGTATTTTGAATAAGTTAATTTATTATTATATGTTATATTTTTCTTTTTATAGATAAATATTAAATATTTCTTAAAATGCCCATATATGCTCTCTATCTATACTAATATAAATAATAAAGCGGAAGAATTTATTTGTTTGTTTAAGAGCTAAGATCTCTGGCTTTACTGATCTTAGAATTTCGACGTAGATTGATGGGAACGTATGGCTTAGTGATCAGAGCTTTTGGACGGTTTCCATGAGGCGCGTGTTCAAATCCCGCTACGTTCAAGTTTTTATAAATAAGTATTATAACGTAAATAACGTTTTCTAAATAAGTATTATATGCAAATGTTTTATATGAGCTGTAGAATAAAATTTTCTTGGCCTTAATTCAATAGTGCAGAGTTCGTATTTATATATATATATATATATATTATATTTTTTTATTTATTATAACTTATGTATTAACGCCTACGCGCCACCGTTATATATTATTGTTTAACATAAGAAATATAATTAATTGTAGCTGTTTTTTTTTTCTAGTATGAATTTAAAATATTTTTACGAAAACGAGACAGAAGAGAATTATTACTGCAAAGATCTAGAACATTGTTTAGCAATTTACTTAAAGAGGTATTTGTAGTACTATGTTACTTTTTGGATTTACGCCGTATCCCGCACACAGCAGGATTGACAGAGGGGACCTCGGTGTTAAGACACTTCGTTCCCCATTTTCTGCCGAATTCTGGAGGCATTGCGTGTTGAGTGGCAGAACTCAACGCCGCGCTGAAAAATGTAAATATAAACGTAAAGAAATAATTCACTCTCTCGAGTGGAAATCGAACCCACAACCGTCGCGTTTACGGGCGGCACCATTGTGCCACTGCGCCACGACGACCTCTATCTAATATTTAATTATATAAAAACTAGTATTGGTGTTTTACGAAGGGAATGTATTTTAGAGAGCATTGGCCATCAGTGGAACGTTTGTTCTTTTTGGATTCAATGTCCAGCTAGTGGCCACTGATATGCAAGGTATTTACAAAATTAATACTTAAGTACATCTTTTTAAAATGTATAAGTAGGTACTTATATATAAGTTACTTTTTTTTATTTAAATCTTTAAATTATTTTTTTTTTCTTTGTTATATTGTAAATTTAAAATTACCTATATATGTTATATATATGATATTCAACATATTTGTGTACACATTTATTCTAAATATTGGCTTTTCGACGAAGTGACGCCTAAAAATATAACTAAAAATAAATGTGTTAAATATTGTAAAGCAATCAATAATAAATCAATTATAAATATGAAAAGTCATAGAATGTAGGCTTTATTCGACTATTTCTACGACTGACGAACTGATAATAGAAACATTTATAGCGTATACCTACAAATATACATATGATATTAGATAATGATACTTATAACTTTTTTCCATCTGTCCGTACGTCCTAAAGTAACTTCTAAATACAATAAAAAAATTACAGCGCTTATTGATCGTTTACCTACATTATATATTGTGTTTAACGTCACTCTCTAATGATGTCAGATTAGTGGAATATACTGTCTGTCATCAGGTAGGAAAGCTTCCGGTGCTTCCGGTGAAAAGTGTCCGAATAATTTGGCGTTATCGAGCTTAGTCAGTGAAAGGCAGGTAGATTATATGCAAAATATCAACGACGGATGCCTTATGACTTTGTCACCGATTACTACACCGTGCTGCAGAAATACTTTTGTCATTCTCAGGTAAAAAATTCTCGTTTTGCCCCAATATATTAAAGATACTGGTATATCAAACAATGAATTAAGTATAATATATACATATATACGGATATGCGAACTTACAGCTCTAGAGGCTTAAGCTGAGTTTTGTATTCGTGTTTGTTATTATAAAAGCTCAGTCATATATTAATGAAATTAAAGCCAGAATTTAAGGAAAAAAGCATTTTATATATTATTTACATTTTAATTAAAAATAAAATAGTAAGCTTTAACTCACACCTCTTATACTGCTATCAGTGTAAGAGGTGTGAGCTAGAGCTCGCTTAGACCTCGCGAATTGTACTTAATTAACTTGCAATTGAGCGTTTTATAAATGTCGAAATATTTCGTTTTTACGGTATCGTTCAAAAATTCTGGAAAAAAAAAATAAAGTTACATAGGTTATATTGCCGGGCCTGCCTTTTAAGTATTAGAATAGAAAGAGAAGATAGAAAGTCTAATTCAGGCAAATAAATAAGAGTTTGAATTTTTTCATGCACGTACCTACATATTACACTATTGTTTGTTATTCTAGAATTTTTGTTAATTATTCTTTGGATGGATTTTACCTTTTTTATATATATTAAGTATCTAAAATTTAAAAGTAAACATTGAAAAAGTAACAATTTAATTATAACAAATAGTACGCAGAATGAAAATATTCGTGGAGAGAAAATGAATTACGGGGATGAATTTCTTCTGAAGGCTGAAAATTATGGTGATCCACAGGTAATGACTATGCGTTTCTCACACTCGCTAAATAAAGCATATTACACACATTTCGTTTTTCACATTCTTTTAATGTTTTCATTTTCTCATTCTGGTACAAGACAAAATGCGCCGTTGAGTGAAACCTTCAAAGTTTTATGGAAGTTAGAGGACGGAGTGTTTTATCACTACGCTCTCTTTGCTTATCCTACTTTAGGCGGAATACAGCGTGAAGCTTAAAAAGCAATAGATTTTCTGAATTTTTCTTCGAAGCTCAGCTTACGCTATGCGGACAGCTGTAGCTTTTATTTGATAAATAAATAAAATATTTCACATAATAACAGCATTTTGAATTAAATTGATATCCAATTATTTTTAGGCAGCCGCGTTGTATGTGCGTTACACGCCTGAAGCTGTACCAGGTCCTCAAGATAGAATGCCTATACGCTTAAGTGCAATTAAGGATAGTAATTGTAGGTGGACCACAACGCCACTGCTGCCACGTGACCGACTTGAAGGCTTAGGTAGTGCTGTCAAGGTATATATGTTACAGACAACAATTAACATTAGAATTATCTGTCTTACCTATATAATATACTAAAGAAATATATAAAAATAGTGTAAATATTAAATATCTTTAAAATATTATATTAATATTAAAATACACTTAAGTGTATTTTTATATCTCTAGCATCTTATCGTTACGCAGAGGAGAGGAAATCCAGTGATAACTGATAAGTCACGGACTTTTTGTCATTATTTCTTTTCAATAAAATTAAAAAGAAACAGTTTCGGTACGATTTTATTTGCAATATAATAAGTGTATGTTTCAATTAAATTGTTAAAAGCTGATATTACAATTTATATACGAAATGAAAAAAATCTGACTAATAGATATATATTAATATAACAGTAAAAACACCTTATAATTACAGTTCATTTTATACAAAATGAGTGCATACTCTCGCAAACTTAAAATTCTTTTAAAAGTTTTACTTCTCTTTGACTTATTACATCTCAAAGTCAGACTCGCTCTTGACTTGTTTTTATTCAATTGTTGAACTGTAATTTTCTTACAAATTATAAATCAAAATTAACGTACACAATAACCTCCTTCTATCCATAAACGATATTTAATCAATACGTTTTAACAGCGCTCATTCGAAAGAACTATTTCCTGAAGTACCTACATTAATCGAAATAAATTTATTGCTGTTAATTGCCAAGTTTTTCTTTTATATTATTTTATTTATTCCATTTTCAAAACGATTTTATATAATAAATTAATATATTATAGACGGGAGCGAAACTTGTAATAAAAAACTGTGTTGCGGGCAAAAGCTTATGTGTCATGAATCAAAGCTGGATGCAGACGTTCTTTGGACCTGTAAGTAAGATAAATTTTAGTAATTTTCTATATTTAAGTTTGGAATCATTTTTATAAATATGTTTGTTCATGTTATTTTAATCCACACAATGTGTCTTAGTTAAAAATCTACTCGACGTAAAAAAATCTTAATTTTTTTTTCCCCGCGACATATGTTTTACACTGTGCGGTGGAGATATTTCGTGTTAAGTAGCTCAATTCAACGCTGCGTTACGTTTTTATAACATAGCAGAGCAGGGTGATCAAAATAATTAATTCTCTCGAGTGATAATCTACAACCATCTTGTTCACAGTCCGACGCTGTCCGGTTGTGTCAAGATAACCTATATTATCATGTAGATTGTGAAAAAAGATGCACTAGCAATTTGTCGATATAAAGCAATATTTTAACTAATTGTATTGCAGCCTTGTCTTAAAAAATATAGGATAAATTTTTCAGGAGTGTGGCGTTACGTGCCGAAATTACATAGACATTCACGGAAGACACACAGCAGAGAATATATTTACTCTTGTGAGCGATGTTGAAACTAAGAAAAAAACTTGAAAACTTTGATCAGATCTTTTTTTTTTATTATTTAAAAATTTTGTGTTAATTCTGTGCACTAGTGATGTTTCCAAATCGAATTAGAAGGGATGTGTACATTATATTAAATGTTATATATTATAAATTTGATCGTACAAAGAAAGATTGAAAATTATAGTAACATTAGTTAACTTTTTTCAAATCTACTTATATTTTGATATTTATTATACTAATTAAAATATTATTAAATTATTTCAATTATATTGATTATTATGAATTATATTAAATTTATTATTTTTTGTTTAAATTCTATTGTTTTAAAATTTTTGAATGAAATGTCAATACCTAAGTTTGCTCTGACATATTAAAAAACAAACAATAAAACAAATGGTTCCAAGTCAACACTGTCAAATTAAAATTATTCTTTTCTTACGTTATATTTATGAACATATCTTAAGAAAGGAAATTTTTTAAATATGTCTAAAAAGGAAGAAGATAAAGGTATAGTTTATTGTAATCGTGTACTCCTTGGTAATTGGTATGAAGCGTCGAAATTAGAAGAGGTGAGCTCGATTTTGTTTAACGATAGTATGTGCATTATATGAAAGTATTGTCTAAAATTACCATTAACAATAATATTACATTTAATTCGTAGTATAAACTCAATAAATTTTTGGAACAAATGAAAAATGGAGATTTAATGTTAGCAAAGTATAGAAAAATGACCGAGAATCTTAATAAGCGAACGATATTGACTCAATCCTCTGGTAGTATTGGCTTTGGAGCTAAAATAGCCCTCCTCGCACCCCACGTGCCAGGTCAGTAATAAAATATGTTAGAGCTACATTTTGTTTATTTCATCTTCACTCTGTATCCCGCACACAGCAGGGTAGGCAGAGGGATCCTCGGTGTTAAAATACTCCGTTCCCCATTTTCTGCTGAATTCTGGAGATATTGCGTATTGAGCGGCAGAATTCAACGCCGCGCTTTGCCTCGACGCCAGAGCGAAGAAAAATGGACTACGGAGCACTACGGAGAGCGGTTACTCGTGTAACTACAAAGAGCGGAGAGTCTCGTCACTACAGAGAACGGAGTCTAGTCACTACGAAGACGGAGAGTTTCGTCACTACGGAGAGCGGAGAGTCTTGGCACTACGACTATGGGAAGACATTTATAATTATACTAAATCTTTCATTGTTAGGTATCTTTTTAGAAGCTATCTTTGCTATATAAATTAATCTAAAAAGATATTTTCTCAAAAATAATATTTTTTTACATAACATTTAAATATTTAGCGTCCGATCCACCGCAAGACGATAAAAAGGGTTTGCTTCTTGGGGGCCGAATAACATCAAATGAAATCAATTACTCGCAAGATCTGGAAGATGGGTGCAATCTGGTCGGGCTATCGGACTTGGAGCCAGCTGAAAGAAATACTTTTATCATAACAACTGCAGATTATTGCGACCGTAATGACGAACCGCTTAAATATAATCAAGAGTTTCTTTTGGCTCTCTCCTCATCTGTTGCTAAGAAAAAGGTGAGTTTTTTTAAATACGTTATATTAAAATTAGCTTAACGCTGTATACAACACAACATCATGATAGGCAGAGGGAACGTAGGACTAAGTACTTATAACTCTCCTATCCCCATTTTTCTCCGAATTCCGGAGGTCATTGCGTGTTGAGTGACTAAACATAGCGCCGCACTTTGGCCAGAAACCAAAGTGGAGAAATGAAATAAATATCAATTTAAATATATACCCATATTAAATTACAATAATAATATAAATTATATGAAGTACAAAATATAAATACAATATTCAGTAGGTACTTTATTTATTTTTAGCCACTTTACGTTAGATTTGATCCAAACCCCGTACCGGGCCTTTGCGGCATATATCCAATTTATCTCAGCAAGCATCCGGTGTCTAATACAAGATGGCGCATCTTGCCTGTTCAAAGACCTCACATTACGAGATTCGAACAGGAAGGGAAACCAGTGAATGTGAGCTATTAGTTTTACTATTTACTAACATTGATTGTGTGCATAATATATATATATATATATATATAAATGGAAATTTAATGTTTGTTTTTAGGTTAACACTGACATAATTATCAATCATTGTTTTACTAATTTGAATTTGGGAATTAATGTCGGTTGCTGGGTGATGGGCTTTCATGGAAAGGTAATGTCAAATTAACCAAATAATTTAGTAATTATGTCAAATGTACACTTTATTACTCTTTTTCAACTTATATTTAGCGTACAAACATTATTATTTTTTATTTATAATATATTGAATATTATTTATTGGAATAATATAGGTATAAAAATCCTAATAACACGTAGGGATTATAATAATCTGACACAAGATTATTTGAGTTCAGTTTTTAAATATTTGAAGTAGGAAGGTATAATTTTAAAGACACTTCTATACCAATATATATATATATATATATATGATTTTTTCGTAATGGTGGTTAAGGCTGTCAGATGGAAAATACTTTCACGCTGTATCCCGCTGTACATAGCAAGGTAGGCAGGGTAGGCAGAGTAGGCAGGGGGTACTTAATGTCAAGATATTCTATTTCCCACGCATCGTGTTGAGTAGCGCGTCTTAACGTCGTGCTTTGTCCTGTTATCAGAGTACCGTTAAAATATAAATAATTATCTCAAGTAGGATCGCACTCCCCACCAATAAATACATTTTAACTAAAAAATATTAAACATAAGAAATGTAAAACATTTTCTTCGGTCCTTTCAAGATAAAGCTTGCTTTGCATGCAATATATTAAGTAATATTAAGAGTAGTTTGTTACTTATTTTAGGTATGCGTCCCTTTAATGAAGACTTGTTTAGATGTCTATGGAAACGAACAACCTAATAATATTTGGCAGATTTATGTACCTATTGCTGACTAGAAGAATACATAATATAAGAAGATAAGAAAATCAATGTAACATCGTCGCCAGATTGTATGAAAAGCGGAATTTTTAAATAGCACATATAAGGACTATCTCTGTCCCAATCGGAAAATTTAATCATTGGTCAAAAATGGATTCGACTCGTTAATGTCGACGTCTGGCAACACTGTTACATAGAAAGTATATTGACTGCTGGCTTCTAATTGCAAAAATTATAAATGAATCTTCACTGTAATTTTATTTTATTTTATCAAATCATAATAAATTTATTCGTAGCGCTGTGGAAGTTGTTATTTATCATTCCAAGACTAATGGCTTGAGCACATTTCTTCAGACTTCAGACATCGCGTCACCTTCCTTCGCAGACCATGAATAAGTCATTGTGCTTCGTTATAATATTTAATCTAAAAGTGACATTAGAATCTCGGTATAACTGTTTGTGAATTAGTGAATTGGTAATTGAGTTTGTAATTAAGTATTATTAAAGAGCTTTATTTAATATAATAAGTTATATTAATTAGAGCTTTTTTCTTGTCAAGTTCAACATTTTTTGAAAGTAGTTTCAAATAATTTGAATAGTCTTAAGTAACAGCTTGTGTAAGAACAAAGAATACTTTGCCTTAAAAAACACCAACTGAATTCACGCGGGAATAGCACGTGAAAGGCATCTGAGCTTTCATCTTTGTGACGTGGTCGTTTTAAGATTATATTTTTCATTAAAGTGCTACAGTTTGTATCGCTTTAGTAAAAAGGTTGTGAACAGCTTTTTATGTCTGATGCTGTACAAGATTTTTAAGGATGATCTTCAATACACTTCAACAGTGTAGAGTTTCACTGCTCAAAAAACTTAATTAAAATTTACATCATTAGTTGCTGTAGGTCGTTTTTTTTCCCCGTTGCAATGACGCCCTAACAGTAGGGCAGTCCGATATAGTAGAAATTTATTTTATTTCCCATTTGTGTACCCTATATAGTATCTATTTCTAGAAATATATTTGTAATATATATATATTTATAATTCCAAGACCACCAATAGAAAATAGCAAAATATCTTACGGTCTAGCTACTAGAACGAGCCTCTTAACTTACTCTGAAATTGGTGTCTATTGCCCTCTGGGCAAATGAACGTATACGAGTGCCAAAATTTCACAAACATAAGTGTATAACTTACGTATGTATACGTATATACGGTTTCGAAAAATATAGCAAAGTAGTTTTTCTGAGAGGTCATCGTGGCGCAGTGACACAACGTCCGACTGTAAAAGCGAAGGTTGTGTTGTCATATCTACTTGGAAGAATAAATTATTTCCATTTCTTCTCCGTGGCAAGACAAGAATTTTGGCAGGTACCGAAGAAGTTTTTACATTCAGTTCCTTCTAACCTTACTTTGCTGTTTGCGGGACAACAGTGCTGTGCTGATATTATATATGATAGATAAAATTATACTACATATGTTATTAACCGACTGATATGATTATATCAGAGAGATCAGACATTACGTGAAATAAAATTCGCACATTAGGTAGTAAAATGAATAGGTAGTCGTTGTGGTGTTATACAAACGTACGTTACTCTGTCCCCGGCTCGTGAACCAGTACTTATTTACGTCGATATTTTGAATAGATAAAGCGGAACAGTAGCGCTCGGCGTTTTTCACTTCAATAAATGACGAACATCGAATACACAGAATATTTGGTTCATCGATGTCAGTGAAATCAGAAGCGCTTTTAATTTAGCTACATGGAAATGTTACTAAAACGAGGTGAAAATATTGTAATATTAAAAGTAAATATGTGACAAAATCTTAAAACTATCTTTCGTTTATCGTATTATTGTTAATTTTATAGTTATTATTATAGTGTTGTTAAGAATATTATAATACTAAAGTAGAATATGTAAAATATAATGTGTAATATAGGTATGTATTTATTATTAGAACTGTTTTGACTCAATTTGTCATGTGACATTATCTTAAAACTATAAGTTTATTATATTATTGTTAATTTTGTATTTATTTACTGATTATGTATTCTTTTGTTTATTATTTATGTTATCTAAATATATAATGATGTATTTGGATAGCTGCCAGTTAATGTAATAACTAAAAGAGCAACTGATAACGGAGATAACGGAGTATCTTAACATTAAATCCCCCTGCCTTTGTCGGAATACAGCTAGAAAGTAAAAGAAAAACATAATGATGTAAAAATAAATACAAAAATTAATCGACCCTATTTCCATTTAAATTAGCAAGCAACATAAATAAAACATAAAAAATTTTCGCGTCAATGTGAACTTTATTACAGGAATGTAACACGAAATGTCTTTTCGAAGTCGTAATAGACGCGCAATCAAATTGCAAATTTTTTTAAAGTATTGATGAAATAGAAATCTACATAATCAAGTTACAGTCAGTTGTAAGTATATTTTTATTTATTTTCGAACATTGTTTTGAATCTTTTTATATACGTATGTATCTGTTGAATAATAAGTGAATATATCTAGTAAGTTGAGCCAAGTTGTTTCTTAGCCAATTCTTAGTGCTGAATTGATCTTAGCTAATAATATATGTACGTGAATCAGAAAATCTTTCACTTAATTTCTCCAGAGATATAGATAAGCGCGCACCAAAGCTCTTACCTGTTCTTAACAGATTTTAAGTTTAATAACTATTTATTTGTTAATATTTACTGTTATTTTTTTCTATTCTGGTGTAGGTTAATAAAATAAATCGTAGGCCTAGTTATAAATTTTGATCGTTATGTTTATTATAAACAAACTGGCGTTATTGGTAAGGAAGTTGTTTGGTAACAGAATCTATTAATACAATTTGTCCCATGATCAAAAATCATACACATTCATTTTTTTTTCAGCTTCACGCTGTATCCCGCAAACAGCAGGGTAGGCAGAGGGAACCTCTGTGTTAAGACACTTCATTCATTCATTCATTCATGAACAAATTAATTGTATAAAATATATTTAAAAAACTTTATCATTTCAAAGGATGGGTGTAGTCGGTAAAGTATCAAGATTGTTACGTTTAAATATACTAAGAAACATTCAAATAAACAAGGCTTGAAGACGCAAGTAATAAAGTTGGTCGAGCTTCAAGCGTAGAGCAATATGTGATCGGTTTTCAATAATTACTTCGCAGACTATACGAGTATATGAAGGGCTACGTTAGAACATATTCACTTCATTATGCCAAATTACGTACAGTATGCCTAATAAAGTATTTGTATTAATTCAATTTTTATTATATTTTATACATAATAACTCAAATATATGAATTTATTTGTTGTATATTTTAGATGTGTCATAATTTATGCTAGATATGTTTTTGCTGCCATTTTTTACAGTATTATTTTGTTTCAATTCATTCAATTTTCATTTTATTAAATTTTCAAAGAACAATATTTTGGCAGTTGAGAATTTAATAGCCGAAGATATTAATTGAGTAGTTCTCTTGTTTCCAAAGCTATTGGACTGTGAAATTAAATACTGAATAGAAGAAAATATGATGATTGAAACTGTGATTGAGGCCAGTCCTGGCACAAAGTCTAGAGGAAATGATTTTTGTAAATGTTTTTTTTATATCCTCAGTCTAGTAACCGTAACTTCCGCCACTGAAGGCCTATTGCCTCTAGAGTTTGTTGGAAAGTGAAAAACGAATGTATGCGTCGGTAGGGTGCGGATGGAGTGTCTTAACATAAGTTCTCAGGTTCTCTCTGCCTTTTCTGCATTATATATGTGCGTGATAAAATGTGAAGCTAAAAGACTAATATAAAAAGAATAACTAGCTTCTTTTTTTTTCGAAATATGTTCTTTGTTACGTTACGTTAACTGTATAATTTTGTTATGTTTATCTCCATTTTGTCGTCGCTTGATTACCAATTTTTGAAAATTCTTGCTTTGATATAGAAATAAGATAATTAGACATAAAAATAATTAGTGTGTAAATTTAACTTCGATCCTTATAAAATATATGACGTATAAAAATACATATATTTCTTAACAGAAAATACATTAAAAAGTTTTAAATATTTCCTGATCTATAAAATACACCGCGTAGCCGCAACCCGCCGTTAGTGGCTTACGTTAAACGTGCAGTTTAAAAGGGCGTGTAGGGTTAATCTTTTTACCATAATATAAACTTGAAAGGATTTTACCTCCTTTGAATTATAAAAGTTTTCTTCATGTGGATTCGGACCTATTTATTTTCATCAATGCAATTCTATTAACAATAGTTATAGCAAGACATTACACAAGAGGAATATGAACTCATATAAAAATAATTAAAACACTCAACAAACAATAAAAACAATTTAATTATTTCATTGTTTAAATTTACCCACCCAGAGATGAAAATATGTTTACAATAAAAAATATTTATTGACGTAGCTATGGATGAAAGAACGAGATTACCTGAGACATTTTCCTGGAACGATTTATACTTAGAGATTGGAAGTGACGCTCATGCTGAATCACGCTTCGGTCACGTCGTCACTTACTTATGTTACCCGAGTTCGGCAATACAAGTTTGTTTTTTCTATATAAAAATATCTATTCATTTAATAATCAAATGAAAATACCTTAATTTTATTTCTTATAAAGTGAAAACGATAAGTATTATATTATATCTTATAATTCATATCTTATAATAAGCATAGCATATAGCTAGCAAAGCTAGGTAGACGTTTCTTTTTGGGACCAACGTTGTTACAGTTGTTAATTTTCCCATATGAATAATGTATAATTCCACGTAGAATAACTCGTCCTACTTTTGTTTGTATTGTGCTTTAATAAACTTCGAAATATACGGGGGCTTTCAAAGTAGGGTCTGGAAATGTCATACGCGAAAATGTTCACACTTATTTATATTCGCAAGTCGGCCATGAAATTCAGGAAAATATGGAGAAAAACACGAAAACAAAAATGTAAGCACTACGTATTTAATAGATATTTATGAAATGAAGAGACGATAATGTGAAAGTTCTTATTACAATTAAATATGTTTGATGAAGTAGGATATCAGCTGCATTGAGGCAAGTGCTAGTAACATATTTATAGTTTTTGAGACGAGTAATGATAAATGTAGCTGTATTCAATACTATTTAATTCACGAGGCAAGCCAGTGGAGTTGCGAGTTAATTATATAATATATTATTACTGAATAAAACCCCGCAATAATTATGTCATAATTTGAAAAATGACAACTTACAAAAATTATATTCACTTTCAATAAGTTTTAAAGCATGTTTTACGTGTATTTTTTGGTTATACTCGTGGTATTTGGTTACGTAGAGAGGATGTCCAGCTAGTTTGTCTTCTTTTGTGGATTGTTCTAAAGCTGTTCTTATAACTTATTTATATATAATGTGCTGTGTGATTCATATGCGATTACTGTATTTGCTTATTTTTAATATTTCTTTTATTTTTGTTCATTTAAAAAAAAAACTATTCTATGCTAAAAGGTATATATATATTGTTAACTGTATGCATATTGTATTGTAATACGCCTTCATATATTACGTAGCTTTTTATGTTAATATCACTGGTAGTTATTAATTTTTATAAGAAATTTATTTCTACATTAATTGCTTTTAGTTAATGAGGATTCAATTAAAATAAATAATGAAGAATATATAACGATCTCGTCTCCTTATTGAATTTCACATTTGTTCGCGTTACAAATTTTACATTTCAAAAGTGGAGGGCCTTTGCCGCTTCACTCACCTACCGTGTTGCTTTGAATAACAGTTACGTGCTTAGAAATTAAATTTGTACCATTGTGCGAAACGATAGATTGCAGTCTAACACATGCGAATACATTACGAAAGTTTTATGCGTATTTGTAGTTAATATGTTTTATTAATTTCAATTGAAAAATGAATATTAAATTTATATAATGATTACATAATGAAGACGTAGCGTAGTCATGGCGCAGGGGCACAAACGTGCGACTGTAAGCATTACAGGCTGTGAGTTCGATTTTCACTCGAGGGAAAATTCCTCACAATAAGGGCATGCGCGGCGGAAATTTAAGAACAGAAGTGCCTTCTATTTACCTTGCTATCAGCGAGATACAGGATGAATCTAAAAAATATACAGAAGGTATATATATATATATATATATATATATATATATATATACGTACATGCCATATTTAAGTGTTCTCTTATTATCATTACATAATATAAAAGAAAATCACTTTCTGCTGTCTGTCCCTATGTATGCTTAGAGCTTTAAAACTACGCAACGGGCTTCGATACGGTTTTCTTTAATAGATAGAGTGATTCAAGAGGAAGGTGTACATGTATAATAACATCCATTATATAGTAGAAAAATACTGTTATTTTTGAGGTTTGGAATGAGATGTCGTAAATAATACAATTTTTTTTTGCTGAAATATTAATCATGTTATATATGTATATGACAATAAAGAGGTCATATATATATTTTACGAAATGAATTTTATTTAACATTAATGGAGAAATAAATATAAATATAGTTAATTATTACTTTTTAATATGTTTCATATTTAAATAAAACACACGTTACTTCCTAGATAGAGTATGGATGTTGAAAAGTGTGTAGCTTTTGAAAGTCCACTTGTCGTTACGCGATGTGTGAACAGCCATAAGGTCTTAAGGGTACTATTAAAACACTGAAATCGCTTCAGATGTGAACCTGAATGGCAGGGTGATTAATGTCTGCTATATTTTACGTCTGCCAAGTTTTAGTTGAAGCCACTGTCGATGAGAAAGGGAATCATAAAATGTCTCTAGACTCCTTAATCAGTTGAATGTGATTGATAATCATACAAATAGTTATATAATCTGTATGTTATAATTACTGTTATATGTAGTGTAGTGTGAAATCAATGGACGTTAATGTTGTTCATCGTTTGATTTTCAAGTAGATATTTCTAAGCATTCTTTTGATAAAGGCTCGAAACAGTCAGACAGACAGACTGACGGATGTACAGACAGACAACAAAGTGATCTTATAAAAGTTCTTTTTCTTTAAAAGATACGGAACCCTTAAAACTAATATATATATTTATTTACTATTATATATTAACATACACTTTTATTTACTATATAATTATACTTGGTACACGAAAGATAAGTAAATAATTCTATGATATCTTTAATATAGAGAATATATTTATTCCGAGTACTAGTAGTGAATTGCTGAATAAGCCCGACGCCTCTCACAATCGGCACGCGTCTGCCTGGCGACAAACTCATTTCTGTTCGACTTTATTTTGCACGATATCTGTTTGGATGCGATAGGCCTCTTTATTAGCGATGCTGGAAATTTTATTTCCAACTTTTGACGGTAAAAAAGTAATGTTATTAATTAAATAAGTGTATGAGTGTGTAAGGACGCTTTAATTATGGTTAGGTCATTCTCCCTCTTAATCTTACTTGAGTATGTACATTAGTTGACTTAAGCATTCTTTATCATTTGATGGAGATGATGATACTTTGGGTTCAGCTGCGAAATATGCAAAAATCAGATAGAATTAGATCAAATGGAAAACAGAATGTATTGGTTATACCACTTTAAAGTGGTGAGCTTAGACGTTGTATATCTTAGGCAATAGCGGCGAATTGAATGCTGTCCGTTCGAAAGCTTATCCCCGACTATCAGACATTTTGTTATTTTATGTGTATTATCCTGGAACTGAGCCTGCATTTTCTCTCAAGATTATTTGATCCTTTTACATAATGAAACGTTATATGCTACTTTATATTTTGAAAATATATTGAACAGATTTAAATACATATTCGCTTTCTGTAAAATTCTAGAGGCATTACATGTTAATTGGCGGAATTTAGTACCTAATCTGCCGTTTCAAAAGTATTTACTCAGTGCTTGTAATAAAATCTTATTTTATTTTATTTATAAATTATAAAAGCGTTTTACATTTTGATAGTGAAAAACGGGAAAATTTATTAATTCAGATGTAAAGTTTTAATGTTAGAAATATATAATTATGAACGATATGAAATTATTTTGTCTTATACTTAGAGTTAATTTATTATTAATTTTTTAGTTCATTTTATTAAACAATACAAGTTTGTTTTAAAAAAAAAGATTTTTTATGAATATACAAATATTTGCAAATTTCAGGAGCTTCTTTACGATAAGTGTATAAGTATGTAGCTTACAAACTCGCGGCGCTTTCCAAGTCGAACTTTCTAAGAAAAACTCTTTAACTTTACTTGCTCTTTTAGCTTTCTTTCATTTTAAATGAAAAAATGTGGTTGAATTTGTAAACCTTTTATTAGTTGCATATAGTGCCTTAAAATTATTAAGTTTATGTTTATGTTACATATTAACAAGTGTACGTACTCCTAAGGATGAAATGTATTGTACTATAATTTTTTTTGGATTTTCAAAAATATGTGTATTTTTTTATTAATAACTTTTTTGTGTATATGTTTTTGTTGCTCTTTTTCTTTCTACCTCTAGGTCCCATTGTGGTGGTGTTCAGTTTACCTTTTCCACCTTCTCCATGTCCTTTTCCATGTCGTTCGATCCATGATGTCATCTACAGTGATTTTGTACGCCACTCTGTCCTTCAACTTTGCAATGGCAGTTGCATCTTATCTAGGGGGTTAAAACAAAATTTAAACTTCAGAATTCCCTTCAACTGATTAAACGAGTCCAAATATGACATGTCTATTTTTATCAGTTCAGAAATATCTTCCGACTCTATATTCAGTTTTTAGATGTTTTTTTAGGCTAATCGTAGCACAATTACATAATGCTGCGTCTGTAAGCCCGATAGGTTGTGGGTTCCTTTAAAGTTCGTTATTTTATTATAATCGGTTTATAAATAAAAAGATTATGTCAATATAAAGAATTGGCATAATGTAATTCTAGTGCTTGTCTACTACAATTGAATACATCTGAATAAAGAATATTTTAAATTGGAATTTGAATAAAATATCCGATAATATTGCTATAAAATACGTGTTTTATTGAGTTGGCTGCAACTTTAGCTGTCAATATACAGATATTATTTTTAAAAAGATAATGTTATTAGATAACGCAAGTGGAATTCATAGGACGAAATAAATAATTGTAATTTACTCGTAAATGCGGACATAGCCGCAAAGCTATCGCTAGTCACTAATAAAATTAAGACATCTTTACACAGTCATATGCATTATGACTATACAAAAAAGAATATAATATAATATGCTACCTATTTTATATATATTCTCCGATGGTTTGTTCATTAATTTGTGTGCAATTAAGTATTATTATTATATACATTATATCACATAGATTTCCCGCATAGTGAAATTTTGAAGTGCTTAATAAACGTATAATATGTATAATAAACTATATATATTGTAAGACATAACGGGTGGATCAACAGACATTTGGTTCCGGTTGGGTTTAGATAAAATAAATACAGCAAACCGCTAACCATCTCACACGTGTTTATCAGTGTTCGTTTGTAGCTAAATATGTTAGAAACTTATAGGAAAAGGTCGAAAGTTTTGTATTTGTATTGCTTACTATTATGGGAACCTTAACGATTAAATAAGGTTTTTTTTTCAGATTCACGTTGTATCCTATATATAGCAGGGTAGGCAGAAGGAGCCTTGTTTTAAGACACTACTCTCCACTTTCCGCCCAATTCTGGAGACATTGCGTGTTATGTTGCGGAACTCTACACCGCGTTTTGCCTCGACACTATAGCGAAGAAATGAAAATATTAAATATTTCATTTCCTCAAGTGGGAATACAACCCAAAATCTGTGGTGCTTACGTAGCATGCTTGCATTCCAGGTTGTGGATGCGATTTCCATTCGAGGAATTAAAAATGTTAATTTTCATTTCTTCGCGGTGGTAAGTAGGCATGGCGTTGAGTTTCGCCAGTGAACGGAATGGAGTGTTTTAAGCCCTCTTCTACCTCCCTATCCCGCTATGTACAGGATACAGCGTGAAGCTGAAAAATATTAATAATAATATTAATAACTGCTAATATCGTCAACAATTAATACAAATTATTTTATACAAGCAACGTCTCCAAGTTTTAGTTACGAACAAGCTCTGAATTCATAATAAGCTAGCTAGTTATTTATCGACAATTTATTATTCAATGAACAACTTAGATTAGGGTGCCTTGTTAGTTAATTGAACCGTTTATAATCAGTAATACATGCTACATATATGTATATAGAAATAATCTCATACACATATATATACTATTTATACGATTATTTCTATTTTACATGATTTATACAATTTAATAATCATACACGAGTCCAAAGCTTAATTTACTCTTTATTTGTGGTATTTCCTAAAATTAAAAATGACGCTGAGGCTGTAGATAAGTGTAAATACAAAACTTTCCTTCATCTGTGCCAAGCACGTATACAAATGCGCTTATCACACACGTTATATAAGTTCTGTTAAGGTTAAAACGTTATCTTTATTAAAAATATTGTATATTTTTTAAAAGTACCCGCAGTAGACAAATAGAAGAATTGGGTAGGTACTATTTAATATTATATTTACAACACTAACAAGACAGTTTCCCCAACATACACACCCCCCCCCCCCCCAACAGAGTTATTTGCTCAGAAAATTCATTACCAATTCAAATAGCTAGCCATCGCATTAGACTGAGGGATGTCCTCATCCACTTGGCTGCTTTTGTAAATTGTTTATTGCTGTTAATCTATTCTACTACACTTCCTATCTGATAATCTTGTTATTTCTGTTTTTTTTTTAAATTATTGTCAAATATATATATATATTTAATATTATGTAGAATACAGGATATCGTTATTCCAGCAAATAATCTAAAATGAACATAACAGTCTAAGGGATTCGGTTTTGCCTTGTTGCCGGCAAGCTCATTTCTTTTGAGTATCTTTCGAATAGACTTCCCGCCGTCTAATGCGATCTTTCTTACTACGATCTCGGAAATCCTTTAATATAATTCGATTGGAAACCAACGAAAAATATAAAAAATGAAAAAACTCAAGAGAGAGAAAAATAAGTATAAATATGTGAAATATTAAAAAAAAAAAACTTATTTAGCTAATCAATGCTCCATCAAATCTATTTCACATTTTAATATAATATATAATAGTAATTTGGAAAAAATATCCTTAATAAATTAATACGAACGAGAGGCTTATGTTAATAAAAGTTAAATATACAAGTCGCTGGAAGGCAACTTTCTTGAATTATGAAGTTTTCCAAACTCATCCACTCACCCTTCGCATATATTTTGATAAAAACGTCACGTTTCACGAGAGACGATGTCTTTACCTAAATAATGTGTATACAAAATTCTTTGCACATTTTTGAAAGGTAAAACTCTTCAAAATACATACAGACGTATATTTCAATTTCACTTATGTAAATAAATTAGATCCAAATGGCTGTATCAAGTGCTAACTTACTGGGATAGTTAGTGTTTAATCTATTTTTTTGTGTAAATTGTCATTATGTAACGCCTTGACTGCAGTTTAACAGCGGGATAGTTGTAGAATCTGCTATAGTTAAATTACTTTCTCAGAAAATTTAAGAAGAAAATTATCAGAAAATAAAAATAATGCCACTAAAATCCATAACAAATGGTATTCGCGTGGTCCACAGTGGCCTCGGTATTATTTATTATTTAAATATATTTTTTAAAATTATTAATAGATATGTATTTAATTTATATTCAACACGTTTCTATAATGTGAATATAATGTATCAATAAAATACGACAGCTATTTAACTTAGATAATATTTATAATATCAGAATACGGAGAAAAAGGAACCAATTATTTCTTTATAACGAGCAGATACGGCCGTTGTCAGGATATATTGTCAAGGAAACAACACAATTTTTCTGAGGATCTGGAAAAATTTTCAATCATCACTAAGGAGCGGCAAACATTTGTATTATAAACACATTACTGTAAAGGTTATTTATTTCGTATTTCCACAGATGTCTCCATTTAACAAAAAAATCTCTGTTTTATATCATATTATAAATAAAAAATGCTAAGTGATAGGATTTTCTAAATGTCTTCATACTAATAAAGTATAAACTACAGTATAATATTATATAAACAGTGCCATCCCATTTGAGGAGATCGGTATAGAAACGAGTTTGCCGCCAGTCAGGCGTCCCGTTCAGAGTGTTCGGTATGGGACTCCATATCCGATCATTGAGGTTGAAATCGGCCTATTCGGGCGTGATCCTGCATAATATTGTGTTTCCACAAATGTCTCCTTCCATTTTATTATATTAACTTTCTTATGAATATAGACAGTATAAAGTGCATCGAAGAAGCAAACAATAATAAGTTCTTTGATTTTCACGATTATTACATATTTTAAATGAAACTATTTTAACCTGATTAGTCGCGTATATATATGAAAGAAAAAGAATGTATATATATAGCTTACATATAGCATTTGGTAAGTAATAATAAAATACAAAAAAAATAACAGCTCAAATTTAATGCCATATCTTTATACCACAGCCATGATTTACCACGACGACCCATTCTAAGGTCTGTACATTGTAGGTACTTTCATATATATTATCATGAAACAAGTCTTGTACTTTAGTGCCTAATGACAGCAAATAACGGTCTGGAAAAATAAATAATTCAAAATGTGTAAATATCATCATATTCATTGTTTTTTCATTACGTTTTTTTTGTTTTTAAAATAAAATAGTTCTTCGAGTCATATTAACATAAAAATTGCGCAATTTTTCCAATATAAACGGTCATGTATTTCTTAGTCGATATTACAATGTACATATATATATTAATATTTCAACGTTTCAGAATGTCGATATCTCGCTTTCAGACTTCTCTCAATCAAGTGCACCCCGAGGCCGCTCCATTACCTTAACATATTGCCTCTGTGTCGAGCACTCGCCCGGCCTCTTCAGCTTTACGATGCAGACAGCCTTACACGACAGTTTTCAACGACATTTTTTAACCTAGTATCTAATAAAAAATATTTATCTGATATATGAGGCGTTAAGCACACACGCTTGGTAAGTTAACTTTTATAGTAGAATTTATGTCAACATAATTTTTATTAAGTATGAGGTCCGTGACGTCATTACGTACGTATTTAATTGAAGACATTTCCTTGTGATCTTCATCTCCATTAACGATAACTTTCTGCTTTTATAGCGATTTAGTTCTTAGGGATAAAGATTCTAATACACTATTTATGGGGAGAGATAAGCCTCATGATAAGACGAAAGTTATATAAGTATATTCGTTTTAAGTATCCATTATATAATAATAGATTAAATCTTAGGTATCTGCAATGTATGTGTAATACAACGCATTGACTAGAATAATTTTATTATTAACGGATTTATTTTTTCAAAAAAGATTCTGTTTTTTATTAAATTTATTCTCAATGATTTGAGGACCGATTTTAAAAAATATTTTTTTGTTAGAAAGAGTTTACTCGCGCTTGACCAGTTTTTTAATGTACAGATATTGTATTTAAACTGATAATATTATTAGAACACGAAGAATAACCATTATTGTTATTTATTTACTAACTAAGGTTAGTAAATAAATAATTGTGTGTTTCTGTCAAATACAATAAGAATCGCGAGTAGTAGTACATTTTATAAAAGAACCTCTTAACTTATTAGCAAATACGAGTAAAATGTAAGTGCAATAACGGCGATGGCATGGCGCAACATGTCGTTCACATTGAAAGCCTTTTCAGTCTTACAATAATACTTCCTTATAACTTTACTAGGGTTATTAAAAGTTTTAGATGCATATGCAATAAATTAAATATTTTTATTGCAATATATTTTATAATCGTAGTACTAGTTACTTATAATATACTTATTTCAATCTCTTCAAATCTTTTTTTTATTTCTACAAAATATAACTTCCCAAGATCTAGTCTAAATTCATAGGTAATTTTATTGTAACTTTTGTAGTGGCTTAGGCGTAATAGCAAATAGATAGATTTATTTTCACAGCAGTAGAGATTATTCGATATTGTAAGTTCTGGGCCGGTACGGAGATTTTGAAACTTTTTGAAACTTTTATCTTTATATAATTTGCTTTTTGATTTAGTTTTTATATTAAATTTCGTAAGAAATAATTATACAATAATTATTAATATTATTAGATTCGATTTGTTGTATCAATATTTATAAATGAGGTATCTATTGTTTGAAAGTTTTTTCAAAATTGTTCTTTTAGTGTACCGTCGGGTCGTCTCCTTGTCCCTCATGAAGATTGATGGTCCCTCTACGTCGACAGACTTCGCATTGCTCACTTGTTTTCTTATTCTAGATAAGTTTAAATAATAATAGGTTTGGGATTTTATATTGAAATTTTAGATTATATAACTATTATTTAAGTACAATATTTTTTTTTCAATAAAAAGCTTAATATATTTTTAACTAAATAATATAAAGACGATACTTGCTAATATAAAAAAATATACTGTCTTATATTTTTTATCAGGTATAGGTTGAGGATAATGCTATTCGACTTATGCCATACTTATATAGTAAATTTTAATTGAATTTTGACAAGCGTGTACAATCGGCTGTATGAAGAGAGTAAAAACTTGATGGACCCAAGTTAGTGTTTTATGGTTTTTAGTTCTAATAATAAAGTACAATAACAATTAATAATTAAAAATAATTCAATAACAATACAAATTTATTTATGTATAGCCCGACAACAGTCATATTTCTACTACCATAGTAAAATTATTTTTTGTTTTCTAGTTTTAATATGAATGTCCTTTTAGAAATACATGTTATAAGTACCATAGCTGTTGTTTACCGCATCTGCGCTACAGCTGTACGCTACGCGCTGCGCTATTGTAACGACCAACGTAGCAGCAGAAGTTTTGCAAAAGCTGACATGACGGCTTATTAAGGGAATTTGTAAAAGAAATGAAATAGAAAATCTTTTACAATATATTCATGTTTTTTTTTTGCAATATTTTAAATGATATTTAGGTATTATAAATATTATTTGTACTTGTTAGAATTTTTTAGAGGCCGTCGTGGCACAGACCACAATGTGACTGTAACGCGAGTGTAAGTTCTATTCCCACTCGGGTGAATCAATTATTATTTACAAAAAATATTTCTTCACTCTGATAGCAAGGAAGAAGCGCGGCTTTGAGATTCGTCATTAAATAGGCAATTCAAGGAATAAAATGAGGGATAGTGTCTTAACAATAGGTTCCCTCTGCCAGTCCTGCAATATACGGAATACAGTGTGAAGCTGTATAGTCCCACTATGGCTATTACACAAATGTCGATATATCGTCACTTTACTTTGAATTCAAACCAAAAATATTAAAATTAACTATTTCGTATAGTATACATACGTACTTTTTTATATTATTTATACAAGTTTCATTTCATAGCAGTGATCTATAGAACTATATGAATAATTCATACAAAGAGTTGCGTGAAATAGTCTCAAAGGGAAGACGATCTTCTATTAGAGTTTAAAATTGCGAGTACCTGGGCGGTGCGCGCGGCGTGCGATTGACTACGAGAAGATATTTGAAATTTTTGTTTTATACTACGAGTACGTGGCTTAAATGGTATAAAATATATATTGTATGTCATTGTAATATCACAAGCTATGTCTTTAAATAAATATCAATATTGAAAGAACCACAATAAATGGAAAAAATTTTCAAACTGAAAAGTTGGCTAAAATTGTCTAAAATAAAACTGCATTCTCCATTCTGTATTCGATTCTTGACCTAATATTTAAGCGATAGCCTCTTGAAATACTGGTCGAGGCCTTACACACTGTGATTCGTGGTTAAACAATGAAAATTAAAAACTGTAGTTTGTATTTTTCTAAATATAACAGTGATGCACTTTATGTAAATAGAATTTACAAAGAAAAATGCAGTACTATAAAATGAGGTTTAGATTTGCCTTTATATATTCTCCCATGATCACAATGTTTTGAGTCATAATATTTTCAGACAGGCATTTCAATTTTATTTATATGTATAGAAAAGGCACAGTAAGTTGCCTACATTATTAAAATAAAAAGAGAGTTAAAATATGCAATATTCCATATTACACGTGAATATTGGAAGTAAGTTTCTTAACCTTATCTTATGCACAAAAGGCAAAGGATATTGGAAAAGTTGAAGACAATTTTAGCCTCGTACACAACTAATAAGCTACGTGAAGACGTTTCATATTTGCGTGCAGAGTAGACGTGTGCAGCTCGCGTTCATTTCAATTCATATATATTATGTATAACAGGAGATAACATTTATATATTCATTTTTCTTGGCTGTGGTGTCGAGGCCACTCATCACTCAATGCCTCCAGAATATGACGGAGCGAACAAATGAATATATTAAATATTTTATTTCTGCAAGCGGGAATAGAACCCAGAACATATTAACTGTTCATTGTATTTATTTTGTTACTATGAACGTAAATCTTTGCTTTGATGGAATACCTATTAACTTACGGGCTGCTACGAACGCCATGTATACAAAAACTATTTATATTATTTTCCTTTTTGAGTCATAATATTTTGAATAGTTTCTACTATTCAAAATATTATGAATTTCACGTCATATGAAATGAATATCTGGTCCCAACGTAACTCAAGATAATAAAGACAGCAGTCGTAACTCGTAACCTGATTTTGCGTTACTCGCATGAAAATAGAAGTTGTTGTGGTTTGTTTATGATGTTCAGAATTCCAATTCCAAAATTCCAAAAAAAATATGGAAGAAATATAAAAGTTGGATTTAGAATCTAACTTCTCCATTTGTTAAACATTTTTAATACAGCTTTACGCTGTATCCCCGTCGAGACACTCCGTTCCCCACTTTTCTTTGACTTCTCGAGGCATAGCGTGTGGAGTGTCAGAGGATCATATATCATAACAATTTATTATTTGTAATCTATTTCATATATATGAATATATGTATAATGAATGCATATGCGCGCAAACTAAAGTTTATCATCTTTTATAACTTATACTTTCCGTTGACCTACAACCCTGAAATTTGTATGAAAGCGATCCTCTGTAGGCGGGCCCGGTCGCCTTTGACCGGCTTTTTTACTGATAAAACAGTTAAGCAAAGCGAGCTTATAAATCGAAAATATTGAGAAATTAAAAATCAATTTATATAAAACTTTTGTATGTGTAACTATTGCATGTTATAGCCAAAAAAAAAAAATCAGAATTTCTAAGACTTGAGATAAAGTCCACACTAAGTTTAAATAAATTGAACACATGCCATAGAAAGGACGGTTAGGTATTATATCAAAGAGCTTACGTACCGTACAGGCTGCCTCTAAGTAATATTTTGAAACTGCACTGAAGCAAGTCACGTGAGCGTCGAGACGTGCCACGCATGCCTCCTCGCTGTTGACCTGTGCGCCACATTTTCTAACATTAATTAGCTCTACGGTCACACTTAAACAGATGGTTTTTCTTATGAAATTTCGCTGTGTACTTTTTATATTAACAAACGTAAATTAAATTTCGCGTAATTGTAATGTTGTTCTTTTTGTAATCTTTTTTTTATATTAAGTCCATTTTACATATAGTAGTATATATTTTCCTTATAACAAAGTAGCCTAATTTTACTCATACATTTATTTATTATATAATAATTTTCATCCAATGACATCATAAAATCAATATAAAAAACTCTAAGAAGAAAATAATATAAATAAATAACTGTTTTTTGAATTAAAAAGAACCATAATTTCATATCAAAAACTATTAAGTCATATCAGAAAAGTATATGTAAATATTGTTTGTAATTAAATAAGTATATGCAATATTGAATATTTTTAAAATTGCAATCTTCTAAAAAGTCACAATGTTTCCAATTCTCGCTTTATTATTTAGCACTTTTCTCGAAGCATAACATTTTAATGAATGCTTCTATTTGGATAGCTTTTTGCATCTGGTGATTAAATGCTAGAGTTGCTTCAAAAAGGGATTTTTTACTTGTAAACAACTTATTTTTCCAGAGTTGGTTAGGCTGACGCGATTGCAATATAAATATGAAAATATATACATAAAATTATAATTGAACGTATAACTAAAATATGTTTGCAATTACAATTTACAACATACGGTTATACAATATTTTGGAAAACAAGACCTAATATCATCGATGTATCTAGATATATTTTTTGGGAGAGAGCCTGGACTTTAGATTACCACAGGTAATTTGTTCGTTTAAATGTTGTTATTTACGATAACGTACCTTTTAAGGAAAAAGGATCCTTTATATATACAATTTTTTTGTAAGAAAAATTCTAGGACAACAGACTATTCTAGGGTGGGCATGGACTACCCTGCGCTCCTTCTTCCTGCTCCCATGCCTCTTATATGTATATCAACTATATTCCCATTCTTTAGGATTTTACGATCCTTACTTACTACTGAATATTAAGACGACCTTTATAGAGATTATCTCTCTTCTGAAGGTTCTTCTGTATATAAACGTGTGTAAAATATATTTATGGTAAGGATTAAGCTTTCAGAAGTTTATTCCTGGCTATCAATAAGCTTAAAGCTTTCTATGACAGGGCTAAAGTATTTACTTTTTAAAAAACGACTTTTATAATGGTATAAGATACTTTATTCTTATGTATCAACTTTGACAGTCAGTGTTGTAAAAAATAATGACGTATCATGCACCATTATTCTACACGGTTACCCATTTTTAAGTGACATGACACTTACTGTTCGACGAAAACTCGAATAAGATTACAATTTTATTGAAAGGAGGCCTATTTTTGATATTTTTTCAAAATTGGAAATCATAAAGTTTATGCACTGTTTAGTATTCAGAGGTCATATTTATGGCACACATTTGTTATAGTGGAAAATATCCACAGAATTTTTCCATTTAACAAATTTATAGGAGAAGAATGAAAAATAAATGACTTGTTTTAGGTGTAGCTTACATATGATGATGACACAAGAGCATACATTTTTAATCCACAAATATTTATGAAACTGTCATTTAATCAAACCCATGGAGTCCGCCCAGCGATGAATGTTGACTTTGCCTAATTGAAGCTGGACTGCGACAAAGTAATGAATTGATCTCCCATGTGGTGTAAGTGTGCATTCGTTTAGAATCAATTATTACTAATAAATAATAATTTAATATAATAGCAGGGTAGCCATAGCGAATCTGAGACTTGGAGTCAATATGAAGACACTCCGTTCCTCATTAAAACGCTAAACAAAATTAAAATGTTAAATATTTTATTTTCTCGAGTGGGAATCAAACCCACAATCTATCATGATTGTGTATCTTTGCCACGACTGGCCTCAGCCTAAAACATATTTTAACCAATTATATAATGATTTATCAAAATAATAAACTCTTTAACTGATAAATTTCTTGTATAATTTGAATTGATGTTTGTGTTATCATCGTCATATATTTAATACGTAAAGGCAAATTCTGTGGTAGATAATAAAAATATAACATGAAAAAGGAGTGTAAAAAGTTAATATTTCTTATTATAATGTGAATAAACTAAAATAAATACAGTATAAATAACCCTAATAAAATTACAAATTAGATAATAATTATAATCAAGTATATGCTAAGATATAACTTTAAGTTATAGAAGTCAAAGTTATACTCGTATTACGTTTTTAAGTTAGAATGATAAAGGCTCGCCGCCCGACGCAGACGACTACCTATCACAATTTGCAATTAATCACCCGGTGGTGGCAGCTAGCAGCCATTACTAAACCACAGACTATATTACAAATGAATGACACTAATTCATTATTAGACATCGCTGCAATGAAATAGTGGCTTTCTTCAAAATATAATTCTTTGAAATGTAAACTTGTAAGTATAATCTGTGAAAATTTTTTTCATTATGAATACGTCAGATTTTTTTATATTTTTCACATATTTAGCTTTCCTGACTCTATGTATAACAATTACTGAGATAACAACATTCTGTACAAATAATAATTTATTTTTACATATTTAACTTGTTAGCAAGTTGTAATAAGCGTATAAGAATTTCGACGTAGCTCGATCAGAACGTATGACTTTTTACTACTTAACGCCGCGCTGTCTTCTTAGAGTTGGGAAAAGAAAATGATTCATTTCCCCAACTGGGGTATAACTTACAGCCATGAATCAATCCTATCGCGGCAGGATATTTCAATTATTCACCCTAATTAGGTCTTTAGATTTGTTTTAATCTATTCTAGTATTATCTAAAATCCAAAAAAAAAAATTGTCTTTCTTAAAATTTTTATGACAACCAATTCTATGACAAGAAAATTTAAAGAATTTATAATTTAAGAGGTGCTCCGTAATTTTTTTAAACAATGGTCTTAATTTTCCTTGTAAAATGTGTAATCAAAATTTTTCTTTCGCTTCTAGCATCATGAATTCTTGTTAAGATAAAAATGTATACTTTTATTAATTTGAATACCTACAGTAAATTAAAATTAATTAATTCCATTGAATGTCGTTGAAAATTATCATTCTGTGAAAAATATGTAGCGACGTACATGAAACACTATATAAATTAAATTAAATTAATATCCACCTACATTTACTTATATACATATACATCTGTGGTTTGGTTAATAATAATTGAACGTCTACACATTTCAGTTGTACAACAGAACGATGTAATTAACTTGATGCTGTTTCCGTAAGTGTTCAAATTTGGCGAATGCTTGTTATTATGACGTAATGTAATAATTATTTTAATTAGTTATAATATTTTGACATGTTATAGGCGTACATTTAATTATTTTTTTTAATCTAATATATTATTTGTTTACTTGTGTGAAATATAAATATTATAAATCACGAGAAGAATCATAAAACATTTTTTTTTCAAAAATATTCTTATAATTAATTCAATACAAAAATGTATATACACCCGTCATGCAAACTTATGTTTGTCTACTTTATTCGCCGCGTTATCGATAGGATATTTCCCGTAGACATATAATCCTTAAATTGCTACGGAATCTTCGGTGGACGAATTCGACTCACAATTGACTGGTTAAAATAATTTGCTTAGATCAATATTGTTATTATTACTAGATTCCTAAACCCTATATCATAATATACGTGAGATTGATAACAAAAAAGGATGTCGTTATATCAAGAAATATGACGTACCGTAGTAATGTAAGAGCTCTTCTGACCAAATATACTTTTAAAAAACCTTTCAGGCTATGAAATGTTGAAGTAATAAGTTTAAGAAACTAAAAGCACTCACAGGCTATATCCTTGCTTTCTATGGTCGGATTAAATTAAAATGGAATAAACTGCCATAGAATTAGAAAAACACATGTTTTTTTAATAAAAGAGTTGCGTTTTAGATTAAAAACAAGACAAATCACACATACATTTTGAAAATTTCTTGATAAATTGATTAATACTTTGTAATAAATTATTTTAATTTTAGTATTGAGGCTGTACTAATAAATTTATTCTAGGCGGACTAGTGTCCGAAAACTGTAAAGTTGCTCAGAACAAAGGCGAAGACGTCGAGTAAGCAAGTTTTGATAAGTTTTGCTGCGAAGCTTGACGTCTGTTGCGAATTTCTGTCGCTACAGCGCTAAGTATTTTAATACATTTACATTACAATTAATTGAAAGAAAATACCGAGGAAATAGTATAAGAATTCAGCAATTTCTTGTTATTGTTAATAATTTGTTCTCATATTTAATACAAATGTGAACAAAAACCACAATACGATTAAAAGAAAAAAAATAAATGGTATAAAAATTATAAACTTTCAATTACAAGTTATTTAAACACAAAAACTAAATGAAAATTAAAGCAGCTTCAGGCTGTATCCTGCATACATCAACATAGGGCTAGAGTCAAGACACTCTGTTCACCACTATCCACCGAAATTTTCAAGGCATTCCGTGTTTAGTGGCTGAACTCAACGCCGGGACTTGGTGCCAGAGCGAAGAAATTACAATATTAATTAAAAATAATTCATTCCCGCGAGTGGATATTGAGCCCGCACTCGTAATTTCAGTCACATCCTTGTGCCGCTGTACCACGACGGCGTCAATCTTACAAACTCAAGAAATTCAGATTACTTTATAATATAAAGCTCGCAACACGACACTGGAAATGACATTTGGTTTTCTTAGCAAAATCGAGAAATAAACGTTATCTTTAATAATAGAAGCTTTGCTCAGCTTCGAGTTACTTTCTTGTTTTCGTCTTAACATTTAAGATTTTCAGACTAAACCTCAAGTAACGCGATGAATGCTTCTCTATATATCTTAAATTACTTTGAGTCTAAGAAAATGTAATCGGCCTAATGTAAGTTGTGGGTTACAACGTCTGCGTTGATTTCTTAAGGAAGCCTGAATCAATAATAAATATTATATTTTGTGTAATACAATATAAGCTTCGTTCAGATACCTAATATTGGGTAAAACCTGGACAGCTTCCCCAGTAGAACACTTGCCTCGGTTTTGAATATGCTATGTTAGGTTTGTTGGTGGTGTTAAAGTTTTACTAAAATTTATATGGACTCCTCCTTTATATGGACCTACGTGTTATATAGCTATCAGCGTAGGTACAAATTTATGCTATATTCAGCATAATTTTAGTATATAAATATAGTTTTATTTTATATAAGTGTCTGTAATAAATACAAAATCGCAAAGTTTTTTTACTTAATTATCGTCGAATATGCTCCATTATTCTTAATATTTATATATTTTTTTATTATACAACCATTTAAAATAAAGTAACAAAACTATCCGGGTTTTATTACCCCACTGCTACAAAAGTCACAATGTCCTTAATTAATTTGTTTACAAACAATTAAATTTTACTTTTCCCTATAAGTGGCACTATAAGCGAGCAGACACAAAAGCTTATCCAAATTGGAACGTTCATTAAAAAGTTCTGCTCCACCTAAAGTATATAATGGAACGCGCGAGTCAATTCTCAAACACATTTGAAATATTTACTCTACTTATAATATAAGCTCTGATATAATATAATATTTGTAATAAAAATATATATTAAATTTTCAACAAGTAAAATCATCTGTGTTATGTATAAATATAAATATAATTTTCAGCCCTGTTTATTGAAACCTATTTATTGAAAGTAATATCTCAAACTTTAATTAAAATAAATATATTTGTCGTCAATTTTTTTTACCAGACAATAGTTAATCCTACTAATAATTAATAAAATTTGACATTTTTATCTTGTAACATATTGGACATGTCGAGGTAACAGAATTTATTTTATCAATTAAATAGTTTAATTAGAACTATAATTAACACTTGTGGATTATTATAATTTTCTCTATCTCTAATCATTCTAATTTATATAAACAATTCTTTTTTTTTTATATATTTACACGAAGAAAACCGCGCGATCATGTATCTCTATATATCATTCACAAACAAAATGAACTGTTTCCCTGCAAATCCTCTTAACTTGACTCCTATTCTACAAGTGTACGCTACAACGTGCTACGACTTATGGACTTAAATTTCATATGGAATGACTGTTCTCATCAGGATTGACGAGGAACAATGAAATGGTTAGAAAATGAAATTTTGAATTCAATTTCATTTGGGCACATCGGCCGGCAGAATACATTTTAGAATGAAAACCGTTCCCGTTTCTGCCGTAGCGTAAAATTAAATCGTAACCTACACCCCGCTGATTACTTAGGCGTTTAAGGATTTCATGTTTATTTCATTTCCAGTATTGTACTTTACATAGAATTATTTAATTCTACTTTAAACTATTATCTTGTATGATTTTAGGTATATTTAGTTGCATCTCCCAATATATGTTTGATAATATACATTTATTAATCAAGAGTGAGGCTGGGGGAGACCTAGGTTGACCTTCGAGAACGCAGAATTGATCATTCTGGTAGGCGGTTACGAAAATACAGGAAGAAATTTCGGATGGCAAATATGAAGAAGTAGATGATAGTGGACAAGGCGAAAAAGATATGCTCTTGCTACCCTGCTAGGGAGAAAACGCGAAGCCTACAAGATGTTTTCATATATTTCAATAGATATATTTATTTCAATTCAAAATTTATTTCAATAGATATATACATTAAAAAATTAAATATGAAGTAAGAAAAAGGTAATCTTTTTCAATATAAACAATACTTAAAAATGACGTTAGAGACGTTATTAAAATATTCTTGTAAGGACAAAGAAGTCAAAAAGGATATGATGAATCAGCAAAAGTCGACGTCGAAATGCACAGCGATTCATTAAATGAAGAATCCCCGGTGTTATCACACGGTGTCCCGAATAGACTGATGTTTTTATCTTTTTCTCATCCGTTTTAAACGGCTTCCAAATATGAAGTACTACGCCGCCTGACGTCGTGCATCATTTTAGCGCGGTAGCCTCGTTTCAAAGTAGCAGGGTTTGTGATTCAAACATATATATGTAATATATGTTTTGAATTATAAAATATTGATTTTGATCCAATTTTTAATATTCTCTGCGTAAATTATCGATATTATAACAAAAACAAACGGCACTTTATTCTAAATGGCAAAGGTTTTCGCTGGCTCATGGTAGGCAGTTTCGGTAATAGTTTGTCCCAGCGAGCTACGCAGTACCAGTATTTGTCAGGCAATATGGGTGGTCCACGGGTGGCTGATCTATGTAAATGCATGTCGTAGCGCCAATTAAAGAGCTTCCAACTGACGTGACTAAATAAGTACTATATAACAATAAATATCTAACTACATAATAATATATATCTATATTAACATATAATTCCCGATACCTAAGGAAGGGTCTTAAATTAAATAAATTAGTTTCACGATGTATCCCTTACACAGCAAATGTTAGGTAGAGGAAATCTAGTGTTAAGACGCTCTAGTCTCCGGAGGCAGTGCGTATTGAGTGGCGCAACTCAACGCGGCTCTTTGCCTCGACACGAGAGTACCAGAGATGTAAAATATCAATTGAATACTTGTCTGTAAAATATGATAAGCGAAGTAACTACAATATGTTAGTTAACAAAATATTTTATTAACCATTTATGAGGTATTGCTTGGACACGGATATAAATGAAACGATAATTGCGTAAATGTAATTACAAATTAAAATTTACTTTGCTCTGGTATTATATACTTTCATTTTATGAAAGCCGATACAATAAAATGTTATGTGTTATAAAGAAGTTTAATATTTTTTTATGTTACTAATGAAGGTAGGTCGGTACTTGCGATAGAGTTTGCGGGTTCAATTCCAAAATTGAGAGAATTTTCATATCTATAGATATGTAATGTGTATTTACTTTAAAATCCGGGCCAATTATTCATAATAGCTGAATTTTTTTTATAGGACTTTCATTGATAGATATATAGGAAGCTATAGATCAATATACGCTTTTAATACCGAAATTTCCGCAGAATCGGTATTTACGCGGGAAAAACCACGCGCGCCGACGTTATCGCGAATAGTAGATACGACCTCCATAGATAAACATGAAATAACTAAACATTTTTCTATTAAAAGAAAAATCCCAAATGCTGCAAATTAATTTAGAAAAGCGTTTGGCTGGACATTTTTATGTACGAAAAGTATACATATGTGTTATTATATGCCTTATTAAGTATAATAGAAGCCTGGCATAAAAATCACCAGGCAGGCTATGTCCCGATAACAGGCTTTGGATTGTGTTCTATTCCAAAGAGCAAAAAAAATGTATAAAAACTCCACAAATAAATTCAACTGCCTTAGTGCAACCTTTGTTCATAGCTTTAGCCATGACTAATGAACTTGAGCTCTCGAGCTTTTTGTGGTTTTCGTATTGTCAAAAATAAAGTTCAACAAATAGCTGAATAGTTTTGTCTACAATTCAAATAAATCGTGTACGGCTATTTATTTACAATCGTACACAGTACCGTTAAACGAATAAGTGGAAGTAAGGTTCCGTACCAATTTTACGATTGCACTTCAACGGGAAGTCGACGACATAAAAGTGGACAAATTTAAACTTTTTAAATATTTTATTACTATCATGAGGTCGGTAAAAAAACAAAAGAAATTTTCTCGAGCATTTTATTTCTCGAGAAAATTTGAGGCCGTCGTGGCGCACAAGGCTGTAATTGTATCGCGACGGTTGTGGGTTAGATTCCCACTCGAGGCAGTTAAATTTTTCTTTACGTTTATATTTCCATTTTGTTCGTTCGAACTCAACACGCAATGCCTCCAGAATTCGGCAGAAAGTGGGAAACGGAGTGTATTAACACCGAGGTCCCTCTGCCTACCCTGCTGTGTGCAGGATACTGCATGAAGCTAAAAATTAATTAATTTATTGCAAAATTATTGCATTCAGAAAAGAGTCAATAAAAATAGATCAATATCTCAAAAACCGTGAAACTATTTTTTTCTTGATATTATTAACGCAAGTGTAAATTTAATCATACTTCTTGAGTATTCAATATTCAATACAGAGTTAAACCAAGATGAAACTTAGAACTTAGATTACTTAAGCACTAAGTTACGAACTTTGAACGTAGGAGTCCGACAGTCATTAATTAACATTCCTTTGATTAATTTATATATTGAATCTGTTTGTATAGACATAATATTTCTAATATTATAAAATGAAAGTGAATGTAACAGATAAAGCGATACATAAGCAAGAAATGGAAACGAAGAATAATAATTTCAACGAGTAGAGGGAGTAGAGTTACAAACTTCTCTATTGGAACGATCTTACAAAGGACCCGCGTGTACAGACAACGTTCTGAGACTGCGCTGGAATGGTCGCTACCGCCGCGACGCGCCAGGACGTGCCTCGCATGCTGCCATATCACTGACCTGTGTGCTAGCCTCTTAAAGGAGATTATTTGGCCCCTTTGCCTTTTCACAGACGCAGTACGTATATGTATATGATATTAGCGTATTAAACGCGGCTTCGTCAGCTTAAACTTGTTTTTAAAATTATAATAAACAAATTATACACAACTTAAAACTTAAACTTCTTATGTACAAGCTATACTATTGTTGAGTTTAAGTTTTTATTTGAAACCGGAACATCATCCTCACAAATTTTCATATTTATAAAATTTGTGAATTAACATACTCGTAGATTTCTCGGTAAAAACATTTTAGCTTTAGTATTATATTATTTTGAATGTAAAATTGATAACATGGTATCGAGGGATGAGCAAGAAATTTGTATGTTAAAACTATTTTCATTTCATATTAATCAATTAAAAAATTCAGTTCATATTAAAATGATATCCACGACTCCCCGTACATCTATCGCTTTAGCATAAAGAAAATACATTATAACAAAATATGTGACGCTCACTACTTCAGCCCGTTTCAATGCTAAGTGATAAAAGCTCGCTTGCGCCTTTTGCGTTTTATTATCCACCCTCGAGCACGTATATGGCTTAAACAATAGACTTCTTAATGAAATGATTTTTCACTTTATAGGGGTCCCTCTTCATGGTAGATTATATAGGATTCTATAAAAATAGAATGGACAGAAATTGTATCTTTAAATATTTTTTACACCTCCGTACCATAAAAGAAAGAATACAATTCTTATTAGATGAAATTTCAGCGCATCTGTCTGTCTTTATTTTTGTCTGATTGTGAATTATTAGGGCATCCGTTTGTCTATCCATTTTCTCAAAAACGCTTCAAAGTATTATGCAGTTTTTTCCTAAGTTTATCGTTTCCCCATACTGGCAAAGGCAAAATAATTGCACAGAAAGGAGAAAAAAGTGAATAAAATGAACCAAATCATCCTCCGGTTACTGAGGTACATCTCTAAAAATTCCAAGCTCTAGTATATGTTATCTCGCCTTTGAGACACTTTATGCTTCAAAGCAGTTAAGCTTTATAATTCGTTTGATGTAGAAAATAGAAATCGAACTGAAAAATAAAGTTATAATTAAATGTTAATATTCACAAAACGTTATAAGCGTTATTAACTTTATGTTATATTTAGTTTTTAATATTAGACGAAAATATTATTTTAAGTTTATAACAATTTTCAGCTACGTCAACGTGGCGTGTAGTGTTTACTATGGTGGCAAGAGTTGGCGTTATAATTAGTGGCGCGTCTACAGCTTGAGATTTCAGCGACGGTAATCAACATTGTACGAGTTCCTCATTGAGTTGCAAGTCGGCAGACGCTGATGTTGCTATTTCGTGTAAATACTTGTACTTACCCGTAGGTAGGTACCGAGTGGGTGCGTGTTGTAACGACCGACACACTGTTTTCATAGCAGAACTACATGCATTCGTGTAAATGGAATACTAGTATATAGTATAAAAATATTATGTCAAATAATCAATTCTAAGCAAAGCATAAAGTTAAAGCAATAAGTTAGACTTTAAATATAAGTTATATTTGTAATGTAAACGTGGTGTAAAAATTTTGATTATACTAAAATTGAATTGTTACATTTTTACTGATATGTAAAAGTCCTGTTGTGTGTACATATTTTGTAAATGTATTTATGTATTATATATATGTGTATTTCTGAAAAATCTATATGCATTTGTAAGATTTATTATTTTAAATTCTTTGCTCTCGTAACGTTTCAAAGAGCAGCGTTGAGTTCTGCCACTCAACACTTAATGCCTCGAGAATGTGTTTTAACTAGGTTCCCAGGTTACCTTTGCCTACCCTGCTATGCGCACTCTGCAGTGCTGTGCGATACAGTGTATATGTATTTATTTATTCTAAGGAAAATTCTCCACAGGATTTTTCATATTTATTAAATTTAAATATCGTATATTTTAATTTCATTTTAATATTAGCAAAAAGTTAATGGCAAACCTAACCTTCACGCTTATGATTTCAAATAAAAAAAACGTTCAACGTGTAAATTTAAATATGGGTACTTCATAAATACTTTGAAAAGCAGTAGTGAAATATAAAGATGACTTGACTTTTAAAAATAAAAATAGTGTAAATTTTATAGCAAATTGAAAATAAACTCAAAATCAGCGGGACGACTAATACGTAGAAAGTTTCAAGAGGCAACTTATAAATAACATGAAGCCTTTTGCGGCGAGAGGTTGCTATAGAACCACATAGGCTTTGAAATAACTTTCAATGTGAGCTCGTGATCGTCTCTCCTCCACTAACATTTAATATTACTAATAAGATTTTATAATTACAAAAAAAAATTTAGATTTTTTTTGTATTTTTTGCACATAATACTGTAAACTGGCGAAGATTTCATCTATTCTTAATATACTCGAATATTCAAAGTAATGTTTTTATATAGTTGACTCGACGGAAATCACGCTGAAAGAATTTGTTTCATTCATATTATTCGAGTAATAGATATATAAAATGAGTGATAGATATGTCAAATTTTACATCTAAAAACATGCGAGTCCTTTCTAGATTATATATTTACATCAAATCATAACTAAGTATCAAACGAAGCTATTTTTTATTTTATTTTATCACAAATCAATATAAGTGACAGAAGCAACCTACCGTTTTAAGCATTCGGCACCACGCTAATAAACTTGTACATTTTCGAGTTGGTACGTTAATACATGCAAATTATATTTATTCAGGCGCTGCTAGTGTCCGTGTTCGTCTGTAAAGTTACAGAACATAGGATGTGAAGACTAGTAAACAAATTGCTCTAAGTTTGCTGCTGCGATGCGAATTTCGTTGAACGCCTGAGTTGTCTAACATTTCAGCATTTTTTGGCCTGCTAAATACAGCTGTTAATATAAGTAGAATTTAAGTTGATAACATTATTACTTGAAATAAGTTAAAGCAAAAAAAGTATTAAGTTTTCATAATATAATTCATCCATTCATCTGTAAAATCATCAGTACCTCATCTTTGCGCTATATCCCTATATAGAGGGAACATAACCTAAGTTAACATATTTTCTACCCAATTTTAAAGATATTCCGTGTTATGTGATGGAACTAGACGACATACTTTGTTTCTTACAATATCTAAAAATGTATATAAGTCTCTATTTTGAGTGAGATTCGAACCCACAGACGCTGTCCTACTATGCAAATACGACCCTATTATTATATTTCATCATTCATTTTATCCAATATATGATAAAGGCAATTAGGCGCTTTATACTTTATATCAAATATTAAAATGAAAATAGCCAGTTTTATACTAAAAAGTTAAAAGATTTTCTTCCCCTGTGAATAATTAATTTTTCCGATACACCATATGATAGCGCACCTCGGGCACAACACAGCGTTACATTTATTTAATTAAAATTCCAATATGGGGGAGGCTAACTTTACGGACGTTGTATCGATGTCATCTACAGTATTATTATGATCAGTGGATAATATTATATTAATGTTACGGGTCTATCCGTTATACTGTATCTATGTTATATCTATTTAATGAAAAAAAGTGTGTCAGTTTAAAATAACTATTTTATTTATATTATTTTTAGATTATTAATGTGTTTCTTTTTCTTTTGGTAATTTTTTGTTTATATGTCTGTTGGTGATATACGGACATATCTTCTGTACTCTTAAATCTTTTTTTTGTTTTGTAACTTTGTAAACCTAGGCAGGATTTAAATGTTACATCTGCAGGATAACGATAGCAGTCCAAGCAATAATATAACTATAAGAAATAATAAAATGTTGCCTCAGGAAAGGTTGTTGAGCATGATTGACATTTTCCATTGACATATAAAAATCATTAAAACTTTAAGCCGTCGCGAGGGCTGAAAGTTTCGGACAGTTTGTGTCCCACATTCACACTTCGACCGTTCGCCGTAGTATCTGATTATAGTTGCGATGGTAAGGAATTTGGCGAAGGCTGAAAAGTCTATGGAAACGAAGTCCCATGACTTAACGAATGCCATTAACGCATAATATAATTTTTCCATGGATTGTCAATAATTTAATGAATGAAGTTGTGTTATTTCCCTACATAATGATTTAATTTTAAAGGTAAAAGTTCGTTGACATTCACATAATACAATACTTTTATTTTATTACTCACTTGAAAGTCCCACATTTTATAATTTTGCGTAATATTTAACGGATTTGTGACATAGATACTAATTATAATAAAATGAAATATATCTATATTTCAAAATGATAGGTACAAATATAAAAATAATTAAATAGGCAAAAATCGATACGAATCCAACACGTGGCTTAGGAGCAACTAGAGAAATAAAAATAATGAGGACAGACGAGAAAATTTACTTAGTTAATACTTATCCTGTTCAGAGATAATGGTGAGATCTCTGCTTACTCTCTGATTAAACTTTAAGCACGTTCAGTGTTATTCTTACAGGAATTTTATGTTTAATAAATACTATATAATAATTTATTAGATATAATAATTATTATTAAGTAGGATTTTATTCAAGAAATATAAAAAAAATTACATAAGTAAACAATGTACCTAATTTACATATTTCGTAAATTATGTGTTTTTTTTATAATATCTAAATATATATTAAAATACACATAAAATTTTGTCATTCCATCTATTTTTGTCGCTAGTATTATTAATAATGTATAATTTTTATTATAAATATGTTATGAGAATTTGCACGATTTTTCATTTGTCTCCGAAAACAATGCGTCATGTTGAAATATCCCCTCATCACGTCTAGTCCAGTTTAGTCGGCACTAATTAGTAGCGCTCTCATGTATCACTTTTGTGTCGAGAACAGTCAACATAATTAAAAAAGTATCACATATTTTAATTTACTACAAATGTATTACAAAGGACGTGTGAATTACAACAATATACATCTAAATTAGGTAAAAATATCATTAAAGTCACTTTGCTTATACTTAAAAAATAAAAAGTGTGCTAAGATGAATGTTAAATATCGTGTTTGTTTATAATAAATCTCGATTACCATTGTTAGTACGATGTCTTTTATCTTTTATATTTATATTATTTGATTTGAAATGAGGTTCGTAGAGGATAACCACTAAGTCAGTATCAAGAGCAACTTACTTACTTACTTACTTACTTACTTACTTACTTAGCTTCACGCTTTATATAGCTAACCTCTTTCGCCTCGTTCACTGTCATCAACCTCGTCATAAATGCCGAATGCATTCCGGGGGGTCCTCATGTTTTTTACGTGACCTTCCTCCAGTATCTTTGATACTGGGTTTTCGAAGGTCAACCGAGGTCTCCCCTTACTCTCTTACCACTCACTTTTCCATCATAAATCTTTTTTATCATTCTTTCATCACTCATTCGTTCGACTTGCCCAAACCAGGTGAGCACGTTCTTCTTCATTTTCAACGTGACAGCTCCCAGTCTTTAATCACTTGAGTGTATTTTTACAAATTTAAAAGTCATGGATTTATATCCATGACTTACTTTTAAGTTCAAATATTAAAGATTGTATTAAACAATGCAAATAAATATATAATAACAATATATAAAAGGCGATTTTTTACATTTTTATAATTTTTGCATAGAGGAACACAAATTATAAGTTTTGTAAATTATTTGGTAACCTAAATGTAAAGACTTTATAGCTATAAGGAAAGGGACCAAAGTAAACTTATTTGTTATTACATGGATAGAGATTACTTATTCCAATATATGCAAACAGGTGGGGGACAAAATTGATCTGAGTATTCAAATGAAGCTTGAACTTAGACTGTAAACAAGGCGTAGAGTGTAACTTGGCACAAAAGGCCTCGGGGAGTGCATGCGTTATCTAACACAGCATGTGTTGTTTTATTATCTAAAGCTAGTTTCGTATAGTGAGAGCAAAAATAAAATATTTATAAAATATATATAATAAAATAAAAAAATCTCATGTCACGCAGTAAAAATGTGTTATACGCTTTGGCTAAATAGGCAAAGGTTGAAATTAGAAACCGATTAACGTGACACGTTCACAAAATGCAGTTTTTATTTTAAAGTAAAATACAAAATAGAACAATAATAAGTTCCAAAAATATTCTAAGTATTTTCACATATAAAATATAATTCTTTTAATAAGTACAAATTCGATGAATCTCAGTTTTTACATGCAAATATATATTTTCTAATAACTTATTAAGGGCACTTGTGGCGCCTATTATATGACAGGTTGTGGGTTCGCTTCCTACTCGAAGAAATTTAATATTATCGTTTCCTCGCTCACTAACGAGTGAAATGGGGTACGGAAGTGTCTTAATGGGAACGGAGTGTCTTAACACTTGGTTCCCATGTTCCCCTTGCCGACTCTGCTATGTGTAGGCTACACTGTGAAACTAAAAACATATTTATTTTGAAAATATAAGTCACGTAACGTAGTTGAAACTAGAATAATTTTTCACGAATGTCAAACACACTGGTAAGTATTAAAAGAAATAAAATATAGTGTATTTATAAAATACTATTGTATATGTACACAGTTTTCGACTGAGGAGAAATTTATTACCAGCAGTAAAGCTAAATTAATGCCATTAAAAACAAGATGATCTTAATCAGCTTCTATCGGTCAGCTCTGAATACAACGACTTCCAAGGAGGTTTATACCGCTGGAAATGAGTTAATTGAAATTCTGTACAACCATTCTTTTAAGTACAGAATTTTCAAATAATACATTTGATTTTTTAATTAAGTTTAATTTTTTAATATTTATGTTAAAGGAATCTTATAAATATTTATTAATATCCTCATTTAAAAAAAATAAATTTTTAAATTTCAAAAAAGCTATTTGTTATTAGTTTCTTTATATATATTATAATAAAAATTATTGAAATACTGAAAAACAGACTGAACGCAAAATTCCAGAGAATTCCGTAAGGTACAGCGAGCCATTAAGCAGCGAAGGATGAAAGGAGCGTTCGTAAATTAATTTCGAAGCACTTGTTTGATGTTGGCGGCATTGTTGCTCGCACAAATAAGTATGCTGCTGCGCTATTACAGATCTGGAGTGACCTGCTCAAGTTCCAATCTCCAGCGGTCTACTAAGCCATGCTGTAAAATCTAAATATAAACCTAAGTAGAAAAAAGTAGTGTATATTTAAAAAGAGGGATGTTATCATAGTCGCTTTAGTTTAAATTTCTTAAAGATACCAAGAAAATAAATTGTAACATTAAGGGTTATTATCTCCACAAGACAAATAATTGGTGCATACCGCTATTTCAGACAAAAAATAATTCAATAGAGGCCAGTGCTTTCCATTCTTTATCCACATGAGGAAAATTTTGAGAATAAGCCGCAGAGCATATGATAAACATGTACTTAAATAATAAACATCTCACATAAGTTATCTATTTATTGTCTTTGCAATATTATAGATCTATCTATATTTTGGCCTATGAGAGTAATGCCATGTGGGAAGTTAGTATGACTATTACTATATCAGTAGTAGTTACGTTTCCTGTTACTACTTAATCGCGAAAGCCTCTACCATCGTCTTAAGATGTTGGCGTTTGACTGTGGGATCATGAAGCGAATGCAGAAGGGAATATTGCTTCAGACAGCGCTTGTTGTGAGGAATTCAGGGTTCGTCAACCGATGTCCTAGATCTGGGTCCAGATTTTTTTAATAATTTTTTATTTAAAAATGTAAATTAGTTCTTGTTTAATGTAAATACGCTTACCTACATACATGTCAACTAGTTAATATATTATATTCCTTAAAGTAAACACAACATCTTCTTTCAAGAGATTTTTTTCATATTAAATATTAAGTTTTAAGAAGAGCGCGATGTTTTATTAAAATACACAAGGGTCCTTGAAATTGAGAGAATTAACTCCGCCGCGCCATGACTGAGAGTTTTATACTTATCACCCTAATGACGTCAACATTCTTTACCTTGAATAAGTATTATGTTATTTAAATACATAGCTCGCCTCTTCGTTGTAGAGTTATGACACGTGTACGCAATATAGTCTTAAATTATAAAAAATAAAAAATTAAATCAGCTTCACGATGTATCTCGCACACAGCTGGGTAAGCAGAAGAAAGAAACTAGCGTTAAGACACTCTCTTTCCCAATTTCTCGCTGAATCCTTTAGAAATTGCGTGTTAATTAACGGAACTCAATGCCGCGCTTTACCTTGACACCAAAGAAAAGAAATAAAAATTAAATAATTTAATATAATTTAATATTTCATTTCCGCGAGTGGGAATCGAACTCATAGCCAGTCTCAACGTAAAGAAATATAACATTTTCTCTTATCGTTGCTTAGATATTATTGGTTTAGATACCATTAGCGCATTTTTGCAAAGAAGAAATTCAAATAAAGTTATCCTTTCCTATCGGATTACGAACAAAGTTCAAACACCTACGCTTAAACTTAAGATTTACAAACATCGGTAGCTTTTATAAGGATTTCATAAAAAAAACAGTTTTCGGAGATTTTTAAAGCGACTACATAATTAATATTTTAGGCACCCAGTTTCTATCAAAACTGCAATTTATATGTTGGTACCTTAATAGAGTATTTATTTATTTCTTGCATTATTTAATTATATCTTCCTTTTGAATAGCATTAATCAAGTAACAATTGCCGAGTTTTGTAAATGGAGGTTCAAATGTGTGCCCCTTGTCGTCCCTTAAGATTAATGATTTTTAAGTTAACAAGCTTTGTTTACTTTTTAACCTTTGTACTTATTTTATATTTTCCCGTATAAAGATATATATATATATATATACGTTTCAGAAATGTTTTCTAATATATCATTCTTTGTATACAGACGAAAAACGTCGTGCTACGTTTTATTACATCAAGGTCCTCGTCGCCTAGAAAAAAAGTTTTTTAATAAATATTAAATGAAATAGTTTTGCTAAATAAAATATAATAAATAAAATTAAAATAAAAAAAAAGTCATTAACTACCTAGATTCATATATCTGTAACACGGTGTAACATTAAAAACAAAATAAAATACTAGTTTTCACATAAAAAAACTTTTATTTGTCGAAAAATCACGATTCGATCGAAGCTCCTGTAACATCCATCCGTCACAGAGTAGAAATATAGTATAATTTACGAGCTTACACAGAGTCGCAGACTAGGGGGACCGCGCACATTCGTCACGTAAGCGAACCGTGAATCGTTACTGATGTCAAGGACACTTGTGCTTTTATAAAGATATCGAACAAAATTAAACACCTCGTTTATATTTTTATGTAGCCTTTTAAATAAAATCTCTATATACACATACATCGCCATTTCTACGAATAATCTACCTACTTCATCAGCTTTGTTTAGGTGGACTATTCAATGAATATATCCTGATGGGTTTGACCCCAAAACCATCGCGCTACAGTCATACTCTTATGCCCCTGCGCCACAACGACCTCTACTAAATAGTTACTATATATTTTACGTATTATGGTTATTATATATATTTTTTACAAAAATATACAGTAATATATTTGTCATTTTAAATGAAGTCTCAAGTTTCGTTTATAAAATCAATTTTCAGGATAGCCGGCTGGTAATAACATCGAAAACGGAAAATCCTTTTGCTCGTCGTACGTTAAAACGTAAATCGAATCTATTTTCATATGGAAAATATTTGCATGTGGGAAGTCTAAAATAAGCTTAACGGAAATACGAAATTGCCTTTGATATGTCGATATTATTTAATGTAGCGCGGCTTGGGGTTGTTTGTGAACTTGAAAATATTTATTATCCTACGTAAGGTCGTGCCTTATACAGGTGTGGAAAATTATAATTAAAATCTACAATAGCCGAAATTCTCAGTCACACCTTCCATCATTAACTTAACAATAGGTATAATATAATTATAATATGTTTAATAATTTCAAAGTCGCAAGACTATCCTTCTTTCTGTCTCTGTCTACCCTGCTATACGCGTAATACAGCGTGAACCAAAAAAAAAAAATAAAGAAAAAACGTTCCATAAATTACACTCATAACACTTTCAATGTCTTCTGTATTCCATAAGAAACAACGCAACGTATAAAATATTTTAATTAGTGACACAAAAGAATAATTCTAGTGTTGAAATCGGAATTCGGAATCGGAACGGTCTTTGTGATGGCTAGAATCAGATTCATCCCAAAAACCTTTACTCGATCGCCGTAATAAAATTCGATCTCGAAAAGTCTTATTGTTTATACAAAGTTTGTTTTTTTAATTTAAAAAAAAAAAGCAACTTGCGCTTTTTCTTTTCGATAATCACATCTTATTTTAATACTAAATGGCCTCCTGTACCCCGCATTTTTGTTAACAGTTAATGAAAATTCCAAGGATCTTCTTAGGATACACATAATATGCATACGCATATTCCAATGCTTTGGCGCCATACCGAAGAAATGCTATTATTAATAAATAATAATTACTTTCCCCGAGTGGAATAGAACCCAATATATTTTTATTTAATAAATTAAAGTAAATAATACTTAATAGGTAGTATATATTCATGTAGCTTTGAGTGGCCATGAGTGCGCTGCGGTCACTTGTGAAATAATTAATTGCAAATTGGTATAATTGCTATCTGACGGCTCCTACGCAGATGTAGTGTATATTTAAATGCAACTTAGGAACCGTTCACTATTTTTAATAAAAATATTTAGTAGAATTATAAAATGTAACATGTATATTTTTATTTGTTTAATATAATAAGTATTGATTAAACGTACCTAACGTTTTTTATATTATATTATAAATAGATATTTATTTATTTTATTAGATTTTTATATATTTGAAAGACTTCCTATAAAGGAGATAGCCAAGTCTTAAGAGATTGGAACGCAAGTCACTGAGAGAGGCATGCGAGGCACGTCTCACGCGACTAGTTGTGCTAGTACTGGACTGGACTTTCAGATTGTTGTCTGTGAGACCGTCTGTCCTTTGTCAGATTCTTCCTGAACTGCCCATCACTTGGGTGTACAATACACTGTTGTGAATTTGTTTAATAATCCCCTTTGATATGAAACTCATATAACATCGCTCTAGCGGTAATTATTTACAAGTTTCTCTCTTGGAATTGCTCAGCTCAAAATTAAAGATGACAATGATTTTATAAAATAATTAATTTATTCTAATTCAACCCGATACTTATTTTAAAACTATAATAACGTGGCTTATCAAATTATGAAATGAATATGTCGTAACAACTTTTTCGAACGCATCGTAATTATATATATTTAAGTAAAATATAATTGTTTTCAAGAGAAAATAAATAAATAATTTTAGAAAAAACAGCTAAATATAAGTATAAAATAAAAGGGGGAAAAATCAAACTTCGTTGTTATAACCAATTTATAATTCAATGCATATGTATGTATACAAATATTCCATGAGTAAAAGCGAACAAAAATACAACTCTATATTTTGATTAAAAAATAATAATATAAAAACAAAAATTAACACCCTAAATACATATAAAACTCACATATAAAATTAATATTACATAAAAAATTTATACATTCTACCTTAACATTTACATTTTATCGTAAAACGAAGCACAGTGAAAGCTTTCGCCGTACCATTAAATAAAATGAACAGCACTCGACTGTACAGCCTCACCGGCTCCAGTACTATCAGTTACGCATTTAATTTGCGCTACCTTTGTACTGCCCTCATTATAACCACTGTAGACGGCAAAGTAACGGCTTTAATATGCTTATGGTCACATTATATTTATGGTTTTGTTAAAAAAAAATAATTGTGGACTATAATCATTTTTAATTATATACAGTGTTATATTTCTCACGTCTTTGTTTTAAATTAAGCTTTACGCATTTTATGGTGAAGGACTTCTAGTTGTTGTAAATTGTATGACTCAGAAACTATGCCTATTCAAATATATAAAATCCTTTTTTCTTCTACATTTTATTTTTTATTTAATTTTAATTTCACACAAACGTATTGTTCACGTTTGTTTGGATATCCAACGCACGAATAACCGATAGTATAATAGAATCACAGAATTTCTCTCACATTATTTCCCTTGAGCCCACAATATCAAGCCATTTGCGCTCGGTAGCACTGCCGATGTATCTTTCAGAATATTTATACATTTAAAATATAAAAAGAACTTTTTTTTTGAATGTCATAAAATTTTGTTTATTTCATTTTATTACCCGACTGCGACGAAGTCAAAATGAAGAGTTATGCTTTTAACATGGAAAATTTGCATTAGTTCTTTTGTTCCCTTGTAGCTGTTGAAATACCGTAGAACTTGTTTTGATAAATTATACGATGTCAAATTTGTCTTGCGTGAGTGTTTCTTTATATGCTCAGTTGGCTCGGGCACGTCGAGCGGATGAATGATGAAATAATGGCAAAAAGAGGTGTGAAGGAAAAATCAGGTAGGGGAGACCTCGGTTGATCTTCGAAAACACAGTATCAAAGATACTGGAGAAAGGTCACATAAAAAGCATAAGAACCCCATGGAAGGCATGTAGACGAAGAGGTTGATGACAATTGACGAGGTGAAAGAGATAAAAGAAAGCAAAAAATAAACGGAGTGTAAATTTGCGGTTCGCGAATAATAAAGGTATATTTATATATTATTATTTTTTTAATTCACAATTCAATTCAAACCACCAATTAGTAGTACATATAAGAGATAATGTAATGTGAGCTTGACACTAAAAAAACAAGAGTGAAAAATATTACAATATATTGTATATGGCCTAAGCTCGTACTGGTCGAGAGTGTTTTGGTGATAATTGTATAATAATTACTGTATATTTTGTTTGTTTGTAATTGTAAACTGTGGAACGTTCTGAAATTCGCGCGCTTGATCCATCTCAAGATCAACCTTTCGCAGGCGATAATTGAATTTTTGCACACAAGTGCAAAAATTCAATTATCGCATTCATTATTATAGGATATTTTTTAAATAATTAAATATAATTTTGGAAGTGTTTGTAATGGGAAGTCCTATGCTATTTTTAAGAAGCAAACTAGACTATAGACATCCAAATCATTTTCCACAAATAATGGGGACTCCACTTTAATTTTTTTTATATGAAAATCGTAAAGTGGAGTGGATTATTTTACGACATTTTACGGAATTGAACGACATTTCGTCTACCGAGAATTAACTATGTAGTACTAAGTACATGTGTAACGTACAGACTGACAGACAGACATACACAACGAATCCATGAATTTAGATTTTTGCCATTTGGCTACGAAACCTTAATAATTGTTTTTTTGCCAGCAACGGATCACCGTTGTATTACGTTGTCACGTTCATGCAGTTGTCATATAACCTAGATATTTCCTTTACTTACTAAATACTGCATCCATTTATAAAATATTTTTTTTACATTTATATTCCATTTGTTTGTTTACTTTTTATTTTAATTTGAGATTCTGAGTGGATAATTAAAAGAATATAAATGGAGGACTTATTATTATGATAAATATTATGTTATATTTTTTAAAGGAGAAAGTAAAGTTTAAACAATACCTAACATCAACGATCACGAGTCAAGCTGCTACAAATGGCGTTTATTGTCGTTCACTGGAACAGAAGCGAGCTCTCATGTGCGAGATAATTGCAGATCCGTATAAAGACATTAATAACAAAACGGATATCAAAGAGGGTCGGAGCCACCGGCTAGAACACTCAGGCACTACTATTATTGAGGAAGTGTGGTTCTGCAGTTACAATAGAACCCTGTGTGTGTGTGTTAATAATGGAAGTTTAATAATTTTAACGTTATAGTTTTATAATGATTTTTAAATAAAAAAATAAATTATTAAAAAATATATATTGTTGTAGAAGAAATATAGTTAGTGGAGTATATTTTTTGTTTCTAAATATTATGACACATAAAAATATAAATGTTCTCTCAACAACAATGTGAGCCGATAAAACAAGACAACACAATTATTTATTGTTGAATTAATTTTGACAGTAAAATGGCATTTTGACAGTAATAAGGGGAGTGAAGACTCTCTCTCTAATTGGATTAAAATTTTAGCACTCGTGGCTCCGGATATTGATTTTTAATTTACTTCAAAATTATAAATCTTGGAAATAAGGGTTCAGGGTTCAGGATTGTATCTTTTATGTGAAACGGTATAATTGAATTAAATTTTATGTTGCTCTTTTTATATTGTTTATATTTATTTACAGTACGCGTAAGGATTGCGATTTTGTTCCAAATGAAAATATTGTTCACGTTATTTACAAAACCCAGAGAAAATCTAGAGTGAGGTAATTATTATAAAAAATATTAATGTAATGTCTAAGGGTAATTAAATATATGCATGAAGGCTATCGTCGAAGGCACGTGATCTCTACTCGGGGAAATGAATTAAAATACTATCATTGTCTTTTTCTTGCCAGAATTTGAGACAGTAAGCACTGTCTCAAATTCGAGCAAAAAGCGAAGAACAAAGTGTCTTAATGCCAGGTTACTCCGTTCAGCTTATTTTATCTTTGTTTCTTCGATTTGTACATTTACATCATCATCATCATCATTTACACTTTTATAATAATTACAAGCATACAAACGCCTGACTAACTATTTTACTGTGTACAGATAATTTTCACCTCTAGAATAGTTAGGCTGCTTTAAATACATCCACCTCTTAGTAACTCTAAAACGCGTGAGAACTTTGTACAAATTTGCAGGCTATGTAATAAAACATAGTGTAAAGTTGCCACGGCCCGACATTATGCGGCGGTAAATCGAGCTGTCGAAACCGGAGGATGTGTGGGAGGCAGGTACTCCCGCCCGGTCTATTTGCACACGTTTTGAATGTCATTGTCAGGGTGCTAATTGCCTGCGACTGCACGCCCCTAACTCAACACCTCGTGCATTTTAATTTATATATTATTTATTTTAATTAATTTTGAATTTCATAGACAAAAATCTTAACAAAACGATAGCTTTTCAATAACACAAACAATTTAAATATTGTGTGCATTATTGTGTGCAAATATTGTGGTGTTATTTAAAAGATTTTTAAATAATTCGATTGTTATTTGTCTTATAGTTCACAAACTGACAGCGCATTAATATATATGTATATGTATATTTTTAAGAGTAATTGAGACACACTTGTGCTGATTACAATGACACGGTGGAGACAAGTAAAGAGTGCGATAATTTCGTTTGCAGTAAACGAGAGTGATCGTGAAAGGGCGGGCACGGTTGGGCGAGGATCGGCCGCCCTCGTCTCTGCGGCAGCTTCGAAGTTTTCCACGTAGTTGACTTTGAATGTGCTTCCGGCTTGAGTTGCCTCAACTGCGAACATTTCGTGTTTACATAACTTTAAATTCTTTCAACTCATACCTTTGCAAGAAATACTTCTCATAGTATCATTTGCAGTGTATATTTATTTCTTGTTTAAAGGGAGTGTTTCACCTTTTTACTTGAGTAAAATTGCACTTCAAACACTTGTTAAAATTTCCCCCGTACGACGATATGGCGAATATTATCACATTTTTACATTTCTACGTTATATTACTTTATCGTAAGAGATTTTTAATATTTTTTAAAGAATAGAACAGCAGTATTTAATTATATTAGAATAAAAATATATCCTAACTTTAGTTACAGTTTCTTTTTTTATTATAGCGCTTCTAGAGCTTTCTGTGTGTTAAAAATAGCTGCCATAACAAAATATTTCAAAATGTATTATTTTGGACTAAAATGATATTTATGTAAAAGCTTAAAGTATTCTATCTATGAACAATTACAATATACATTGTCTTTTATAAATTCATGTAGGTACATCTCTAATATATAAGATAATATAAAATAAATTCACACACTTTGAAGAAGATTGAGACAAATATATTTGAGCTAATAACAATAAATAATTAATATTTAGATAATAAATTCATATTATATGATACTAGACACGTCGCTCTGATTAGGCGGATCGAATGTTCACATAGGACGAACTCTATTTCCGTTGCATTATTACGTTAGTAAATTGCTTCTAACAGACGTAACGTTGTAGCAAATATGATTTAACGGTACAAGCTAGCTATATCAAAGACTAATTGCCTGCCACAGTAAATATATTACGTTTTAATTTGTAGAACCTCATTACACACTCACACTAAGTATATTGATTTATGAAAATTTCTGTAGTGCGTACTTTTTTTAGCTTATAAAGTATAAATCTTTATTTTTTTTCGCTAATTCTTGCAGAGGGAAGAGGGAGGGAGAAGAAGGGCTAAAACACTCCGTTTCCCGATTTCCTCGACATCAGACCGAAGAAATGAAAGTAAATATAGTTTGTTACAAACGTGATGTTCATATTTTTTCATAGGACAGAAAGAGAATTAGGTCACTTCGTTCCACACTTGTCAAAATTTTTAAGTCTTTTAAAAATTGACCCAATTTATAAGACAAATAAAATCACCACCGGAAATGTGACTATTTTTTAGTAAAACTAAACTAAAATAAAAAACAGTTTCACGCTGTAACCCGCACACAGCAGGTTAGGCAAAGAGTACCTAGTGTTAGGACACTCCGTCCTATGCCTCGACACCAGAGCATAGAAATGTATATATACATACAAAGTAAATATGTAAATAAAGTATATATATCTTTACATTAAATTGTACAGAGGCAATGATATTAAGGTAATATTTCGAAACGTCTACAGTAAATATATGGGCAAGTAAGCCCCGCTTAACTTAATATATGGTGACAACCACTTAACGAGATTACGACGGTAGGTATCTATTTATCTTGACATTTATATCCTACAAATCACTACCGTACCGTACATTAGGATAATACACTATACATCAAGTTACTAGCTAGCGTAAACTAATTTGGCAGAATAATTAAATATGTCAACAGCAGAAAGTTACGTATGTCTATACATTTTATAAACTCTACATAATATGTGAGGAATAGTAAAATGTGAACGTTTTTAGAAGTTTTTAGAAGTATCTGTCTGTGAAGGTCGTGTTTATAATTACTAACTTTTTTGTTTTAAGTAATCGATTTGAGGGCGGTAGTGCTTCGATTGTGAATTGAATGCTTGGTTCTTTAACTTTCTGGGCATAGAAGAATAACCTGGGAGCCTAGTGACTAGACTCTAGGTTTCCTTGAGGACACTTCCGGTCCTCCTTTTCGCCGAATTCTGGAGATATAGCGTTTCGAGTGGCGTAATTTAATTAATTTTCTGTTGTTAATATGTTATTGAATAATAATTAAATAATTGTGTATTTTATTTTCATGCACGTAGTAGGTAAGTACACAGAATTTAGTTTTGTAGAAGAAAATTAATTTACGCGCTGCTTCGAAATTTTATCGAGTGATTTAAATATAATTTTCCTCAAGCAAAAAGGCCAAATATTCCCCTTGAGGATTCACGAACCCTTTGACATCTGTCAAACAGTGGACCATTTTCACTATATAATAAATCCTACAAAAATCAGAGCTTGAAGATATGCAAATAATTGCTTTCTGAACATTTTACAGTAATTCTTTACTTCTACAATTATTTAATACATAAAATATATTATTGTTTATTGTATAGAAACGCCTCGACACCAAAGCGACAAAATAGAAATTTAAATAAAATGATCCCACAATCACTCGATTTAGTCACACTTTGTGCCTCTACGCCACTACTAGTCTCCATTTATCTTATTCTCTCCTCTCTTATTCTCCGTTCTTCAATAAGACCTGTGATTTATATTTCATGACCATATAATTATTAATTGTTGAGAACTCACACAATTAATTAATCAGTTACATCGATCGGAATAAATGTAAAGTTTATTAATTAACTAAAATATATCAACATTATATAAATATTATCGTTACATCAACAAAGTCTCTTCAAAACAACAAACCGATACGTACCAGTCCCGCATACGTATTGCGAAGTGGCGACTCTACCCCGCACGCTATATCAACATGCGCTTTGAGTCTCCTGGTAAATAACCACGCAGCCTTGTCTGGTTGCTCTCTGATTTCACGCCTTTCAATTAACGAGTAATCATACACGTCCGGGGACCCTTTCATTGAACACTTGTAATGAGTTTTCACCCTCCGACGAATAGTGGACATCGGAGTCGGGCACAGTATTTTTATTTTTTGTCGTTTTTCCAGCACCGACAAACTGGGCTCGAGCGACGTTTATACAGAAAGGTGGTTTTATTCGCTGGCATTATGCATGTATGTAACATGCATGCAATTTGCATGTTCCTAATGGCTAACGTTCGCGCAAAAACACGTCTACTAGTGTAGGCAATGTATGTATAATTACTACGTAAGAGTGATTTTGAATTTTTATTATTACATTTGCTGTATTTCATAATAACAACATAGGAATATATTTACCAAAAGTGTTATAAATAGTTTTAATTAATCCTGTGTAACTATATATTATATAATAGCTGTAAAATAAAGTAACACAGTTTTTGTGAAATGTGACCAAGGAAAAATGTTTTAATGGCGCAAGGGTTGTTTGTGACGGTCCAAACCCACGCTCATTAGTGATAATAGCGGCCGCTCCAACTCGATATCCGAGACAAAATAACTTAATTATCGTCGGGGCTACAGGCCTTTTGTTCAATATTTGATAGTCTGTCAAAACACTGAATTGCAACCGTTAAATATAGTATTATAATTAATAAACTTCTAAATATTCACTTCGCAAGTATAAATAAGATATTTAAAATTTTAAATTTAATCGTATTAGATTAACGCTTAAAAATTATATTCACAGAAAGTTCGAAAGGAAAAATAATACATCTGTATAAGAAATATTATTTTATTATGAACAAGAGAAATAATTGTGAAAAAATACATTGTTGCATCGCAGTTTCTATTGTGTTATTGTAGAATGTAGAACATGGTAAATGCATCATCAGTCTTTTAATAGTGTAAATTGACTGACAATTTATTAATAATTTATTATTAATCTTACAACCTCCCTCTTAAAATATACACGTCAAAATGTTATATATTATGTAGGTACGATCTGAATAATCTCAATCATGACTTGTTCCAAAATGACCGTCACAGTAGTAGTAATATAAAATATGATGAAAGAATTTATAATAAATTGATGTCGACCAATACGTTATAGTAAAGTATATTGAGTATTTTTTTTTTCTAAGCTACATAACAACTATACATTTTTCGATACACACTTACATCCTATTAAAATTAGGTAAATACATTATATACCCGTCCTTTATCATGAAATAAATTACAGTTAAAGAGATTTCCTCTCATTTTTTGATTATTTTAACAAATTTCTTAACACAATTGTTAAATAAAAAACAGCTGGTGATATAAAGTAAAATAACAGCACTGAATATTTCTTTTAATTTTGTAATACATTGAAGTTAATATTATATTCTCAATATTTTTACTGTATATAGCGAGTTATAATACAATATAACAATACAACGTGTAATGAATACTTTTAAAACTGATTCTAAAAATGTATTATAAAAGAGAAACAAAAAGCTCATATAATATTTATGACGGTAATTTGTTGACCCTAGCGGCCTTCTTATTACCTACGATCTTCTTTGGCACAAATTGTATTTTATATTCTTTGCAATATAATATGCCGCTAGCCGTTTTATAGTAAACGAAGAAAAACATTTAGAAAATGTGAGTATTAAAATATTTATATACATTGTATATTTACAATTTTTGATTCATTTCGAGTATATTTTATTTACACAAGTCGTGGCAATAACTAATCAATTAACAAATAAAAAAAAAATAACAACAAAAGCCTTGAAAATGTAAAGTTATAATTAAACTGAGGCAGTTTACTGCGAGTGCAAAGTTCTTTGATAGTGGCTGGATTTATAGCTCGGTACTCATCTCGGCGCTTTTGCTCGCGCTCCCGGATGCGTGATAAACAGAGTCAACGCTACTGGAAGGATTGTTCGACGGATTCAGTTGCTCTGTAACCTGTGATAATAAGCGAAATATAAACGCGGTTTCCTTTATATAGAATAATTACATCATACCGTTTGAAACATCAAAGCAATCAGACACAAAATCAAAATTATTCACAAACACAAAAATTAAGAGATGTAATCGAACAACGGTTAGTCAACGTGTTAGTGTTATTATTTATCTAACTACCCGAAACCAAATACACGACTCATGCAAAAACAACACATATATATACCTCCACGAGCAACCGGGAGGGGAGGGGACAAACCAACGTGCAGCTACTTCATTCCGCTAGGTGGTGTGACATACTCGTATGCTGACCTCCTGTATTTACTTACTGAGTGCTTTCTATGAGAGGCTTAAGTATAATGTCGAGAGTGTTGTCGTGGCGCATGTGTGCGTGCGCGTGCGCATGTGCGTGCACGAGGCGCGCGTGCGCGTGCGTGCGCGCCACGTTGGCGTTGTAGTCGCGCGACTCACGCGACGGCCGCACGTAGCGCCGCGCCAGCGACCCGCTGTCGCCCACCACTATGTTGTTGTTGCTAGCATGTCTCTGCGCAACCCAATCAAACTACTGAACACCAGTGTTACTGATACACCTTCTACTAATACTGCGAATACTAGAATTCAAATTATTTAGATAAATATTAATATTAACCCGAAAAATATTGTAGAAATTCGTAAGCACCAATATGAAACATATTATGTGATATCCTATCTTAGAGCGAATGGAGCTGCCGTTTGAGAGTTAGTTAACGGATTGTTTGTTGAAATTAAATACACATTGTGTCCGTAGAAAACAAGACAATATAAAAAATGGTATATTTAAATAAATAACAAATTTCCAAATTTAACTTACTTTACTTGGTTTATTTCGTAAATTTTTACTCCCTGAAAAAATAGTGCAGAACAATATCTTGTTCAACAGAATATTCATCTCATTGTATCCAAGTGTGACGCAAAAGTCAAATTCAGTTACTTAAATTTATATCATTTGTTACGTACTTCATTCATTTTCTATAACTTTTATAGAATAATTTTTATAACACCATAAATTTAATAGTATCTTTGATTTTATTCGTCAATGTTCACTACGAAAAAAACACGTTAGTCAGAACTGCGTTCGCTCTAATCTTTTAGACTTCTGTCTATAAAGAATAAGTATACATAAAAATAAAGCCCCTTTAAGCATAATTTATAAACTATTTATATATATATGAAGTAAGAAAATAATATCCCATAATTGAATAAGATGTACTCTACAAGAGTGACTATTATTAAAAATTGTTTTAAAACAATGAATTTAATTTTTGAAGATATTTGTATGTTTCCACTTTGCTAAATATCCTTGTAGTAAGAGTAAAGTATTGTTTTTTGCAGCCTGTACAGAGCTGATTTTATTATTCAAATTGCTCTTGTAAATTCATATTTATATAATGAAATGTGCAAAATTACACAACCATGTGAATTGTTTTTAATATCAATGTATTGCTTTTTCTCTGAAGTAGCGACACACCGTTTTTTTGCCTCAAACAACGTTTAACGTTTAAATATTTTTCAATTAGTTAACGTTTAAGTTTATTCTCTCGATAACTATTAAAGATATCTTTATATGTTCAGAATTTTTGGAATATTAAAAATTGCAAAAAGTAGTAAGTTAAGTAAAATGAAGGATTTTGCTATAAATTGACACCAACCAAAATTATATACTCTGTATACGCGTAGCGTGATCGACGGATCAATGGTGGTCTATGGGTAGGGGACTATACTGTTAGGGTTAGAGACAATAAACTCGATGTGTTTGAATAAAAAGCAATACAATGTTATTAAAAACAATATATTGGAAGCCAATGTAGCCGTCCCTTACTTGTGGATACTCAACGAATTGAGTAAACATACGAGTCTATGTATTTCCACGTTACTGTAGACAACTGCTTTAAGACCATTAATGATATACAAAAGCAATAGAATCGCCCGATTGTTAGAAAGCGAAGCGCCCACTCACGAAAAGGGAAAAGCCACTATCCACCGGCGTGGGGTAGCAGCGGGGCGGCCGCCGCGACGTGGCGCTATCGCTCGCCACCGACAGCAGCGAGCGCTGCGAGCCGGACGCGGCAAGACGCGCGCGCCCCGGCGCCGCCGGCGGCCGCCGCGTGACCGCGCCCCCAGCCCCGCCACCCGCGCCGCCGCCCCCCGCACCGACCCCCACCACGCCGCACACTCGCCATTGCCTACTCACTGGTGCTTGAGAGCCACCCGCGCCGCACTTGGCGCTGTCACTCGACCTGTTGAATACCAAATTTCTCCCGCTGATAATTCTGCAATTGTTCCAAATAAAACACAATGCCATGTAGCAGCTTGTTTCTGTACATTCCAAAATTACGACTGACTTAGAAATAAATTTATTGTAATTTGAAGGTAGATTAATAATTATGTTGGTAAATTAATTCCTCTTTTCGCTGTGTATATAGTTCTGTAACTCTCTAATTTTGAGGACTCAGGGGATGGAAATTCCAATTCCATACGATTCCAATTGTATGATTGACTTAGAAATATTATATAGCTCAATGCTTTAGTAAAGGGAGGGAAGTATTTATTAATTCTTTTTCCTGAGAACAAGATTAAATCGAATATTTTCATTCAGGCAGGGCCCAACTGGCACGTCGATGTCCCTGTTTTTTGGTAAAAACATAATTTAAGGTAATGATGCTTTCACGCGACATCGACGTTGAATTCATACTATCGCTCGACAGTATCAACCAATGCGGCGACGGACAGCCACCATCCGGCAGATCCCCCTTCACCGACAAACGCGACATCGCGCACGGTATTTAATGAACATTTTAATCACTTCATCACACATCGCGAATATGACATTATCTAGATTGCGTTAAGACAAAAAGATTCGTTACATTTATTAAATTTTGATAAATACTGAATCATCGAATCGAATCAAGTTTCTAGTCCAACGATGCATGTATGTAATGGCTATTCATTGTCAAATATATATCTATATATTAATTTTCTCACTCTGAAACCTCAAGAATTAGGCAGAACGTGGGGAACGAAAGTCTCGTCAACTTTGTCTACCCTGGTATATGTGATACAGTGTAAAGCTACAAAAAATATTAAACGTTATCTGCTTACCTCTCTGAAGAATAAGCGTAATCTTGATCGGCTCCGAGTCCTGAGTCCGTGTGTTCATGTGACACCCTCACACTCCCCGAAATTAGCTCTCCACTAGAACTATTACTATTGCTATTCGTCACTGGACTGTACGGATTGTTGTTGTGCACCGGAGTTACGCTGCTCTTATACCCATTGTTGGTTAAAAAATCCTCGCCCGATCTTCCCATGGGATCATCAAAACTTGGGTAAATACGCCTAAAATATACCGAGAATGTTATATAATTTAAAGTTGCAAGTATTGTATTTTTATTTATAAAGTACGCTAATATCATAATAAACGTAAATAAATATTTCATTTCTTCTAGTCGGAATCGAACCCACAACCGCCGTGTTACAGTCACACCCTTGAGCCGCTGCGCCACGACGGCCTCAATCAATTGACATGAAAATAATATTTTTACACAGACAATTTATAAGTTGAAACTAAATGTATTACATTTTTATGTCTAATCAAATTATCAAGATTGAAATAAGTGAAAATAAATGACCAATAGGTCGCCTACACAGTTTAGTTGACAAATAAAAAAAGAAAATTAGATCATTATAATATGTAAACGCTTGAACCGAAAACAAATAATCGCATCTATTCGTTTGAAAGCAGATCTTGTATAATAGTATAATACAATGAACGATTTTAATTATACCTTCCATGCTTCTCGTTGGGTCTGTGCGTGCTGAGGGTGCTCGAGCTCGATCTAAGAGATCCTTGATTGTTGTCGTGGTCACTCTTGTGCGAGCTCTTCTCCCGTCTCGCAAGTGATCCGTGATCACCCCTGCGTTATTATAAGATCATAAGAGATAGATGAGAATCCCTTATTGTACGTACAAATACATGATTTATTTTTTCTTGTTATAGATAACGTATTATTGAATGTACGGAAAGTCATATATTGCACTAATATTGAATTTTTTAAATGAATATTTAATATATTTAATTTAGAATATTTCATTTATTTGACTGGGAATCGAGCCCACAATCTGTAGCGCTTACAATCTCTAAGACTCAAAAGATGAGATCCCTTTTACACGTATAAATATATGAGTTAACTTTAGTGGTTATAGGTAACGAATTATTGAATATACAGACAGTATATATTACGTATGTAAAAAGTATATAATAATATAATATTTATTTTCATATATGCTTCAAATGTATTTTCCAGTTCTATGAGACAATAACATTACAAACAAACCCTATTTATACTTAAGTTACATAGCTAAGCTTGGATCTCTCGTTAAGGAAATTAAAACCATGTAAAAAAATACTTATTGAAATAAATTGTGATGTAGACTGCTTACTGTCTATGTTTCGTAGACGTTCGGAGCTTAGTGTGCCTCGCGTGACTGGTTTGGACGACTGTATAGGGTATTTCCTTCAGCTGTTCCTCAGTCATACCTGTAGTGTCGACTAGAGAGAATTCGAGGTGTTGCTTCAATTCATTCGGTAACCATTTCTTCTCATTCGGTGATCGAGATCTTGATCTAATAAGAATTTAATAAGAATATTAAATTACCTTTTTGAATTTCGCACAATGATTACCATCACCGATTCATAAAGTAATAGTAAAACTGCAAGTATTTCAATTTAAACCGTAGAAGTTTATTGATTTCGAAATTTACTATAGTCCAATCAGATAATTTCATTTATAACTTTTAATATCCATAGTAATTTATGTCGTACGTATTATATAATTAGTTTCAACAGTAAATAATTGTTTAATCTTTCCAATTAACATTTGGTTAAACAAAAAGAACGAACGTTAAATTATAAAAAAAAAAACCTATGTTTTTTGTGTCTCCGAGGTCTGTGAGACGATCGATGTGTTCCAATTTCTGGTTCCAGCTGAGAACGGCGTACACTCGCTACCTGTTACAAAAAATATATATTAAATAAATAAAGATAAAAGTAAAGCAGAGCATCAAAGAGATCACTCTTCAGATAATATTTATTTTTCTAGATAGAGGCACTTACTTGTACGCTCCCACCGGCGGTCGTCTGCCTCAGTACTTCCTTCCACTGAGACTCTGAGTCCACAAGCTCGTACTCCCTGTATAAGTGTATAAGTGCTTACATAGGTATGTCAGATACCAATTATTGATTTTATGTGTGTGTTATGGTAATGATTGTTTTTGCCCTTTTGGGTATCAAAAACATGCTTAGTATATAATGAATTTGTATAAACGTGACCTAATGAAATTGTAGATGTTATATTTATATCAATATGTTTAAATTTAAAGGAATATCAATATTTTCCCTATAACTCAAGTAACTTGCGTGTATATAATGCAGAAAGTATAAAGCTGTTTTATGGGCAAAAGTACAAATGCCCGACCTCCTAATATGTATGTAAGATATAAAATAATATAAAGGACTTACACAAAATAAGACATGGCTTTTAGTACGTAACGCTAATATTTCCTATATCTATTCATGTGGGCATGAGACAAAATATAAACAAAGAAAACAAAGTTTCTCAAACTTTTATTTAACTTTTTTATTTCTATTTAATTCTTGTAACAAAGGGTTTCCCATATTATCACAGCAGCTAGCTGTACTGTTTTTATGTTGTCTTTTCTGAAAGCCTCACTCCGTGGAAAAATGATGAAAAAGGGTTGCAAGTTCTCTAATTAAAAAAAACTATATATTTGTTAATTTAAATAAAACTATATTTATAGTTATTACTTTGATATAAATAATGTCTAAATAAACAGTTATGATTATATTATATATTTATATTTAGATTATACAGACATTATTTACAGTGCTATGAGCGTATTACTACCCTGGTTATTTTTGTAAAATATATTATCACTATTAATCGTGACCAGTAAAATAAGCTATTTCTGGTAGGTTAATCTTTTAACTCACGGCTCTTTGAATAGGGTATAGACATGTTAATTTTCCCTGAAAATCTCCAAAAAAATTATGGGGCGCGACTTCGTGGATCATGGATCATGATGGAATTTCATGGATGGAACACTATTGTTACCATGTTAAATGTTAATATATAAAAGGAATACTAACTTGGTGTCTGGTTGTGAGTCATCTCTTTCTGAGCCCGATTCGTGCTTGTGTCTTGAACGATGTCGTCGATGCCTACGACCGGATCGGCCTGAACCACGCGATAGCTCACTTTCCGCATCCGACTGTTGTCGTCTAGAACGATGCCTGTGTCTGCATAAAAATTAAACATTTATTTAAACAAAAAATAAATCTAAATCAGACGCATGATGTTTTTATATATATAAAAAAAACAATTACAATATTAGGGCAAAGTTACAATGTTGATTTTATATTTTTCTATTTGCTCCTTAAATAGTATTAAAAGTACTTTTACTCTACATTTCTTAATCCATCCAATTGGTTAATTGATGTCAGCCTCTTCTAATCGTGACTCATTTGTTTGAAGCGGTGTTAGTAGAAATTATGTCAACTTCCACTTATAAAATGACAATTACTAATTTTTGTACAGAACATGTACCCTCGTCTCGTCCCTTATGTAAGTAGGTCTAAAAGTTTTTCACTGTGCGGTAGAATGAGTTGTTATAGAGGTATATGCGTGTATAGAAATACGGCCATAAAGTTGTCTGAAAGTACGACATATCCTCAATACGCGGTCAAAATGACATCTTTATAGAATAATAAACCAAGAGATTTTTACATAATGGAAGATATTTCCATCTTTTTTACTTTTGAACTACCTTCGTTCATTGTACTACATACGTAAAACTATAAAAATTATTAAACAATTTATTGCGGCTCGTGTTGCATCAGCACAGTACCTGACGATAAACGCGGCTGTTGTGGGTTTGATTCCTACTTATATATTGGCGCCACTCTTTGTCTTACGTAGAGCGAAGAGAATCCATTATTATAATTTTTCTCGTTGTGGTAACAAAAGGGCGGCATTGAGTTCCGTCACTCAATACGCAAAGTCTCAACAAAAAGGCGGGTTCTCTCTCTGCCAACCTGGCTAAATGAGGAATAAAAAAAATATTTCATATGTCCACTTACACTAACCAAATAATATAAAGTAATACTGAGAATTACTTAAAATAAAGAAAAATACTCACTTTCGATTAGATCTCGAGTCATTAGAGCTTTGCGAGTCTACAGAGGCAGATCGATGTCGTGGTACTGGCGGAGGTCGGTTAGCAGTTGGGGATGCGGAGTAGAGGCCTCTGCGAGTGGGTGCGGAGCGCGTGGAGCGCGGCGACCCTCCAGGGCCCGCGTGGTGCTCGGCAGGACTCATTTCACCACTCATTCTATGATATTTAATTATATCTTTTAGCACTATATAGTTTAATGACATAGTTGTGTGCATTGTTGTTAATCGTGACTATAAAAAGTTTATGTACCACCTGTATATTTATGGTTTTTGTACATTAGGTATACATAGTGTAAGTAGTGTAGATACATATCTAATGTACTAAAACTATAATTAAAACTTAAATATCTAATTATTAGAAAATTATTGGAAAATTTATTAGAAATTAAATTAAAATATTCTTCGACTATAAGAAATATAAACCTGGGAACGGAAAATAAAATAAAGATATCTTCTTGGTTAGTTAGTTACATGTTATTTTACAAAATTACTGTGGAATGAAAAGTTATTTTTACTAACTTTATCGTATGGTTTCATTTATACAATATAATAATTATAATAATAAGTATTATAATAATTCAAATATAATTTAAGTATAATATAATCCGGTGGTAGTTATTGTCTTCTTTGGAAACAAAGATTCAAGCGTACCGCAAAAATAATCTCCAAGAGAACGACACAGAAAATAAAAGCATCCTTACGAGTTAGGCCGGTGTACTGAGGTAGGTTGTTTCATTTCAGGAGGGCAGTCTTTTATTCTCAAGTCTTCTAACTTTGGCACTGAAATAAACAAATGGATTAAGGGTGTGCTTTGTTTCCTCTAATGACTATTTCAATTTATATTCATCTTACCGTATTTTTAAAATAATATTATATATTAATAGAATATTCCTTTAAAATTATGTTTTTTTAGTATTAAAAATGTATATAGTTTTTCTCAATTTTTCATTAATCGAACCCACAGCCTGTCACGTGCCGTATACTCGCGTAGGAGTTAATTGGACGCTCGTTCACGCTAAAATGTATTCTAATGTAATGAATTTAAGATATAATATAAATACTAGCACTACCATCGTGTAACGAGGAATAGGATGTATGCGGTCGGCCGATGCGTCGCGAGGGGGTGCGTGTGAACGCGGGAGGCGGACGCGGTCGCGCGCCCCGACCACTGCTGCACAAAGAGTTGCTAAATATTAATTATTTTACCACAAATTATAAAACGTATTTATTTAGGTTTCATTTTGTATAAACACATTTGTTGTCAAAAGTTTGCAATACGTGGTAATATATTATATTATGTTCTCACACAACAAAAGCGCATAGTGCTATTTTGAAATTATTCTTTTATATTGAATTTAATAAAATTAAATTTTAAAATTAATTAAACGGATGTAAAACCAAATACTTGCCTATTTCTCAGTCTTGATCCTAATGCAAATATATCCGCAGAAGCCGGTGAAGTTTGCTGTAATCTAAAGAACGTGTGATGATCGGAACAACAGCGCCACAAATGTCTACAGGCGGCTCTAGTCGGAGATTCAAAGCCGTAAGTTGATGTATCGTTCTGTAACGAATGTCAAAGTCTTAACCACAAACCTGAAGCTCTACATCTTCAACTTTATTCAACAAATTCAATTTCAAACTCTACTGCTCGTAAAGCCTTTACTAATTAAAGTTACATTTCATTGTTAATTTCACTTGCGGTGAATTTGTAAAGCCCCTTTCAAAGTTTAATTTGACGACAAAATTACCTGTTTTAGAGTTATAAAAAGAAAGTGTTTATGTTTTTATAATGTGGGTAGGTTTTTAAAAATAATAATAATATATAATAACTTCATTCTGTACAAAAACAGAACGTACATATAAACTTGAGCTCAATGCAAATAAAAATCTGAATTAAATAAGCATCGAGCAAGATAAATGTTTCATTCAGTTAATTAATAAAATGCTAATGTTATTGAAGGCGTCGCGCCATATAAAATGTACTTTTTTGCCTAACAGCCCGTTTCTCGAATATATATAGTGATAATAAAAGCAATTTTCCGACATCTCCTTTGATCAATGTTCATTTTGCAAGAAAAATTTTACTTTAAGGCAATTTCGAGGGCCCACCCCATTTTTAAGACACTTCAAAGGAACAAAAGCAGAGCGGTACCTGTGGGCTGCGAGCGGTTAGCGCGTGTTATCAGTGCTCGCGCAGAATGCGGTAAATACAGCGCTCAGTTCCACGCGACTTATCTGTAATTGCCTGCCTGCGAATGTCTTTTAAGAAAGCTACGTAAGACGGAGTCCATCTCACACAACTATTCAAAATGGCTCTTATCACTAGAAACGATCCGTACCAAGAAGCGGGTCAAGTATTTTTCCGATTTCTACTTTTATTTTACTTGTAATATTCATATAGGTACGTATAACGTATATATAACGCATATATGTTTATATCAGTATATATATATATATATATATATATATTTAGGTTATTTAAACACTTACATTCTTATCTGCAACACGAATCATGAAATATCGTCCTTTGTAATACAGCTTTGACACACGGGGCCAATAATAAGTTGCGACTGTATGTTTTCCACGTAGCAGCAACAGGCCACTCGGCGCCAGTCCCAAGAAATACTCCACACTGTCTTCGCCCTGCATTGTTTCATGTCATTAATATTTGTTCGGATGAATTTACCATACATTGAATCAATTTAAAGATATACTTCATCTATTACCAAGACTGGATGGAGATCGACACCGTACATGTCGAGCCATTTCACTTTATCTAAGTAGCTCAGCTCGGCTTGGGCTGGCGATATGCCTCTGTAACGCAAATTTAATACCGCCTAAGTTAGATATAATCTAGTAATTTTAAAGAAAGCACCTGAGTTCATCGTTTTTGTTCCTGTTTGTGGGTCGCCATAATAAGTAATATTTAAGTTTTTTTTTTCAAGAAAATAAACAGATTGTGTAATTAAATAAGACATTTATGTTATTTTATGTACAATTACTTACGTGAGTGTGCGATGAATGTCTGCTGCTCTTGATTCCAGTTCTGGGGTCTGATGAGCCAAGAGTCGAAATTCAGACACATAACCAGGCAAGTGCCTCCTGGGATCATAATCACCAAGTTCCGCTGCACATATAAATTAAAAAAAAATCTTTAGAAACGACAACTTTTTTATAACATTATATAACCAAAAAGATATTTATTATACATATATACAAAATGGAGACAGATGTTATTTATCGCCTCCATGAAAATGACAATTGTCACCCTCGTAACATATTATATTTAGCGAACCTGTTACAATACCGGCCATGTCTTTAACAAACCGTAATTAATTAAGTTAAGGCGGATGTGAACGTGCCCTAAATAAATACACAGAACGATATGTAAACACAAGTTGTAATAAGGAACTTAATGGGTAAACAGGACCTCAAATAATAACAACCGTATACATTTATACACACAAATAACTTCTTGTAATATACAATATTTGTTTAGTTTTTACTAATATCACCTTCACGCAGTATCCCGTACATAGCAGGTTACGCTGAGGGAACCTAGTGTTAAGTATCTCAGAAATTAGCAAATCAAGTGAAAACCGAACTCCCAATATGTCGCGTTTGGAATCGCACGCTCGTGCTCCTGTACCATAATGAACATAACGTTAAACTAATTATCAAATAAGCAACGTCGAGAGAAAAGAAAAATACTACCACATTTATAGTAAAGAAAAAGTGAAGAGTGGCCAACGAAGCTGACAGCCATTTCCCGTCGTATATCTTTTTTTTTTTTTGTACGCGGAAATCGAAACATCTGGCGCGCTCGCGGAAAACAGATGAACATACGTGACATACTTTGTATAGTAATATTATGATTTGCAAAAATATATTTGTCATTTACAATTTTTATAAGACAATGGCGACAATGTATGTAATGCTGAAAACTCAAACTTATCTACGAGTGCTTGACGTAAAATGAAATAAAGTTATAAAATTTTATAAGTTTCCTTAAAAATATGGATCGTTTAGCCGACAGAGGCCGGTCGTGGCGAAAGGGCACGAGCTTGTGACTGTAACTGTAACAGGTTGTGGGATCGATTCCTAATCGAGGAAATGAAATATTTGATATTTTAATTTTTTCGTTCTGCTATAAAAATAAATCGCTATTTTGAGTTCTCTCTCTACCTAACCTACTCCAAAAAAATAAATAGATTTTATAATATTCCCCTCATACATGAACCTCAAAAAAAACTCAACCACCGATCATACTCTTTACAAATACTCTTAATATAATAAATAAATTAAAAACTAAAAGCATTGAAGTTTTATCAGATTTTTCATCACATATTGAGTTATTTGTAATCTGCTTTGCGTCACAAGTAGAGTGTGAGTGATGTGTGATGTGTAGACGAGCACATGAAGCATTGAAGTGTACGCGAGCTATTACGAAGATGTTGATATATAGTAAACTAGCTAACCTATATATAGAAAAAGAAATGTATGTAGTGTTGTTTTTTCTTCAACACTGGCCTAGATCAGTATAAAAAATAAAAAAGAAAAAAGCTTCATACTGTATCCCACACTCAGAAGGTAACTTGTGCTATGACATTGCGTGTTGAGTGGCGGAATTCAACGCCAGATACTTTATATGGTGCCAGAATGAAATATTAATAAAAACATTAATTTATAATTATTAATTTCCTTAAGTGCGAATCGAAACCACAACCGTCGCGTTCAATCACACCCTTGTGTCCCTGCGCTACGACGTCCTCAAAATATATGTCTATAAAGATAATAAAATGAAATCAAAAATCTATAAGATAATAAAAATATTTATATCGTTTTATATAATAAAAAAAAAATAGTAATATACATTATATATATATTATTAGATATTCTTCTCTTAAATATACCGTTGTGTAATAATTATAATTAGTTAGTAAAACTCGTTTTCCGTTAGTATTCGGGTGATTACCTATCGCGGCGCCTCGAGCCGGCTAACTTGTTGCAAGGGACGCCCATTGTCTACATTCCCGGCACTTCCAAACAGAAAACGACTTTACTAAGTGCCGTCTAAAATAGATAGCCCCAAGCAGTGACAAATAGTATGTCGTTGCTCACTCTTCAAACAACTTTTGAAGGCTCAAGTAAACTTTAAGATGAAATATGTTTATAGCTTTATTTTAAATATATATTTTATACTTTTTTATACAAAAAAAATCAGCTTCATGCTGTATTCCGTACACGGCAGGGTAGATGGATATGGATAGTAAGGCAGTTATTTGTATTTACAAATAACTGCCATATTGATTTTGCTCTACCCGATACGAGTTTCATTTGTCGGATGGCATAGGCAATTTAAGGGCTTGCCCCTCGTTTCACCGTTGATGTGTGTCCCCGGAGCCCTGAGGTGTATGTAGGTGAAATCAGATGCAAACGACTCTACGTTGCTGATGGCTAATTTACCTTTCATATAACATACTAGTTCATAAGCTATAGAAAAAACACAAAAATGTTCTTTTTTGTTTTTGTTCTTTGTTCTCTATTTTTTTTTAAATTTTTGATTAAAAAGTCATTAAAATAGGTTATATTTTCAGAAGGTGATTTTTATAATTTTGATAATATGACTGGTCGCTAGTGACACCAATAAAGTTATCAAAAAAAACAACAAGTTCGATTCATACTTCGATTGATGTAGATAATTATATCTGTCGCTCAACCCATTAAGTCTCTACATCGCCTCACAAAAAATTACATACTTGCATACATAGATTGGTAAATAAACACTTTCGCCCCTTTGCTTCGCGCAATCGAGTAAAAACGTTTTCGTTTGGTTTATTATTTTTATTAAAATGAGGGTGGGTAGAAATTTAATTATTCTATAAATATTGATAAGTACCTATATTAAATAGGGAAAGTAATTAACTGACGACGTGAATCTTCAAAGGTGAAGAAGAAGTTAATTTCCTCTCACTGTTGATTAGAACAAAAAATATATCGCTTATACCTTTTGTATAATTAATAATATTCGTGTTATAATTTATAAAAGAAAATATATTAAAATAATAGGAAGATGAATGTATTTTTTTAACATTATTTTATGTATACCATAATTCTTAATATAATAATTAAGCTATACATAATATACTTAAATAACTATTCAACTTCACGTGGCATTGCAAAATGGTCTTAACAATGGCTGTTACTAGTGGTGTAGGTGGAACCTGATTGTCCGGTGGACAATGCAAGCAATTGAGTCAATTGAAAAATTAATGTATATAGATCACCATTTTGTAACCTTCAAAATGATTTTTTTTTCTATACATGTATATAGCTGTCCATGTAAACGCGGCGTTGAGTTCCGACACTCAACACGCAAAGCCTCCAGAATTCGACAGAAAGTGGGGAATGGAGTGTCTTAGCACTAGGTTCTCTCTCTGCCTAGCCTGCTGTATGCGAGATATAGCGTGAAGCTGATGAAACATGTATGCAGCAGCGAAAGACATATAACTCAATTTTACACTTTTCACCATTAAAGTTACATAGGACAGTACATTAATTTGTAACTTTTTGCCCAGCTTCACGTTGTATCTCATCGCATCTTCATATAGCAGTATGTTTGAGGCATTGCGTGTTGAACGGCGAAACTCAACGTCACGGTTACCTTGCCTTGGTTGGCCTTGGTTTGTTGGACTAGAACGAAGATATGAAAATATTAAAAAAATATTCATTCCCCGTGTCAGATTCTAACCTCCAAACGTCGCCTTTACAGTCACACGTTCATGCTCCTGCACCGCGAACTTAACTTAATTTTAAATGAATTATTACATAACTTTATACACGTAACTTTTGTTTATTTAGGTGCAAATAGCAAAATTTTCGTAACTTGTTACATATTTTTTGATCAGTCATTTATTTGAAGCTAGTGGTGTGGTGGCCATGGCAGTGAGTCAAGGTCCTCGTTTGCCTCTGGGGCCTCAGTTTTGTTCGTTATTTCGTTGCGTGTATAAAACAATTACGAAACAAAAAGTTTTCCAGATAGTTACAAATAGCTATATATTTTTTTATTTAAATATATTGAACGCCTAACTACGAAATATTCCTCTTTATTAAATCTCTCTTAGTTAAGATAAAATATAATACATTACATCTAAACGGATTATATTAAATGATTGTGAATGATGTAATATACAACTGCCGTTGAGTAGAGGTTGTCGTGGCCTAGTGGCACAAGCGTGTGTCTGTAACGCGACAGTTGATGCTGATTCCCACTCGGGGGATTCAATTTTTATATTAAATTTTTTAACCCTTCGGTCTGTGCTGCAAAAAAGCGCGGCGTTGAGTTTTGCCACTCAACGCACAATGCGTAAGATTTGGCGAAAAATTGAAAACGAACTGTTTTAGGTTCTAGGTTCCCTCTGCCTACAAACTAAAATTTTTTACTTTTTACCTATAAACCACTAAAAATGAAACAAATAATAATACAAAGTCAGTACACACACAAATAAATTATATATTTTTTGTAAATTGCAGTATTAACAGCCGGGACCCACTTAAATTTCTTTATTAAAAGATTACTTGGTAGGATTTAATAAGGTGAATAATTTGCCCTGGCTGTATGGTTCTCATGTGTAGATAATTTTCTTTGAGGTCGTCATGGCGCAGAGACACTAAGGGGACATTGTAACGCGATGGTTGTGACAATCGAGAAAAAGAAGTATTTACTAAATTTTTCTATAATATTTGTGATTTTATATTATAGTTATATTTATTATGGTATGAAAATTAATTTTAGATTGTAAATTCGCAATAACGAACTATAATTGATATTTCGTAGGTATACTACTAAACTATTGTACGAAGAAATGTTAAAAAAATAGAAAAATATTATATCAGTAAAAATGGCAAAACTGCGATATAAAAGTTAACTGTTCAAATATACTGTGCAACTGCACCCTTTTCCAGTTTGCTTTGTCAGCGATTGAAGCCAAAAACATTGAAGGTTCATAAGCTACAATCGAATGAAACAGAGATATACAATTTACTTTGTTTTTTCACAGACGACACCCGAACAAATATATGTAGTTAAAAAATATAATATTTTTCTGTTAAAAAATATTTTACTATATTGAATTTGAACGTATCCAGACTCGTATTCGAACCCCTCGGAATCCACACTCTGGCCACTAAGCAATACGTTCTAATTAAGTTTAAACGTAGTAAACAAGTTTCGTCGAAATTCTTATACGCTTGTATCTATCAAATATTTAATTCCATAGTGTGGAATAATAACTTAATAATGTATAGATATGCAAGTATATTAAAGTATCTCCATTTATTCAAATATTTAACAAGGTTTATCCTAAAACATAAAAGCTCGCCATGTATTACTTACTAGAAACATATTGTAGTAAATATACAACGCGTCAAACGTACGGTTACTAAGTTGAACTTGCTAATATTCTCACCCCATTGGGAGCTTATCTAGTTACGACAATGGAGGCCTAACTGCTCGGGTTCCCAGGTTACAGTTAACAGTGTAGTGCACTTATAGTACTTATGGAGTAACAGACATGGTGAAGGCACAAACACTGTCGTACACGTGGGTATAAAGAGCCAACTAACTGTTAATTATTAATTGTCTTTGCTTAGATATCTCTACTTCACTTTGGTATATTTTCTTTATTCATTAATTTATTATATGTAATTATATGTAATTTATTATATGTAATTAATTTATTGTATGTAAAACATAAAATAATATACTAATATTTTTAAATGTAAAATTTACGGGGCATAATTATTTTCTTTCAGATCGAAGCATATTAAATTAGTAGCACGTATTTTCAGCATACACCAGAGAAGGCAGAGAGACAGAGAGAGAAAGGGAGAAAGAGATATATGTATAGAGGAGGGAGGGGAAGAGGGAGAGGGAGTGAGAGAGAGACAACCTAAAGTTGTAATATTTCATTTATCATTTTCCATCTAGCCAATGATATATATAGTCATTTGTGAGATAGTTTTTTATTATTTTTTTTTCTTAGAGGGGGGAGGGAACCTAGTGTTAAATCACTCGGTCCCCATTTTTCACCGAAACTTATAGGTATTGCATATGAGTAACTCAACGCCGCGCTTTGCCTTGTTACCAGAGAAAAGAAATTAAAATATTAATATATAATAATTCATTCCCCCGAGTGGCAACCGTACCAACAATTTTCGCATATACAGACATGCTTTTGTCACTGCGCCACGACGGCCTCTTCGAGAACAATCTCAATATGAATAAAATGCATTTAAATAAAATACAATGCAATATTGAATTCTTTATACAACTACTTACATTGCAACACGAAAGCGGCGAGTTCTGAGGCCAGGTCAAAGTTGACGGGCAAGCGACCTCTCAACACATCTTGTTTCAGTTGCAGAAACAGTTGATACCTGCACACATTGGAAAAAGCATATCTCATGAGATTGTATATATTATAATCGAATTTATTATTTAATATTTTATAACTAAAATTTACTTGTAATATGCCGACTTTCTGAATTTAATTGATTGTTTAACTATTAAGGTGACTAAAAGCTAGATGTGGGGTGCATGGCACTTAAAACTAACTTAACACTAAGTTTCCTCTGCCTACCCTGCTGTGTGCGGGATACAGCGTGAAGCTGATTTTTTTTTATCATCAAGGCATAGATTTTCAAAGATATTACAAATTGTGATCTCTTTGTATAAAGGAAAGACAGTTCGTGTCCTGATATAAAAAAGTCGAACAACACAAAGTGCCGCTTCATCATAATAACGAAATTTTAATGAAATATTCTGGTATTTCTTTCAACTAGCTCAGCTTTGGCGAGGGAAAATGGAATCTCCTTAATATTCTTCTTCAACAACCTTAATTTTCACTGTTGTTTTAAAATTGCTAAGAAAATATTTGTACGTCGAAATTTTGTTGTAAAGAATTTTTAAACAAAAATAGACACTTAAAATTACTTGTTTTACCATGAAATTTTATATAAGATTTTTTTTAATTATATATAATTTATAATAGTATTTTAGATCTTGCACCATTGTATATCTGTATATATTTCACGTAGGTATACGGAAATATATATCTATACTGAGACACTGTATCTATAGTACTCAATAAGATACACGGGCAGCTACTGGTATTATGAATAAAGGAGATTTTAATTAGTACTTAAACTTTTTCTTTTTGGCCTCGCTCAAAGGATCTACCTTTTCAATATATACGAGTATATAAAGGAATAAAAACGTACAATTGTATAACAACTCTGACAATGAAGTCTGTGACTTTAATAAGGATCTGTAACTTAAAAAATTGGCTTGATGCCGTCAAAAGGGGAAAATCCTTTGTGATAGAACAGGATTGTGTCCAAGTTTTGTGAGACGCTTCCTTCTACTAAAGAAGTCTACGTCTCAAGGGTACATAATCTTATCTAGTGTCGTTATTCTACAACACTTTATTAGCTTTCAGCTCCCCAAGGAAGTAATTAAATAAGATTTATCAATTTAAAAGGAACTTCGAAGAATTTAATTGTTATTTTATGCCATATAGACTTAAAATTCAAGCTGTGCCAGACAGTTTTAATATACCATAACTAGTGATACAATCAGTAGTCTCTTGGTGTTGACATAACATATTGCAGTATGTGGTCAAAACTCATGCAATATTATTTTATTTGTAGATTTTTGGTACTTTCTTAAGGGTAATTTGAATATAAAAATCACAAAAGAAGTAACATACAAATAAGAAAAAAGTACCAAAGAACTATGTTACTTTTTACTGTGGACAAATTTTATTTCAATTTTATTTTTATAATTAGAAATTTTAAATAGTAGTTGTAATTATGAAAAGAAAATGTTATTTTGTAGGGTTATTTATATTTAATAATACGTGGAACTGGTGTAATTTAATAAAACACGATATTTTTATGAAAAATTCCACAAAGCACTCTTCGCGAAATGAGAAAATTGAATAGTGAATGTAATAAGAATGAGACCTAATTAAGTTCAAAGTTTGTGCCGAGGGTCAAGCGTTATTATTTTGTATAAATAAACGCAGCGTATTTCATTGAATTCATTTTAAAATGGTCTGGGACTATTTTACGTCGAAAACGACTTCCCATTTGAGGGCACAATAACCGCTCTCTTTTATTCGTCAAATAAAGTAAGTCAAATAAAGTAATAATAAATAATTGAAATATATATATATATATATATATATATATATAGATATATATATATAATATTACACACGTTGATCACGTATTCGTGAAAAACAACTTGCCTCTAGAAAAACCACCAAATATAAAACGACAAGAACTACTCTACTTGATAGGTACTTTACTTTTATGATACAAATTGTATGGGTATTCTATATAACTTATGTAATAAGTTACTATACGTACCTCGTTATTTCTTCTAGCAATTTGCACGGGTCAGAGGCATAAAATTTAACTCCAAAGTAGAATGTGTGCGTATCTGAGCCGCGGAGTTGCCGCCGTAATCGCTTCCCCGCGTCAAGCCAGTGCTGGTACAACAAAATTATAAATATTGAATAAATACACGTACGTCTCTATACTGACAGTCAAATATAAATAAAAATTGTGATGATAACTCTTTTTAAGAAAATTCATGATACAATTATGGTACAAAAGTGTATGTTACTATTTAATGAAAAAGTCTCTTATATAACGTAAAACTTCGATTGTAATATTAGTATAACTATTCAGTTTAATCAGCCGTGGCAAATATTCGATTATCTGATACGGATAAAATGTTATATAACATGGCCTCCAGCATTTATTAGGCTAAATTAAACTATTTCAGCGCGTATAAATTTTACACATTACGGCTGATTTCATTTGAAATAACTATACATAAGTACAACATGTGAGCCCTTAACTCTCTGTGGCCCTGCCACAGAGAGTTAAGGGCACACTTTTACGTTTCTCTGGAACTAAACTAGATTTCTACATCAGCACACGCATAAGAATATTCAAGTTGGCAATAAGTTCGACGTGTACTTACCGTCTGGCCGTCTTGATCCACGTAGCGTAAGCCAAAATAAGCCGTCTCTAGAAGATCTAAGTGACGGTATACCACGTCGAGGAGAGCTTGTCCTGTACTATTATCCTGTGGACAAGAAGTATGTTAGTTTTATTTCCTGTAAGATATGTTGCTATATTTGTGGTTTCTATCTCTCTGTGGTTTTATCAAATCAACATTTTTAATGATCGTTTTAAAATTTAAATAATAGTTTAATATAAATAATCAGGTTTTGAATGGATTCTTTATATTAAATTCAACAACGCCTGTACATTGTCAAAAGACATATTTCTTTCAAGTTACTAGACAGAAGTTTAATTTCATACAAAAATGTATTATAAAGAATTAAATTTTTCAAACCTTTCACCTTTTCAAAAGTACGAAAACCTAAAAATGAGATAATGTAGACAATGCGCACTAAATTGAATGGTAATCTTTTCTCAAAATAGTTAACATTACTTTACATTTTACTATTATAATAAATCTTTTTTCCGGTTCCGGTTTCCGTAATCACAATAAATCCTGTGTTATCTCGTTGTTTTAATTATTATAAATAAAAAAGAGTAAATGATAAAATATTATGAAAAATTAAATGAATATACAAATTGTAAATTCCTTTTTTCTAATAAAAAAGGGAAGCAGTAATCAAATGCAAATCGATCCCACGATACTGGCGTCACTATCTCCAATTAGCATTTCTCGGCACCGGCTTTCCACAATTAAGCTCGTTCACGCAACTTGCAAGACCAGTAGTCGACGAATATTGGCATTATAATGATAGGGATTGAAGCTCGGAACTCTCACGCGAGGATCTGCGTGTGGTGATCACTGCTCGGTATGATTAAGGGAAGTCATTGGTTGCTTTAAATATATAATAAATACACGGTCTCTCTCTCCGTGGCTGGTCTACTGACAGATAATACGCGAGCATTCGCTAGAGTTGTAATTATATTAGGAAAATCATGACAGTGTATTTTTTAATCCTCGTGTATTTTGTAGACACAGAGGACTTAGTGACAATATAAGGCACTTCGTTTATGCTATATAAAATAAACCACAAATATAAATGTGAAACTAGGTAAAACTTTTTTCAATCTTTAAAAGGAGAAATATTAGTGATACAGTGCAATTCAACTACATGTTAAACTCTGTAAATAGTAGGAACTCCGTACCTATAACGTTTGTGATTTTGCAACACGAAATGCAAATAGACAAGCATTCATTGCATTAATATTCGAAATAATTACCGCGTCTATTTAATGTTAATTGAAAAGCATCAACAACGAAGGCACCAGTGTATTTGTAATAACAAAAACGGCCACAGCTACATATCGTTATGGCGGACGGTAGTGTGGGAATGAATAATAAATGATTTAATAACAGAGCCCGTTTGTTCCCTGCAGTGTGCTCAGTTCGAAAAACAACAAACGATTTGAAAATCCGTCGGCAATTGCTGTGGGCTGGCGGTGGTGGTGGCGGTACGCATGCACGCGATAGCCGCCGCGGGCCATCCTCCTGGACTGTATGGAACGATGAACACTTCACCGATGGCAGTATTTAATTTTCAATCTTTTTGTGCCTTATTGCACGTTAATTATACCCTCCGGCTAGACTTCATTACTTTTAGTGTACGTTCGACTGTTATGATATAAATATATTCTGCTCTACAAAAATTAAGTGCTTTCGTCTATAACAATATGTATCTAAATATTAATTGCGTATGATTGTTTATAAAATTACTCTACTCTTTATACAATTTTCAACAACAAAATTTATATTATCTATTAGCATAAAGAATTTACTTAGCGCGGAGTTAAGTTCCGTCATTCAACACGCAATCCAGTTAGAAATTAGGGAACAGAGTGTCTTAACACTATGTTCCCTTTGCCTACTCTGCTGTGTGTGGGACATCAGCAGTTCACTAACTTATATTATTATAAAATATTGTAAATATATATAAGCTTTTTGACTAAATATACTGATTAATATAAAAATTAGTTCTACGCACAGTTAACGGCCGTGCATTATGTACTTATGTTAAAGCTACAAGCAAGAAGCAATAAAGCTAAGACGAAGTACGATATTACAAGGTGCATCTTCGCAGGCACCAGACCGTGAACCTCTGTCGACTCAATTTGTTCCTGCTACAATACTCTTTGCAAACGTCCGACCAACACCTTTTATTTGCAAGTTGGTAAGCTCTCTTTTACTTATTTTACTTTTTTTATATTCAAAAGCAATGTCAAAAATATAATATATCATAATAATCTTTTAACATTATGAGATACGAGTATAAGTATAATTGAATTTTCTAAATAAAATATTATATATCAGCTTCACGCTGTTATCCCGTACACAATAAGGTAGGCAGAGGGAACCTAGTGATAAGACAATCCGTTCCCACTTTCTACCGAATGAGGTATTGCGTGTTGAGTGGCAGAGTTTAACGCCGCCCTTTGCTTCGATTCTCTCAATATTAAATATATTGAGAGAATTACAATTTCTATAGATTAACTGACTGTCGTCAGTGATAGAGGGCCTAACTTAACAATTAACAACAAGTTTTTCTAAAAATAAAACTATTTATAAATATTTTATAAATATTTTTTTCATAAACTTCGGACTTCTTGCACTGACTCCATTGATAAAGTATAAAATTTCACAATATATAATAAGCATTACTTTCACTTTTCAACAACCATATCTTCTACAATAACCGTAGACGTTATACATAAAATAGTAACAAAAGTGATGATATATTGATAATTTATCTCCGAATGAACTGGCCATTACACACTAAAAGTCGATGATGTATCTGTATAAATCTGAATTTAGTGTCCGATCGCTTCATTCGCGACTATAAAATTTTCCCCAGCAAATGCCATAAAGCAACAAATCAAAAATCTCACCAATAATAGAACACTCAGATAAATTGGTTTCCAAACATTGATAAGATTCGTTTAATCATTGCGATTTGTTACCGAGAGTAATCACTCCGGCGTCCCGAAGCGGAATGGCGCTAGTTAGAACAAATAAATCTTTATATATTGGTAATGTGAAAAGAGAAAAGTTGTCACCGAATCCACTCGAGACAAATGTTCCTTTGTAGATGGGGAAACTGTAAGGGAAGGACGACGATTTATCTAAAATAACCATACAATTTAGGAGAAACGTCGATCTGTCGTCGTTTCCACTTTACCCGACACAAACGATTTCAACCCGCCATATCTAAGAAAATTGCTCGACATACGAATTTCTAGTAAAGATCCAACCTAAGTAAATGTGCTCTCTGGTTTTTTTTATATTTTCTGTTATATAAATTCATACTTTTTTTACGATATACCCACATCGTGAAATCACGTTTGAATGTATGAATTGTTATTTAGGTTACTGCTTATGCACTTTTACCTTATCCCCTTGAGAAATAAATATAAATATTGAAGCGAAGCTCTTACTGGTCAAAAGTGTTTCGTTGTAATGCTACTCTTAGTAGATCGATAAACCTAAAGCTCTGAAATTTTACAAGAAAGTTATGGACGACAGTAATCCAAGCGAATCCTAAGAAAAATAATGACTAAATATAAAAAACAAACTAAGTAATTTATATATTATTGCTAGCGAACTCTTACATTCAAGACGCTACGGCAATATCAACCAAATAGAGTTTAATATTCATAGAGGTCGACTCTACGTACTATTCAGTGAATTCACAGTCCGCACCTTGGACCCTAGCGCTGCATATAAAAGACCTTTCTTGAACCAGGGGTGTACTTCAAATAGCTGCACTTCAAATGTACGCGAATAGAGACGGACAAAAAATCCGCGTTGTTTCATCATACAGCGAAATTGAAAATACCGACAGCGTCCGTCGGGACATCCGCCGACGTGAGGCCGGTTTTCAAATAAGCTTTCTATTTTCTGATAGAAAATATATTAAAAGATTTATTGGCTTTGGTGTTAAAAGATATATTTGCTTTACGTTCAAAGGTAGTTTAGATTTCAAATTCTACTACGATTCATATGTTTTATCAAAAATTATAGAAGTACCTGCATTTCATGCATCAACTCTCTGTCATCGAGCAACACCACACGACACGCAAGCGTGCGCGGCGCGGGACAGAGGCACTCCATCATTTTACCGCTTTGACGACACCCACTGAAAAGAAATAAAAATATTATGACATTGAGATACTCGAGGTCAACTCAGATTTTTTATTTCTAACTGAATCAAATTAATATAAATAGTTTTATTCAATGCAAGCTTTACATCTGTATAAGTTATCTTTTTATATAATAGTGACTATCTTCTATTAACGGTTCAGGCATTTCAAAACATAGACGCAACATCGAGATTCCCACAAAGCCGAAGTTGTTTGAAGGCAATTACAGAGTTATTTGCAGCCAGAGTGTATAGTAAAATCACCAAAGGGTTGGTTAGTCGAAACCAAATATATCCTCGTTAAAAGTTAGTCCGAGGCAAACGCGCTATGTTCACTGTTTTAACAATTTTATTTTAATTAGTAAGGCGCCGCCCTCCCTAATAGGCGGATTGGATTTGACGGATTTTTGCCCACCTATAGAATTATATACAGCACAGTATTCATCTACGTTCATTGTGCCGAATGGGGGATTTTTTGAAGTTTAATCACCTATTTTAATGAACACTAGCTATCATACAAGAATAACAAAATTGATTTCAAATATCAACGAAGCGAATATTTCAATATAATTATAAACATATATTACGCAGGTCTATGCCAATAATATTTTTATACGATATTTAGTTAACGTTATTAATTAAGATCATATTTTTCAATTATAAATATGTATATAAATAAATATGCAGTAATATAGATTTTATCCAAGAGGCTGATCAAGGGAAAGTTACAAAAGCCACCGTGAAAAGAATTTAGTGCATCACCGAACTTGTAACAAGCAAAAGTTCGGAACAAACAACTAAGACGGCAATACGAACCATTAATCCAAACGACCCCAGCAGAGATTAATACCCCCTCTATTGACTCCGAGCTCCCCCCCCCCCCCACACGTACTACATTTTCCCGCCATTGTCTGACCGGAAGGCAAAAAGGAGACTCGCGATTGACAACACAGCTTTACGCCGAACACTGATAAAATTGAACGTCATTTAATCGCGTAGTCTTTGTTTTAAGCTTTACTATTTTAAATAAATTATTCGTATTAATTTGTTATTTTAATTAATATGCTCAAAAACTATAAACAGATATGAATTATTTTAAATATAAAATTTCAAATAAAACTTTAAACAGGAGTTTAATTTATTACTACCTTGTTAACTAATATCAAATATTATAATTTATTATTAAATATTAGAAAAGAATAAATGGAACGACACTACACTGTCCCTTCTGTACTCCGGTACCGCTGATTCTGCAGAGGGCGTATTTTAATTTTAAAATTTTTGCCATTTTACCGTCATGAACCAATAGCTGTTCCAATAAAATAAAAAATGTACAGAATTTCATATAAAATAGTCAATATGTATAGGACACAAAGGCAAAGAGAAATTACGACTGCGCGTCATACGGCGACAGATAAATGATCGTGACAAATTTTGGAGGCTTTTATTTTTCATTCGACAGCCACCTGCCTATGTAGCGCGCTTTGGAAAAGTAATAATTTCACTATTTTACAAAAAGTTTTATGTTTTTAATCTCATATATTACAATTTTTACGAGGATTCACAGAGAGAAAATGAGGTTCACTTATATTCCTTAGAGTATACAAAATCTAGCAATCCTTAGTCTGACCAATTACCTTGATTAGATAGAGTATATCTATAGACAGTAAAGAAATGTTAACGGCCTTATTTTGTTGTCTAACAATGCCTCGCAATAATATATTTAATTTCTGTTCTAATAAATTATTTACATTATATTAGTGGAAATGTAATTATAAATCTCTTAAATTAACTAACATCTAGTTTATTCTATTATATTAAATTAAGGTAGTTGTACCGCAGTACCAATCTGTGGATCTGATCACCATTATCCAGAAATAAATTATTTTCATTTTTTTCTTTGCCAATCAATTTTTTTAAAATAAATTTTTGACCTTAAGTAATTTAAACATTTTCAAATTCAATCTTCAAATAAAAGAAAGGAAGCCACGATAAAAATAATGTAACAGTAGGTATACACATTCGTATTCCATAAATCATATTTTATTTGTCACGTCTATATTAATTGTAGTTTAGGATATAATACAATAACAATAAGAAAAGTAATTAACCAATGACAACAAGGTAACGGTAAGTACTTTTTTTTTTATTCTACAAAGAAGTAAATTTATCCTTATGGTGCAAATACAATCACAGGTTTTATTCTTAATTCATGTTATGCTCTCCAATTTAATACGGCTTTTATTTATAGTGACATACAAGTATAGGTGCGAGCGGACGCCTGCGCATGCCGTCACGCGCCTCTTCCATGCATACTAACGTAAATTCTACTTTGAACGTCAAACGAAAATTCATTGTATTGAACTTGGAGTCGATACTCATAGCTGATCATTGAACGTGTAGAAGCAACACCAGAACAATGACTTTTCACTTTTTACAGTTATTTTTATTATTTTCGTACGCGGTTTCACTCTTAAAGTTATTTTCATGTTTTATAGCCAAAGGGGGGGTTAAAATTTCTGTGATATTCATTTTTTCTGGAAAGTATTCTATGTTTTTTCTTATACCTCTAAGTAAAAGTGTACAAGGTTTCATGATGTTTAATACCTCCCGCATTGCGTATTATGTATGTAACTAAACCCACCCTCCCGCCGTGTTATCTCAATTCATAATGGGAAAACTACCTTTTTTTTTATAGACAAGACAAGGTAAACGAGCGTACGGATCACCTGGTAGTAAGTGATCACCACAGCGGTGCAACACCGGGAAAGGGAAATTCCTACAAAACTGCACAGTAGTCACACTTCACGGATGGCGAGGTTCATATTTGAACATGTGACAACTGTGCGATTAGAAACGGTTTGGTGGAAGGTACCAGGGCTAAAGGTTTTAATTGAATTACACTATAAAATGTATCTGAGTATAATTTTTAATTTATAGATCGCGCTACGCTTGTTTAAATAGCATTATTTTTAAAAAGATTTAAAATATAAACAACCCGTTTAAAAAATTGAAAGCTCGACACATTTAGGTCGATAATTAATCTGACCTTTGACCAGCAGCACGTGAACCATTTTAATCGATTCACTGGCTTGAAAGGTGGAATGGTGGCTTTATAGCAACGCAATTATATATAGGCATTTTATAGACATCAATCAAAATGAGTTTGTTTTCAAAACTGCTGACAGGCAGAAAAATGCAAGTTAGCGCTAAGGTTCCAATATGTGTCTTATTACTGATAAATAAATAATATTGACTGAATAAAATATTTATAGAGTATTGAAATATATAATAATAAGAATAATAATAACGTAGCAATGATAAGCTCTGTTATGTTGAAAACAAAAGGCAAACAGAGTAAATGTCTACGCAGTTTGGAAGACAAAGCTTGAGATCTTAATAAGCATCTCAGAGGAGACAAAATCCAGCAACTTAATAGGCACATTTAATAGATTTGAATAATTTATTTAAAGCCAACAAATTTTTGGTCTATTATTGTCTTGAATTACGAAATTAAACCGGCAACGCTACAGGCTCGCGTCTATTAAGTGAAATAACCACGCTCGAGTTTTATGTAGCAATAAGTTGCACGAAGGTTTAAGTGCCGTATATACAGTTACAATATGTATCTACTTTGTTATAAACTGTGAATTCGACGAAAATTTAAACAGCTTTTTTAATAACATTATTATATCATTTTACATAATATTATTTTATTTATTGAAAATATTTCTTATATACACGTAAGCTGCGATAAAGGTTCATTTAAATCTGTTCAGTAGTTTTTCCATAGAGTTGAATAAGCGTATTAAATAAACATCCATCGTCACAATTGTTAACGTATAAATAATAAAAGTAAGACATGTTCCGTACATATAATTAAAATTCTACAATATTTACAACAAATTACATTACATTACTTTTTACAACATATTACTATATTTACATAAATTGTAGCATATGAGTTATTCTGATATATACGTTATATTAATGTTAAGATTCATCTAAATCCTTTCTGTAGTTTTTGAGTAAAAGTGAAAAAAAAACAATCAGCAACAATTTAAGTTTCATAGCAAATGTAACAAAGTTGCCGATGTATATTATAACATGAAATAAAGTTAGCAAATTACTTGGGTTCGAATGGTTACTTGGAATGGAGCCAAAGAGCATACCTAGAGAATTGCTGGCAAATGATATAAACGCTGGCGACACACATACGTCGTACACTATTAAACTACAAAAAGTGCCAAAGATTTTTCTAAAAAGGAAATTTTGAAATTATATATTAGATAGAGATTATATATTACCCTCCGGAGGGCATGCATGAAGAGGTTGATGACAGTGGACGAGGCGAAAGAGGTATGTAGAGACCGTAGCGTTTGGCGCTCTTTTCTCTCCGACTACCCCGTTAGGGATAAAGCATGAAGCTAAGTTAAGTATATATTAGAATGAGAAGTGAGAAACAAAAAGAATCTCCAATAATATTTCCTCAACACAAGTGTTCATTTCAAAGAAGAGGTTAAGTTTTTACATCCAAAAATTAGTGGACGCATTTGTTATTATATTAAGAGTAATTTTCTCGAGTCTAAAATTACCGGCGGGTAGCTCGCGGCGATCTCTCATAACAATCAGAGGAACTCAGATCAAACGGTCCACGTTAAGGCTTACCTTCACTCGGGCTACTCCGCCCACTATTTAAAAAAACTTCAAACTCGCCTGGGAATTAACTAGTTTAATTTTTTTAATGTTGTTTTTTTTTCATTATGTAGAAGGCTATACAGTAATTGTCTGTCGAAAAAACTGATCTTGTTATTAGCGTTCCTGGTTTAAATTATTATCTATTCGAAGTTAGAATATGGTTTAGTTAAACTAAAAATCAGTATATAGTTTAATTATTGCTTCCAGTGAACCTGCCACATACACTTCAACAACACGCATTGTCCTAAAATCGACAGTGCGTGCAGAATGAATTGATCCATGGATCTCATCCATCCGTTTAACTGAAGGTCAGGTGAATGTGAAATTATTAATCTCATTCTGGAGTATTGATACTGTTTAATACAATAATGTACGTATACAATTTCATATCGTATTAATATTTGCACTATTTTATTATAATATTAAAACAAGATAGTTGCAGGTTCAATTTCCATGTGAATTATTTCCATTTGTTTGCTTCGACAAGAAGCACGGCGTTGAATTTCGCCATTCAACACGCAATGGCTCTAGAATTATTGACGGAAAATGAGGAACGGAAATGTCTTAATGAGAACGGAGTGTCTTAACATTAGGTTCCCAGGTTCTCTTTACCTACACTGCCATGTGTGGGATAAGCAATGAAGCTAAAAAAATGGACATGTATTTCTGTAAAAGTATGTCTCAGAATAAAACCTTAAAAAATGTAATATAAGTATAAAAATTATAGGAAAAAATCGTAAACGGAAAGAGCTTACCTACTCCGTAAGAAAATGGTATGTTATAATATATATTTTTTGTCTTGAAAAATATACTGTTACTATTGTTATTTTAAATATATTGGAAACCCTACAACCAAGGAAGTATTTATACTGGAGGCTTAATGAAAAAGTTGCGGTTATCAAATAAGGATTCCAAACTAAGTTCCTGTCGAGCTTGGTGCTTCCAAATGGAATTTTAATAACCTCCCTTTCGCCGACAGCACATTAGACTATGAACGATGTACTAGTGTGAGATTTAAACGCGCTCGTTCAAATCCCGTGTACAAGATTAATTGTTTCTATTAACTATGAATGGGTGTTCGTGTTACTATGTGGATGTAATTGATTTAAGGATATAAAGCATGTAATCCTTTATGATAATAGTTTCTGTACTGTAAATTTGAAGTATATTAATTAATTCATTTTGCCTCATAATGTACTTGCATTTCTAAATATACACTGTATGTGTACTTTGATTGTACATATAAACTTATTATAAATATCATGTAAAATAATATATAAAAATATTAAATATTGTAACTATATGAAATAATATATATATATAGTATCAACATACAGGTGTAACGCGGTACAAGTGTAGAACAACGGTAGAAGTGGTCTATGGGTAGGGGACCTCTGAACTTATCCGTTTCACTTTCATGTATGTTTTTCCGTGGTTTACCAGATAGCTATTTGGGAATTTGTGATTTTTTGGAAAACTCAGGCACTTTAAGAAATTGACTCAGAATCTTGAAGAAAGTTTTCTTTCTCAACTTGGCCCAATAACAGGCCTTTCGTAGCATATAATAAGTTATAACTATCGATTTGTATATCTTGGGAAAAATATCAAAATAAAAATAGTTATTAAAGCAAGTTGTTAAAAAATGTACCTGAATCATGAAACAGCAAATAATTGTTATTCTCAATAAAAGATTTGACTGCCATTACCATTTACCTAAAGAAATTACTTAGCACTGTAAAACCCTACCTATCTATGTGGGAAAGAGCGTGAAGATGTATATATACATATATGATAAATCATGCAATTAATATATGCAACATATATTATATTTTCTTATTTATTATGTTTATTAATTTTAATTTATTTCACATCAACTATAAGACGAAAAATCGTTTTTCGATTAAATATTATAAACGCTTTACCTTTGAATAAGCGACTAATGAAAGGGTTCCCCAAAATAATCTCATACTGTATACTCACGCCGCACTCGCTTTGTGATACGAAAGCAGGTCCTTTTATACGAAAATACCTCTTAATGAAACGCAATCGTCACAAATTCGTCTAAAGTTTCGCAACGATGAACAGAAGCAGCGGGTGTCGTTCCACCCGTGTTACGGGAGGGTAAATTAAATAATAACTAAACTTTGAGAATTCATAGAGCTTCTGGAGGCGAAGCGTGAGGCGAGCGAGGCTATATTAGTTCGATTGCTATTACAAGTTTTTGACCGCAAATTGTTCGCGACGAGCTTTAAATTTCAATCTATTCAGATGTATTGGCGTTGCGGGTGATATAAACTTTTAAAAGCGCTGTCACTTCACTTTAATCTATGAGATAAATATTCGTTATTAACATATTATATGATAATAGCACATACAAAAATTGACTAAGGCGTTTTGGTACAACGCTACATAGGGACACACATTCATAATAAACACATTATCTTTCTTTGCGTCGCGTAGTCGGATAAAAATCATTAAGAGCTTTAATAACTAAACAAACTTTAAGTATATGTACTTATACTTCTTATTAGTTTTTGATGCCTATGAGAGTACAGACTATTCCATTCAGTTTGGACGCTTATTGGAACCGAAACGCTTTGATGGCGACGATTTAATCTGGTAATCGGAAATGGGCATTGTGCAACAAAGGCTTCATCCTCCGTGGCTACGTCCGCACCGCACCCGTAGGTACGCCGCGCCGCGAATATTCACATTCATATTTATATGATACTAAGCGTTTAACGTGGTTTTGTTTCTATAGATTTAATAACATATATATATATATATATATATATACTATAGTAAAAATTATATAGATATAGATCTATTGTTTTGTTTGTGTATGTTACTATTTTATAATTCCCATTCCAGAAAATATTTTAATCGATCAATCTCTGTCTCATTCAGTCTTGATTTGTGTCAATTTTTATATTTTATAAAAGTAGCTTATAAGAATAAATATAGAGTGAGATCCCAAGGACCCCAAGATGTACGTCATTTTAACAAAGCTGAAATTTTGAGGATTATTAGTCTAATACGGAGTTAAGACTGTATGGTACGCATTTTTAAACAATTTTTACTCTTAAAGGCTGTTTAAAATTGAAGCAATTGTACTAGCGAGCTTTATTTTTCATATATTATTTACGGACTATTACAAGACTCCTTATAAGCACAAAGACTATCATCTTCCCAGACAGAGATGTACCTTCGTTTGGCGCTACCTCTGAAAGAGCACCACTTTCAAGTTCCTGAGTACGCGCATACTGTCTGAACACAGTATTATACATATTTGCTAAAATGACGTAGGTCTTGAATCTTGGGCTAATACCGTATAAGTAATTAATAATGAAGTAAACCGTCATCCTGGTACAATATACTTGACTTATCTCCCTTACCGAAGTCGCATCCTATGTTAATGGAAATTTATATACTTCTCCCGATTTCAAAAGAAGAGTAGTGTTTTTCGTGTGTGTCTTATGTGTTTGTATGTATGAAATATTCTTTATTACTTCATATCTCCAGAACCGCAGAACGAAATTACATATTTGAGATATCATAAGACTTGTCTCAACAGCTCAAGTGTTGTAACTGAGTAAAAATAATTTAAGTAATAAAATAAAAAACTTAATAAATTGGTTGATTATATGATATTGGAGGAGAACTTCATGATGGAGAGTCCATTTAATGAGGAGGACTTAAAGCTATATAATAAGTTACACCTCTTTAAACGTTTCCATGTAACCTACTATACAGTAGATATACCTGCTGCCAGTTACTATTTGCCTCGGTCACTAAGAATGTGGCATGCGTCATAGCATAACTCTTAATTAATTCCATTTCACTACGCCGCAGACGAAGCTGCGGTTAAAAATTTGTATAAAATATTAAATAAGTGTTTACAAATTTCAGCGTTGTGCGACGATACGCAAAGGGAAATGTCTATATAAACCGTTTTTAGAAAACAAAATAAAATAAAACATTATGATTATATTGTTCCTTATATTTAAGCAAATACAATTTCTTTTGCGTTCTCTTTAAACTAAACTCATAAAAAATTCTACTTTTACATTGACTGCTTTTCTATTGTATGATATAGATATATACTATATTTATTTCGATTAGTAATGACAAAACACAAATTTTCATAGATCCTTAGAAAACATTCTTAAAGAAATCAAACAATTATGGATATATGAATAAATCTGATTTTTCTCCATGAAAACGCGATGCAGACATCAAGAAACCTCTTAAGCCTCAATAATGAGCAAAGGATAAAAGAATCGAGAAACATTACAAGTGGAAGGTCAGCTGTGAGAACCGCATATTTCTCGTCCTCCTCAAGGATAAGGAGGCTTGACCCCAACCGAGTTGCCTTGCGCGAATTCATAATTAATAAATACTGATTTTAATGGCGACTTTTTATAAATTCGAAAGCTTTCTACGAACTTCAGATACGTTTTTATACTTATAATTGCTTCCTTTGAATATAAATGTAAGTACTCGCTGTGTAATTCCGTGAGAATTTTAACAGTTTCACACGGTATATATGGAACAAAATTTTAAATATACAAATAAATATGTACATTATTTTCGTGGAATTGGTGCACAAATCCGATTACCATACCTCCTGATCTTTTTAGGAACTGTGGTGATGCAGCAGTCTCCCATCTTACAATAACCAAAAATAATTACAAACTCATCAGGAGATATAAAGTACTTTTCGGACAAGATAGTTTGACAATGATGTTATACTAATAAAGAAATTATTCATAAAAAAAAGAAGAAAGAAATATTAGAATTAGAATCACGAAATTTGAATGACACTTGAATAAGACGACAGTGAGCTACTTGGTTATTCGAAATGGGTGCCTAAGTAAAGGTTGGCAGCCACCAACAGCCAACAACAGCAAACTTGAGAATATTTAAATAAACTATTAAAAAACAAAGTAACTTCAAGGAATGACTTCGTCGTGTAGAGTACGGCATGACCGCTGCTATATCATGGATAAGTAGGATACATTTCGTGCAATTGCGGCTAAATCGAGTTTAATAGAATCATTATTGTCAAGGTGAGGTAATATTGTGGTTGCGATTGGAGGAACGGTGACACTGGCCGCGGCGGCGGGCGTTCAACTCACTCGTGGCTGACCACGACCAGTACTCCAAGCACATCACCACCTTCCAACGGAGGTATACTACCTATGCATTAATATATAGATAAATATATTACATAATGGATAAATATATTCATAGTTTATAAAAACTAGGACAGTTATACTTACAAATCTGAGAACGGAAAGTGGACTCCGCTTCACCGTATCCACATGAGTATCGCAAACATAGTTTATGACAATTTCACATTAAATTGTACTTCTGTTGCCGGATTCTAAACGTACACTTTCACAACACCTCAAGTTCACATTTTACAACTATCTATTACTTTTTTAGAACTTTTGGGCGAAAATGTTATAAAATAGGATGTACAACAGGTGTTATAAACAAAAGAGGTGGATACGCGAACGCAACTAACTTGTGCGAGGGCGTCGTGCCACCTGCCACCGCGACGAATAAGTATGCACTGCCGGCCTGGAGCGCCGAGCACCGCGCTCCAGGCTCCCAACTACGAGTTAGCTGTTCTCGCCGGGTCAAGCTTATTATCTTATTTGAATAAACATTAATGTGAATTATATATTCATCGGTTGTATTATATATCCTTAGGAAATATCAAAAATGATTGCTCTATATTTTTAAGATATAAGAGAATTGAGAAAACTCATTATAAATTATGAAGTTCAATCAGAATGTTTACAGCGCCATCTAAGTATGATATATTTAGTTATAAATTATTAGAAGTTTCGCCATCTAGTGGAAATTAGTGACACTATATGAAAATAAGAAGCTATTCAAATGGCTTGAAAGCTTTATTTTCCATCAAAATATACTAGATGGCTGGTATTTTTTTGTTAAAATTGCCGAATTCTAAAGTTAAAATTATTAAGTTAGAGGTAAAATTATATAAAAGTTGCATAAATTTTGAATATGAGTTTTAATAATTAAAAATTTAAGATTTTTTTTGTAGTAAAGTTATAATAAATAGAACAGTTTAAGAAATAGTAATGAAAGCTCTTTTCAAAACTATTAATTATTAAAATATATGACACATTACTATACCACACACTCATGATATTATATAACGCTTTTTATAAATTACTATGTAGGAAGCCACTCAATAAGTCATAATTTATTTTATATTCTGGTGAGTATATCAATGTGACGTGACGTGCTGTGTGTGACTCATGCTCGGTGGTAGCAAACGTGACAAAATTCAGCAGAATGACAAAAGGGTATACAATTTATATTATTATAAATTGACTATAAAACAAATAATACCAATAGTTTGATTAATAGCGGTATTATTTATAATTTAATAATTATAAAGATTTTTAAATTAACAGAGGCCGTCATGGGTGCGTTTTTTCATAAAAAAAATAAACTTACATACACAATTACATATGAAAATAAATTATATGAATGAAAATGAATTATTTTTAATTCTCACTCTGATAATAATCATAATAAGGCACTAAAAATGAAATTATTTCGAATAGATATATAATAAATTTTCACTCATTTTCATCTTTAATATTATATTATACATTTAATATTTTTGGCCAACCCCATTTACAGTAGCCAAACTGCGTGGCACAATCAAACTTTGTAGATTTCATTGTATTTGTTATTGGGAAACTTTGAAAGATCAAAGTCAGTAAGAGAATAGCAGGGGTACGACGCAATTGGACTATGCATGAAAGAATCCAAAGAAGATAATTTTACTGTTGTTTTTCTCCTGATTTCTATTTGTCGGGACGACTCTTGGAGCCAAACTAATATAATTAATCGACGACATTTCGTGAAAACACTTCCCTAAAAAATACACCAGTTTTGCCAAAAAGAAAAACTGTTTAAGTATATTTGTATCTGAAAACATAGAGAAGCAATTCTAAACAAATAACTTGTGTTGACTGTTGCTACGAATACATTAAACAAGCGCGGCATAGCACGTACCAAATGTGCATAATTGTATATGGCAACAATCAAACACTGTGCTATTTGAAATATAGATTCATTTATATATATAGCAGGTTTTAGTATTAAGGTGAATGGCGAAACTCAACACCGCGCTTTATCTTGTTACAAGAGTGAGGAAATGAAAATAATCAATTATCAATTATTTCGAGTGGGCATCGAATCCCCGACCTTCGCGCTTATCTCAGCGCTGCCCCATAACGCGACGGCCCCAATAGTAAGATAATAATTATTTTGATGCCATATTATCGGTATCGATTGTAATTTGATAACGCCCTATACTGGACTTTCTGCCACTTACTGCCACTCGCAGGAAGAAATATTTAATATTTTCAATTTCCAATTTCATTTTAGAGAAAGTTCGTAGGTAGCTTGCCTTAACTAACGAAAGAAAAGCCTGGCTTTGGTTTCTCTGTAAATTTGGTTTTATTTTCAGTGAGTTTTCCACTACAGCTGTAATATCGGGACTTTTTTTACTTTGAAATTTAATTTGGACATAGAGCCATGTGAACAACTGACAACACCGTTGTGTGCCCCCAACTGATGCTCATGTCTCTAATGACGTACGTACCCTGTATTCGCCATAGGGCCCTGGTGATGAAGAACTATGGTAAAAATTTGAAAAATTTTCTTTATACATAAATTATATTATATTTGATTGGTGGATTGGTCTAAGCCCGAAAATATCTAATTTCTTAATGCCATCGTCCAGATAAACATAGAACTACGTTGGACCTGAACACTTGATAACATATTTTAAAAGCTTCTGCTCTACATGTATATCCTAAATATCTAATTATATTTAATTACTAATATTATAATTAATAGTAAAAACAGTAAGCAATGCGTAATAGTAATACGTAGTTTATTAAATAGTTACACTTATGTTAGTTGAGTGTATGACCGCAACCGATACTGAATTACGTTAACAATTAGTATGAATACATGTGAATAACAAGGAAATATTATTTTAGTTAAGTTTATTATTATTATTATTATTGGTTAATTAATTGACGTTCATTCATAATGCTCATTAATATGTGTCTATTAGTCATTCAATAATTATACATCTATTCAGCAATGTAGTCTGTTGATTGGGCATTTGTATTATTTTATTAGTAATAATTATTAAATTATAAGCTTGGAGATTAATTTAAAATATAAATCCTTTTTTTTCAGTTTCACGGTGTATCCCGCATAGCGGGTTAGATAGAGGGTAAGAGGACCTAGACATGGATTTTTGAAGGCATTGCATATTGTCTCGACACTAAAGCGAAGAATTGAAAATATTAAATATTTCAATCCTCAAGTGGGAATCGAACCCACGAACCTTTCACGATTGCAGTCACGCTTGATCCCCGTGCCACGATTGGTCTCTAGATGTAATTACTTGTATATTTACAAAATAGTACAGAAAATATAATCCCCCCCCC
>JBAIZZ010000157.1:16870-28250 GCA_037355905.1 Heliconius aoede
GTTCATGTTTATAATTTGTAATAAAAAATAGTAAAAATTTACTTTTTAAGTACGGCCCGACGAGCGACATAGAACGTCTGGGCGGCTTCCGTGTGTCCATCATTGTAAAAAATTTTTGATCAGTTCCCATGTTTAAAGTCTTCTGAACCAATCCATAACACTACACATCCATTTAATAAACCTGTTTCAGCGTCCGCTCATTCATAAAACGTTTACTTTCATCGTCAATAAATAATGAGTAAAAACATCTTCACTAAATGTTAACGAAAAATAACGTCTAACCACTCAAGATCGGTAGTGATGTAATAAACTCGACATGAGAGAGTATTGAGTGCAGAATGCGGAACATTTCCACTAAAGACCGAAATAACAGTTATTTAACATAGGCCGGTGCGTGTGCGGCTTGCAGCGACTGCGCCGGCGCAGCGTGCGAACTCTCGTATGGACAAGCGGAGTGCGCGGAGCCGCCGCGGCGGGGCGCGATGCACTGAATCGCCTCGGACTTGCAGAATTTTGCAGCGTCGCCGCCCTTGACGGGGGCGTTGCTCCGAGGCAGGGACGGACAACGAGCTGCGCACGCGACTTCCCCTCATCCCTCTACCCGTCCAACGCCTCGCAGACCCCTTTTTGAGTCCAGAGTAAACTAGTTGCCTATACATCTGATTGTTATGAAAAATATTTCGAGAACAATTATTTTTATGGGAAGGCTTATCTTTACTTGGGATATCTTCGAAAATAGTCTAAACAAAGAGTGAATGATAATTATAATAAGTTCATTGTCATCAGAACTAAATATTTATAATATTATCTAGATAAACATGTGTGTCTGGCAAAGAAATCAAGAAATCTTAAAAAGGTGCACACCTCACACTGTAGTAATCATGGATCGCACATCTATCTGAATAAAATAAGTGGACTTATTCGATCGTCAATTAAATTTTACTCTCCATCATCAGACTTGCAGTGAGCCAATAGTGCCTGGGAATGTACCTAGTGACGTCGACGCGGCCGCAAAGGCTGGAATGCTGCCGATGCCCTCCGCCGTCGCCCCTCGCAATCCGGACGCGGCCTTTTAACCGCTCCGACGTGTTTGTGAAGTGGTTTATACATTTTTTTCACATTCTCTCCCTTTTTTTAATTACTATAATATCAGGTATATAGATTTATAAAGCTGAGCACTAGAATTTTCAGCAAGAGAACTAGAATTTCTCAGTTAACCCAAACTTTACAATACGATGACACTTTATCAATGTTTTGAAGATAAAATGCAAACATCTACGTAGATAACTGAAATGGAAATAACGGTCTCAATTTGCAAATTAAATTGAATTGGGTTATCGAATATGGTCCAAGCACTTAAAAGCTAATAGTCTTATTTGTTATACATATTTGATCGGTACTATACATACAAACCAATTCCTGAACTGAACTATGAAATGGGCAAGTAAAAGAAAGCTCAATCGATTTCACTTTCAAAACTAATTTAACTTTCTCCAGGGACATGTCTTATGTAATCTTCATGAGATAACGTGGTCAAAACAGAAACGCTTATATCACATACATTTTGATCTAAAGGTCATAAGGCTTCTATATAGTCTTTATACTATCTACTCGCGTTGTAAATATAAAAAAAGAATCATGTTAAAATAAACTTATTAGGAGTTGAGGATATTAAGCAATAATTATATCAAATATCATTTGTCGGCAAAAAATATATTTTTTTACACAATAATTATATTATATATTATGTTTGTCTTGATATAATCAAGTAACGTGACACGATGCGAAACTGCATTTTTATATCTTTTGTGAATGGCTAATATTATATAAAAACTAAATTACAGGTAGCTCGTTCACGTCAAATAAATGCTTCTGTGATGGCATGTTGAGCTAACTGAAATTACGCCTGCTCTGGAATCTGCCAAATCGCATTATATTAAAAGTTACAACAACCTTTAACTCATAGAGTCGGTGAATGTAGACTCTATATCTTACGCTTTAGACGGACATTGCAAAATCAACAATATGCCGAGCTTTTTGTTGTTTCTTACAGGAAATTCCAAGACTTCAATTTTATATGGAAGCAATTACGTACTGTGTTTTCATTTTGGGGCGACATATTTTAAATATAATACTTTCAGGATTTGATATGTAGAGAAAGAAACGAGGAGATTATAAAGAATTGTCAATCACTTTCAATCATAAAATGTCTGCATGAAATTGTAGTCGCGTCATGCCAAGTGCTGGCTGAACAATGAAAGCTGGCGGGCAGGTCGCGGTCGTTACCTTAATGGTCGTGCAGCGGGATTCCAACCGAGGTAGGTTGAAACTTTCCTCAGGAGAATGCATTTATGCACATTTTATAATTGGAATTTTCGTTTAAGAAAACAAAGCTTTCATTCTCGCTCCATGAGAATGTTATAATTAGACATCGTTTCAACCGTTCACGTAATTTTACGTGAGATTTTTTAATTTTGATTCTCATATGTTTTCATTCAATCTTTTACGTAATAACTTCTAACTACTATATTAAAATTAATCACATGGCCGAAATATAGGTACTTAATTAAGTATTATTAAATAGAAAAATTATAGTAATACCTCTTACAAATGTTTGTTAAGTAATCTGTTTAGTATCTACTTATTATAATAAGTAGAGTGAATTATGAATACTATCATATTGTACTTTACCACAAAAAAGTAATTGAAAACATAAAAATAACTGCGCACTATCTTATGAAACGTTCCTTATGAAATATATATATATATAATATTACCTTTATATATATATATATCTATATCCTTTTTTTTGTTTCTTCTCATTTTGAATTTAGTACTTAACATAACAATTGTATTGAGTGAACGTAAGTTACGCCATGTGTGACCTGCAAACAGGTGCGACAAAGCGTGCAAGGTGCACTTTCACGAGTTTGAACACGTAAGGTTTCTTATATTATATCCTTGTTCTAACGTCTACACAGGAATGTGATCGAAATGTTTTTTTTAAAACAGCTCTGGTATTAAAATTACCATATGCCGACATAATAACTTAATATCTTTGTTTTAACACGTAATTGCGGGTTTTGCATTTACAATTTATTAGGTACCACCGCTGAATGAGTAAAAAGTGACAATTCACAATAAATTTATACTTATAATTTATTGTAATACCAATTTGAGTTGTCATATATTGCCACATTTCTAGACGTAATTAGTACACTATAGTTTGCAGTTTTGAATAAGTTAACCCGATTGTGAGATTATGTAAAATAATCAAAAGAACGCCTAGTCTAGAACCTATATCAAAGATTTACCGTCACGATATTCTCAGATAAGTCTAAAAACTTTAAATAAAGCAAAAAAATCCTATACTATTTTTACAAGACGCCTGATTAGATTTATTTCTTTAGTTTTATGTAGAGTTTGAGGGAAATATTATAAAAATGGAATTACTTACCATCCCAGAAGATTCGTTCGTAAAATTTTCGTTTGTTGCTTTCGGGTTCGATTGGTTTCCTGAAAAATTAAATAAAAATATTTTTATATTTTTATTTTAACTTAAGGTGTGATAATTACTAGGCATTTTTATCATACATACAAGTTTCAACTTCACGCTGTATACCGCATACAGCAGGGTAGGCAAAGGCAACCTAGTGTCAAGACACTCCGTTCCACACTTTCCGTCGTTTTTTGCGGGCATTGTGTGTTGAGTCAAACTCAACACGACTCTTACACTCGATACCAGAGCGAAGAAATGAAAATATAAATTCCTCGAGTGGAGATCAAACCCACAACCATCGCGTTACAGTCACACCTTATGCCGCTGCGTCGTCACGGCCTCATTTGACATATAAATATCGAGATTTAAAAAACAAATAGTAAAAAACAAACCTAACATATGTAACAGGATAATTATTTTGTTCCATTCTCTTTTATTAAAATATAAGTAAATGTGTCCACGTTTCAACGATACCAAAGGTGAACCAGTGACATATTAGGGGCGTTGTTAATAAATTCAAATTTTATGAATATTTTTAGCGTTGATGTTGCAAATACCTTTAAGATAGTTGTCAGTGTGACGATTCACACTGATTTACCTTCACCTAAAATCATTTGTCATTCCGATATTCATATAAACTTTGGGTTTTAAAAATCCTTGACACTAAATGTCTCTTAGATGATTCACTATTTAGTACATCGTTTCATCTTTTATACGTAGAAGAGCTTACACAGCAGTAACCGTAATAACTAATTGTTTCAAAATTATATTATCAATAGTCTAATCAATCAACGTAATGTAGTCAGTAGAATAATTAAAATTAATTTAGTTTTTTTTATATACACACTAGTGATAACTCTAGCAGAGTAATCAGAGAGAACGGAATGTCTCTGCATACTCCCATGAGATCCTTATGCTTTTAATAAAATTAACGCAATTGACAATCTCTAATATGACCAACAGTTGAGGACAAAGGGACAGTCACTAGGCTCCACATAAATATCTCGTGTGATGTGATAGATGTATAAAGATAAAAACAAATTTAAATATTAAATTATATATACGACACATGAGATAATGATTATAAAATAACAAGAATATGAAATATGAAATAATGATATGCAAGTACCTCAAATATGTACATATTTCCAAGATATTTAATAAGTCAATTCTTTATTGTGTAATACGTTTTGACATACTCGTAGGTATTATAATATGAATTATCATGCTGAATACGCGACATACGAAACTCGCGAACGCGTTTTGTATTTAGTTCAGCGTGTAGTATTTAGATATCACAGCATTATTTGCGTTTGTCGTGGCACCGAAACGAGTCCAATAACACCAAACGTTGCCTGTATCGAAATGTCAGGGTCCACCGGCGAGCGCCAACAGCAGCAATCAAAATGCCAGCAAACTCTGTTAAAACCTGAACACCTAAATAGGTCTTTAAATAATCTATCCAATTTTTGCGACAAAGCAAAAACATGAAACTGGGCATAACAAGAGACATATAATTATAGTTTCAACATATTCCACAATTAGGGAAGAAAAATGGATTATATAATACATAAAAAAAAAATACGTTTTCTAAAATGTACAAAAAGTAGCGGTGTTTGAATCCTATAAAAGAGCTAAATATTAATACATAAGTTTATAAAGATATTAAGTTTATAAAGATACAATCAACATTTTTGTGTGACTTGTATCGGATATCTTCAATGTTTCTTTTTTTTTTCCTAAAACGAATATATAAGAAGATCGAAGTTAAGTTTTTTATGTCAGTGCGCCACTGAGTCGCAAGATAAAAATGAATTAAAATGACAAGGGAATTTAAAGTGAATCGCGAAAGCCAGCATTTTAGAGCGTGGTGTAACCTAGGTTAACCACGTCGTGACCCCCCGCTGGCTCCTCGCCGCGTGCGCCTGTTCAACTTACAGAGTCGCCCGTCGCTCACCGGAAAACCTTCACGAATATATTCAATTACATCGATAGTCGATACTGGATCGAGGTTTCTTTATAGCATAGCAAACAATGCATAGCTTCTTTAACCTTTGAAAGTATCTAAATTCTTTTTAGGTATGCTTTCTCTAATAAAATTTTATTTTTCTATCTAACTCAGACTTGTCTAAGAAATTGTTGTATTATATTTGAATCAAAAATATTAAGAGGCCGTCCCGCCGATTGTGGGTTCGATCCCCACTCGAGGAAGTGAAATATTTATTTACGTTAATATTTCCATTTCTTCGCTCTGGTGTCGAGGCAAAAGGGCGTTGAGTTCTGCCACTCAACACGCAATGCCTCCGGGAATCGTCAGAAAATAGGGAGCGGAGTGTCTTAACATACCATAGCCTACCCTGCTATGAATAATACTATATTGTCACCGAAGCTGTGCGTATAATTTGCTTGATACATTGATAGATACAAGTAAAAGCTCATGAAGCTCGCGTTATAACAATAATAATCATTCCCAAACAGAGAGTTCAATCCATGACGATAGAGTATACAGATAGACAGTATCCCACTAAGCCACGATGACCCCAATTGCACGATTGTACAACAAATATAAATGAGGAAAACGAGTAAACTTAGTGCAATGTACATATATCTAGATACGTACATATATGTATATATAGGTAGAATCGGCCCTGCAACCTTCCCTTTTAGTCCACCTCTAAGTTATAAATAGCAATTCTAGTCTCTATCTTTTTATTACGCGCAAAACCTGTTGTTGATTGGTTGATTATTTTTTGTTTATTAAACTGCCTTAAATAGTGCATTCATTACTTTAACGTTACATTTCACAAAAACTTGTCTAGATTACACACGCCTATGTACCACATCTAATTCCGAATTACGAGTATATACTCCTATATATATTTGAAATTTATTTTTACATTTTATATTATTATTTATCTTTGTGAATTATTTATTTCTTTTCAACACCTATCGTAGTCTTGCTTTTCATTATAATACTTTAGTTTACGTTCTCATATCTTATAGGTTTATTTCAAGCTTTTACCTGTGGTACAAATAGCAGTTTTAGAAACGCAGCTCACAATGTTTTCAAATATTTTATTAACATATTATTAATAGTATCTATGTGTTTAATTGCCTAGTCTATGGTTTGTTCATCTGGAGAAGGAATAAAACTATGAAAATATGATGCAAAATTGATTAAAAACTTAAAATGATGAAAAAATAATTTTATCTTATTTTCTGGACTTTTCAGTAGTAAGCTATATGTAATTTTAATACAATAATAACAAATTTCAGGTAAAACAAACTGTTTCATATTGTATAGCTTAGCTTAGTTTTGTCAACTATAGTACTTATAGAGAAGTCATCATAGTCACTAAATAATGGTTATATAATATACATTTCGTTGACATTACTAAGATATAAGAACGTTTCGCGTGATATTCACCTGATAAAAATTTTTACTTTTTTTATATCTGACAAATAGGACTAATAGTCTTCAAAATTTCACCTTTGCTAAAATGACGTCGATCTGGTGTCTCTGTGATCTTGGGCTATATCGGTTATATATTTAATATATTTTTAGTAAATAACTACAGAGAAAAGATTCCTTTTAAATTTTGCTTAAAAAAAAAATTTTGCTTTAATATAATATATAGAATACTTTTTACATATTATGCTCGTATGTGTATCAAAAGTAATCTTTGTATACCGTTAGAGGGCGACACTTCTCAGAACCACAATCATCGACATCGGTCTTCATTAACTATAACCAGGCTTATCTCCAGATCCACTACAAAAAATATGTTCGCTCCCACACTACACGTCTCTCTCTGGTCGGCAACGTATGGTTACATTCTTGTTACGCTCTTTAAAACATTTATAATATTACTAGCAGCCCTCGCGCGGCTTCGCCCGCTTCTTCTTTATTTAATATTATTTGAGTGTATTTAGGGATAATTCGGTGGTTATTTTGATATGGTTATCTATACTGTTATTATACTTATTAGTCGTAATTTAAACCTTCTTTTTTATTTTCTTTGTCGTATTTAATATAATAAATTAATATAAGCTTTAATATAATATTATAGCGTAGCTCATATGCCATGCTCAAATGCAGACGGACAGACAACATTTTTAGTTTTTTTGTGTTTTAGTATCGTGTAAACAACAAAAACGAAATTTTTGAAATGAAAGACACTGTAGTTTTATTTATATGTATAGATTAAAATTGTCCACCATACCAAACATAATTTTGCTAAAGCGACATTTTATTAATTCTTATAATTTAACTGGGTTATTATAGTTCTTCATCACATATCTGGCCTACCTAGATATTTAATTTTTATATATCAAGGGACTATGCCTGGCACGTTGAACATGGCTGACTGGCAAATCTGGACTGTTATTTATTATTGAGTATTCTTTAGATGTTTCAGATGATATTTCTTATAGTGTAACAGGACTCTCATTCATAAGTTAATTTAAGTAAAAAAAAATGCTTATCGATTCTACGACTTTTGTTTGGTGGAATTCATTATTTCTGATAGTTAAGATGGACTATTTTGATAGTCCATCAGCGGTTCCAGATCTTCTTATGTCAATAGGTAAAGCCAATCATACTCGATTCCTTGACAAATTAAGACGTTTGATTACTTTTTATAGCTTTGCTGTCCAGCCTAACTATAAGGAATCATCTTTCAGGTCTATTACTAATATACCATATTATAATTTACTTAACTTAAGAAGTTATTTAACGTTTCTAATTTCTCCGCTCCTATAAAACAATCGGTGTGATAAGAATTGAGTTGAGTTTCAACTCAACACGCAGTGACTCAAATTTATACAGAAAGCGGAAAACGGAGTATCTGGACTCTACGTTCCCATTATTTATTTGCTTCAATTTTCAACAACAGTGATCGATAAACGGAAGCGACATGGCAAGGATCGGTCTCTAGTCAATCAATTAAATAAAAAAAAATCTCAATTTATTTATAATCTCTGAATTACTTCAGAACTGTGCGTGTAATGCCACATCACTAAATACACAAGATATATAAGTAAGCCATTAGTGAGGAATTTCGTTTAAACAACGATCTTTGTAAATATGCAAATAGCTAAATAGCCTTTCATAAGCGTGGCAGCCAACTAGTCAATAACTCGAGAAAGGGACGAGCGTGTGAACAGGGTCAAATGTGCTATTGTCACATCTCGCTCTTTACCACTCCGCGACATATGTGACTTATACATTTGTGCTGATTCCATACACACGTAGGTATAGGCAAGATCAAGGCTGTTCGCCGCTTCCGTCTCGTATGTACGGAATTCGAAGTGCTGGAACTTTCCACTTATCTACACACAGCAGCTTTCCACTTATCTATTTAATTAGTGTGAACGTAAAGCTACTTCGTCGAACTTATTTTTTTCGCCGAGATTTTCCTCAGGATATAAATATATTAATTATTATATAAAAGTAGAATTGATTTCGTGTATGTCAAACCGAAACGAAGTATCGATTGATTGCTCGTGACTGATGCTTATATTATAATATGGGAGAGAAAGTATTATGAGACGTATATACATAAATTTAATAACAGTAATAAATGTATTGAATTACGGAGACAGCGTCCGCGGAGTGCAGGGCCGATCGGCGCGGGCGCACGGGTACCGTTAGCGGCCGAAGCGCGCCGCATGCCGAGACGCAACGTTGGCGACACGATCAGGCCACTTAGTCTCGAGATTATCTTCTTATAACTTCAAATTATATTAAACTAGTCATTGTATCAAACTGTGAAAGTCTATTTAAAATTGAATGGTTGTCGAAAATATTGTTAAATATTAAAAGGAGCTAATATAATAAATAGCATATTTGAACAAATCGATTTAAATGTCCAACGTTTGAATATGACGACTATCAACAATATTATTTCATATAAATTTTAAAATCAAGAATGTATTAATCTCATAATACCTATTCTATCTAATGTATATGTATTATATATATTTCCTCTTGAAAAATTGATATTACGCGGAGACTATCACGTGTGTTGTCCTAGAAATTTAACCTCGCAAACCACTTCTTGGCAATTTATTGCAAGTAATGCCTAAGTGTTTCACATACGCGTGCAGAATACCACCGCCGCACATCAATACAACTGAAAAGGTGTTCCGTTAGAGAGAGCATCACTGCGACCTCGAATGCTGCATCTGTAGGTATATCATCTAAAGAGACTTGGTATCTTTGTTCGACATATGACCTTGCTTGAACGCTAAAAATTAACATCCAGCGATTATGTGGAGTCACAGAAGTGTTTACACACACGAAAATTTTATTATATCTGAAACTTGCAGAGAATGTTGATGCAAATACCAATATTTTTATGTCACATGTAAGTCACGTTTTCTCTTTTAAAAATCAAAATGTAGGTCAGAATAAAGACGTGAACATTATTTCTTTGATTATTTTCAACGAAAACTAACTTCTGACTACTAAATACTAGTAAACGATCACAAATATAATAGTATTATACGAAAAGGCAATTTATTTATTTATTTTTAAATTCTTTATAAGAACATACATAATTTGACCTACTCAATATTACTTTCTAATAAGACATTTAGTGTTAACACATACCTACACCCGGAACTGCAATTCGTTGTGGCTGTTTACTTGTTTATCGAAACAATCACGACAGCTAATAAAATAATAAAATAAAATTCGACATATCAAAGACAAGGAAAACAAGTGCACTTTAAAGAGCAAGCAGGCAATATGTTTATTGTTAAACTGCAACTGGAATAATTATTTCAAAATCACATAAAATATTTCGATTTAATACTCTACAATTAATTCACACTATTATATCGGCAAGTTTTATATATTATATATATATTATAGATTGTGAAAAATATTTACTTTAATAACTCTTAAACTAAAAAATGTACATAGCATAAGCTTTTCATATTATTGGCCTAAATTATATATAAATGATTTTAAACTGTCGCTATCTGAAATTCATTTTAAAACTCTAACACAGAAGATTCTCCGGCCAACTGACTATATTTTTCTTAAATTGTGACACCAATTGGTTTCTGTTGGTTACACAACTGAGTGGATACTCTGACTCTATAAAGATTTAATTCGAATGCAATTTGGCACTGATCTCGGCAGCAATGCTAGAAATTATGCAATAAGTCAGTAAATGTTTATCTATAAATTGAACTCATACCTTTATTATTTACAGTTACCGGTGCCTTAACTTAAACTTTATGTTTATTACTTTGGCAATTTTTATATTAGTTTAAGCACCGTTATTTATTTCAAAAAAACAATTCAAAAACGATTGCGATTATACTGGCACACTTTCATAATTATGGAAAACATACACTAAAAATTAACAAGAAAACTACCGTTCAAACATCGGCCCATTTGGTTTGAGTTTATCGAAATGTAATTTTGTATTGTATTTACCTCAGCCTTTGTATTAATACCATAATAAGTTTGCTATTACATTGTAAAGGAGATGAGTGGATTAAAATTAAAAGTAAAAAAAAAAGGTCATTAAAGAAGGCTTTTCATCACATTTAAATATAGTAATTACCACACAATCAAATATCTCACAGATAGTAAATAACACTAAATTGTATAAAATCATTCATCAAAAGAAATTTTGTGGGCAAATAGAGAAAGTTAATTGGTTTAAAATTTATCTTCTTTAATTGACTATAATGATTCACTCACTTATAGAAGATCATTGGTCATATATATATATATATATATAAGAACGACCTAAATAAGCGAAATGGTATTCCACAAGAAGCTAATTGATCTATTGATCTACTTATTCGCCACTCTGATGTGAGTATTTGATATATTAACTAGTTTTAATAAATTGCAATCAA
>JBAIZZ010000157.1:28260-94371 GCA_037355905.1 Heliconius aoede
GAAAAGGGACAAAATTTACATAATTAGACGAAGGGTGAAAGGAGTGTTGGAGTGGAAAGCGTATGGGTTTCGGCTGCAAGGGCTGCCGAGGGCGGGCGGCGGGCGGCGGGCGGTGGAGGGCGCGACGCGTGAATGGGCGGGCGGCGGGCGGCGGCGATGCGGCTGCGCGTCCGCGGCACCTCCGCCAGTCCGCACACCGGCGGCTCCGCTGCCCCACGGTCGGCCGCACTCCGCTGAACAACAATGCTCAAAAACACGACGTAACTTGACAGAGCAAGCAGCGACACGGTCGGCGATGCTCGAGGATCGGGCGGCACGCGTGGCCGTCGGCGAACGGTCCTGAACAACATTTAATTTATGAAAACCGTCAAAGAATTATTTTTTAAGCTGATCGTTTTCGACGGGTCGGAATAGAGGGGCGGGAGTGCGGCGAAGGGAGGCGGGAGCCGGTGTCGGGGCGGATGATGGCGCGGCGCGGCGGCGCGGCGGCGCGCGGCGCGGGCTCGCGGCGCTGACATGGCCGGCCGGGCGCGCCGCTCGCTGCTGGCGGCGCCCGCGGGCCTGCTGCTGCTGCTAGGCCTGTTCTGGCCGAGGGGTAAGTTCTGCGCCAAGCCACCAACTTCCTATTTCTACTCCCATCCCTTGTCATCGACATCAAGGCATGTGTATTGTGTAATTCTACAAAAAAAAATATTTTTTAATTAATTATTTATATTAATATTTACTTCAGCGTCTAATATAAATAAAGAAAAAATAGAAACTGTAAATTTTGAAAAATTTCATTTAATTCTTGATAACAATATATTAATACCAACATTTTGACACCGTGTGTAGATTTATCCGTTTTCAATCGTGCCTTTACGTTAGACAACAAAAGAAATATCAAATTATTATTTATCTTTATTATAATCTAAATTTATTCGTTCAATATATATAAAACAATCATTATTTTATTTCTAATAAGCAACTGCATCTGTTTGACGTATACGTAACTCTACAACGCCCACGGCTAGATCTAGAACATATCGCCCCACCTACGAAATACTTAATGTGAGCATCGAAATACTGTGTAAGATTTTACTTCAGTCAAACATAAGTGGTAAATTTTCCACACAAAGAATGTACTTTTAAACGCTGGCATTTTATTGGAGGCAATCTCAAGAGCCTTTGTCACAAGATAACGTAACAAGTACAAAGGTTCAAAAGAATTTTCTGTTAACAATTAAGGTCTACCTGTTTATTTTAATTTTTTCGTGCAAATAAATTATAAGAAATGATTTGGAGTAATAAAATTATTCTTAAAATGGCTTACACATTTATTTGTGTTAGTTGTCCAACCATTTTTTTTATTTATATACTTATTAATTTATAAATGAGGATTTTTTGAATGACAAATTTTGTAAGTATGAACAGGATGAGAAAACTGCATATATGCCTGTGCTTATGCCTGTGAATATAATATATTGATCTGCATTGAAGAATCAAGGATACATTGAAGTAGCCCGACAATAGGAGTAATAAATAATTTATTTAAGAATAGAAGTAAGAACGAAAGCCTGAATGGAATGGAAGTAAGAACTAGTGAACGGCTGTTCTCGCTTCGCTCTGCCGCCTCACCCCGCTCTGAGCCCACGCGTACCAATGCCCACGCGCAACACCAAAGGCAGTATCTTCAACATACTCCCCGCATTGAAGAGATTTTCATAAACATTTTCTCGTAGTCTAACAAAGTATTACTATTATTTACTACTCGTATATACTTTAAGTCTTAATTTACCATTATAAAAACACATGAGTGCAAATTATTAACACTAACTGACCTGTTTCAACCAGGCAACCCTGGGCTTTCGGCAGACTAAGAGATAGCAACCATTGTATTTCCAATTTCTTATGCGATATTTTTTCAAACAGTGTGGAATTCACATAAAAAACATGAGTGCACTTAACAAGCAAAAAATTTTATTAAATGTGAAACCCAACATAAGTGTAATCTATTCTACCATCATGTCATCATTCATAAATATAAGTTTCATTAAAAAAACAGATACCTGCAGATTTAAGCAACGGGATCTCGACATATTACAGCGATGGCGAATTAAATTAAATAAAAACGCTTAAAATTTTCCGGTGGCACGTCAAAGTTTTTATGTAAAATATCCGTTTAGCAGCGTGGAGAGGCTTTTACATTGGGCGATTTGTTAATATATTATGCCTTCCCTCTTAATACCATACTCAAAAAAAAAATATGATCTAATTGTTACAACGGCCTATATTATAATATTATCTTTTCAATATGTTACTGTGTGATACTGTATGATATGTGATACTGTCTGATACTGTGTGAAATTATGATAATTATTTATGTAATGTTAAATACTGCGACACTTGTACTAATATCGAGTGTCATGCCTAAATTTATCCTAATGTTATCAGAGGCTCATTGTGGCTATCACGAGAAACGGTTGCTGCACCATCTGTTGGACCACTACAACGTACTGGAGCGGCCCGTGGTCAACGAGAGTGATCCACTCCAGCTCTCCTTCGGCCTGACGCTAATGCAGATTATAGACGTGGTACTATATCAACAGTTTCATAGACATTTAAACATTCGTTCCTTATTAACAGATAATTAAATAAAATCATATATCTCTAATAAATTAATATATTTCTTTCTTTAAAGACCGTCAACACTGAGATGTTCTCTGTAATCATTCATAGATGTAAAGTAAAACTATGACTCACACATAGATGATAACTGTATATACTCTGTATGTGCTTAAGCTATATAACTCGTTATTAGTTTCCACAGACCACTTAATTTTAACACATTAAACTAACAACTAGCAAACTTTTTAATATCACGTTTTATTTCTCTCGTTAAAAAAATATTTCAATACTTCAATATTAACTCTATTAAACTTTGAGATGTCACGCTGTCCACTTATTGACAAAAATGGGGAGTAAAAAATTTTATAATATGATTACATTGTTTTTTTTTTACTTTTATTTATTATAGAAGAAATTAATATTATTAAACATTAGAATTTTTTTTACCGATTCTGAACGAAAAAACATTACAATTAATTAGTTCGCATGGTGCAAATGAAACTCAGATACAGGACAATATTAATAGAATTTAGGTTCTTTGAAAAATATATACAACAATGAATAAAATAATTTTAAAAAATCTTTAAGCTATTTTTTAATATATTAATGTACAGAGGACTTAATGCTTATAACAAACTACATATACAATACTATTTGTTTTAATTAAATGAAATATTTTTCTCAGGATGAAAAGAACCAGCTACTTATAACTAACATCTGGCTTAAACTAGTAAGTATACAGAACATAAACCGAAATAAACTAAATAACTTAACTTAGCTTAGCTTCACGCTTTATCCCTAGCGGGGTAGTCAGAGAGAACGGAGCGCCAAACGCTACGGTCCCTACATACCTCTTTCGCCTCGTCCACTGTCATCAACCTCTTCATGCATTCCCTCCGGAGGGTTCTTGTGCTTTTTACGTGACCTTCCTTTTTCTACCATTCTTTCATCACTCATTCGTTTAACGTGCCCAAACCAGCTGAGCACGTTCTTCTTCATTCTCCTACCTACCATTCTGTCTCTCTTTATTGCGAATTCCGTCAGCTAAGCTGACTCCGAATATTTCACGAAGAGATCTCTGCAACACGCCTTTCCACATCCATCTCGTATCTTCCGTCTCTGCTGATTATACTTCCCAAATATACCACTTCATTCACTTGTTCCAATACCTTAAATCTAACCTAAATAAAGTTCTAATATAAAATATATATTTAAAACATTAATTTTATAATACATCAGCCTTAATATTTATAATGTATAACGATAAAAAAAAATAAACTGAAGATATATAGAAGAAAACCATTTACTTTGCTCAGGAGTGGAACGACATGAACTTAAGGTGGAATACTTCAGACTTCGGCGGCGTCAAGGATTTACGAGTTCCACCACACAGATTATGGAAACCAGATGTTCTTATGTACAACAGGTACTTAATTAATGTTTTGTGTATTAATTATATTTTCATATTGATAAAAATAAATTTTAATATAATGTTAGATAAATAAAGGAATAATATTTAACAAGTATTAAAGTTATATTAAAAACAATATTGATCTTTCTTTTATTTCATTCTGTAATACAGTGCAGATGAAGGCTTCGACAGTACTTACCCAACCAACGTAGTAGTACGAAACAACGGCTCCTGTCTATACGTCCCACCTGGGATCTTCAAGAGCACATGCAAAATAGACATCACCTGGTTTCCTTTTGATGATCAAAGATGTGAAATGAAGTTTGGCAGCTGGACTTATGATGGTTATCAAGTAAGATGTATATGCTGGTACAGATAGTTTGATGCATTCGAGTTAATCTTTATCTGAATATTCTAGCCAATCCATTGTTTTTAGCTGGACCTACAACTACAAGACGAAGGTGGTGGAGACATAAGTAGTTTTGTCACTAATGGAGAATGGGAACTTATAGGTATACATGCCTACATTAATATATTTTTATTATATATTATAATAAAAACATTTTTTAATAAACAATATTTTGTTTACCAGGAGTACCGGGCAAGCGAAACGAAATCTACTACAACTGTTGTCCCGAGCCGTACATTGATATTACTTTCGCGGTGGTTATTCGTCGAAAGACTTTATACTACTTTTTCAATCTGATTGTACCATGCGTGCTTATTGCGTCGATGGCGTTACTCGGTTTCACATTACCGCCCGACTCTGGAGAGAAGCTTTCTTTAGGTAGGTGCCGCTACGTTGACACATTCTTCTTAGTTTGACTTGATAATTGAAATATAATTTCTTACCAGCTGTATATATATATTTGTTTTTTGACAGGCGTTACAATTTTGTTGTCACTCACTGTGTTTCTGAATATGGTAGCAGAAACAATGCCAGCGACTTCAGATGCAGTTCCGTTATTGGGCACATATTTTAATTGCATCATGTTTATGGTGGCCTCCTCGGTGGTATCTACCATTCTAATTCTTAATTACCACCATCGACATGCGGACACTCATGTAATGAGCGACTGGGTTCGTATTGTTTTATATGTTGGGCATATTTTATTTAATGATACAGACGTTAAAATTAATTTATTTTGGTTTGCGTAGATCCGATGTGTATTTCTCTACTGGCTGCCGTGGATACTCCGTATGTCGCGGCCAGGTGACGCGGCCACACCGCCACCTGCTCGTGCACCTCCACCGCCGGATCTGGAGTTGCGCGAGCGATCCTCAAAGTCGCTTTTAGCGAATGTGCTCGACATCGACGATGACTTCCGGCATACCCAGGCGCAGCAGCCGCCTTGCTGCCGATACTACAGGTCCCTCGACGATCTACACGAACACTACTCGCCGTAAATAGCACGGATACAATACTACACCCTGCCTCAAACGTTCCGCAGTTAATTCCGACCTGAATAGCTTCATTGACATCGATAAGCTCATCTTAAATTCACATAAATTTCAAATCTGTCCAAAACTTCTGCTCTGGGACTTGGGTCTATTCTGTCACGCGAATCAGCATAATTCCCGTAGAGCCCCACGTTCCTATGCCGAACCTGTAGTTTATACAACAGCGGTGTATATAGAATTACAGAATTATATTTTTGTAGGAGTGGCGAAGAAAATGGCGCAGGTCTTGCGGCGCACAGCTGCTTCGGTGTCGACTACGAACTCTCACTCATACTCAAAGAGATTCGAGTCATCACAGATCAGGTCTGATAAACAAATTTAGCCTGCAGTTGTAATATAGTATTAAATGAATATACCGAAATGAGTATTGTAATGCTTTATATTGTTACAGATGCGCAAGTCGGACGAAGATGCGGACATTTCGCGCGACTGGAAATTCGCTGCCATGGTCGTGGACAGACTGTGCCTTATTATCTTTACCCTGTTCACAATCATTGCCACGCTAGCCGTGCTGCTGTCCGCGCCGCACATCATGGTGTCGTAGCGACCCGCCCGCCTGCGGCTGCGCATGCGTAACGTTCTGTGATACCGCGAATATTAATTAAGTTGTGATGTGTGAAGCGGTGCGGGCGTCGACGCTGCGACGATGGAGTTGCCGCCGTGTGCCTCGGCGCCCGTGCCCCCCTATAGAGATAAGTTACCGCTGACTGCCATCCCTTTGCATTGAACCAAATACTGCCTACCCTGTATCTTGTCCTTTTCTCTCTGAGGCCTGTCTTCAGCGGTCTTCGATTAGTCTATGCCCTCTTGATTATCAACGACTGGTAATTTAATTCAGAGACAATATATCGTTTAGTCTCAGACAACTGACATGTGTAATGAACAAGCAATACTTTTCAGTTAAGTCTTCTTAAGGGTTGGTCTATCACAACATTAAAGATAATGTAAGTAATGCGGCAGTGTGGCTATGCCAACGTTTTGATAGCCTGGCTTATAGTGATCCACGCTAGAATAGTCGCCAATTTGGACCACAATTCACGACTGTGGTGGATACGGAAAATTATAGCACAAAGACGTCTTCCTTCTTACCGTTGAACAACCTGTCGCATATAAAGTTAAAATCTTTGTTAGATTTTTCTCAAATCTTAAAATTTATGTACAGTTTATTAATTGGGCAGTGAAGCAGTGGCCCTTTGTTTACATCTTATTCGATTCCGTGAATCGTGTTTATGGTCCCTAAGTTTATTTTCGGATGTGTTTGTGTCAGTAGCTGTATAGTATAGAACTTTACAAACAATGTTGATTCAATTGGTACAGGTTGTGATATGCCTCGTTGTGAACGGGTCGATATTGTTATAAATGGTAAAATATCCAAAGCTATAGCTTAATAAAACGTTCGTTAAAAGTTGTAGTTGATATATTACTTTGTTTGAAATCATACTCTTTCGTAACTACATACATATACCGAGAATTACGTTACATTACATTACAAGGCGATATCACGTTTGTAACTTGTACTTATTTTCGATGCGATTATAATACTGACCTTTCTTACTAAAATTTCTTCATCAATCAACAAGTATAACAAATAATCTATAGAAATACTATAAATTTTCATAACGCCCAATTAGTTTTCCTTAATAAAATTATAAATCAATCTAAGACTACAAATGTGGTAATACAGCGTGGTTATGTTGTTTATATGGAATTGTATAAAATTTACTGCCGACACAAAAAATATATATATGTATAAAATCCCTATAGGACTTGTTTTAGATCACCGCTCACAGTGTGTTGCCACGAATATACCAGTCCAAATCATAAAATATATATTAAAATGTTATTTTTTCATATCATCGATCTTTTGTATCATTCATTATATAATTGTTATTTTTTTTTTTTCGAAAACATTGTAAGCCTCTTAAGAGGAAAACTAAACAAAATTATTGGAGCTGCGTGGATACATAAAAAATCGAATCGATTGTACCCGCGCAGTCCTCCTATTCAACAGTTTTCCTTTTCCGAGGCCTCGTTTAAATATAATCATATACGTTCCTTTGGAAGTTGCGGAACGCATGTGATTTTATATCAGTGTTTTCTGTCATCCCTTTATTTGTGTATTGTTATATAACCTGATCTCCTCGGCCTCGGCGGCGGTGGAGAGCCGTGCGGCGGACGAGGTGCATTACACCTCATTGTTGGATAGTGCAGTAATGCGCCGCGTCCACGCCGGCGTTGGGACGACGTTTGTCCCCGTCATTTGTTCAATTGTTAGGGTTAATACTCTGAATTGCACTTTGTTTATTAAATATAAACGAATGAAAACATAAGCTTTTGATTTCTAATTCCTATATTACTGTCATTTTTTAATTTATTTCTAACCAATGAAAGCTTTGCACTTACAATAATTTAAAATCATGCTCTGCATTGACGCTTGAATAGCCCTGACCTATATATTCCTAACTAGATTTGGGCTTGGAACAGGCTGCTGGCTGAGTAACTGTAGACAATCGATGATATCCCGAGGGATAACTGCACATGCGCACCGGCGCACCCATCGAACGGCGTAGGAACATGAAGACTCTTGGCTCTACTTGTGATGTAACTGAATGATGATTTGATGCTGGTAAACGAGAATGCCGTCACATTGAATTCAATAACTTTTTCATATTGATAAATTGCTGAAAACACTTGATATACGTTAATTATATAAAAAATACAACAAATATTCAGGAATACGCAAAATGGAAAAAATAATTATAGGATTGATCAACCCCCACTGTAATACCAAATACTTCAGTAGATAAACTAAGTAGAAAATAATATTTCACAGTTTAAGTTGTGTATATTAAAAAAATATATTAATATTTTTTTATTATTAAGGCAGCTGTTCTGATCAAAACAATAAGACAATTATCACAAACTTTCATAAAAACTTAATAAGCATTTATAATTTTATACGCATCTGGAGAGTAATTTTACAGATCACCATATAATTAATTCGAAATTGTAAAAATATATATAATAGCAGAGTTACTCAATAACTTTATTATAATAAAAAAACCTATTTAGAAATTTAATTTCATTTTAGATTCATAAATATATTATGTCCATGATTACAAGTAATTATATGAGGTTCTGAAAATATTCTACTTCGGTGTGAGCCCGTTTGAAAGGGTGAAGTAATCTGCAAGCAGGCGGTGTGGGCGGGCGGTGGCGGCTGGCCGAGGGCGGCGGCCGCAGGGCGCTGGCGTGACGCGGCGCGGGGCCGTGCGTGCCGCGTGCGGCAGTGTCGACCGCCATGACGGCAGGATCGCGCGTACGTTTTCTGGTTATAGCTCTCCTTGCAGCATTCTATTCAGGTATGCGATGCTACTGTATATATTCAAATTATTGAATTCAACATTTCCATTAGATCCCTGAAATTTCTACAATGCCGCAAATAATAAGCAAAGTGATAAATAATACTACAATATTTAATTTTTAAGTACATTTTATATAAAAAAATATTTAAAATATATTTTAAATCAAAATATAAGCGCGACATCAAAGCGATATACTTATCCACTTATTTTATAATCTATATTATAAGTATGTATATAAAATACAATCCTCATTATTTACAAAGTATTAATTCTTTTATAATGGTGCACAATATTTCGTGAAGGAAGAAAAATAATAAAACTTTTGCTCCCACATTGATGCCTTCCACTCACGAAGTGGTCCTTATTGATCGTATTTGCAGCATCAGCGTAATAGAGCGGACACTCCTTAGACATTTTGAACTTTGCAATTTAAATTTTATTGATGAACAGATATTTTGTTTCCATTCATTTCAAAGATATCTCGATAAATAAAAAATAATTATTATATACGTTTTTTAGCGTTTATTATTTTACTTTAATTCTTGATTTCCTACCGCCTTGCAAGAAAAAACATTTAGCAAATCTGTTATTAAAAGAAATTTTGGGATGACCCATTTTTATATAATTTCATCCATTTATACAATGATTTATTTTATTTACCCAGGATGGTGCTCAGAGGACGAAGAGAGGTTAGTTCGAGATCTGTTCCGTGGGTACAATAAGCTCATCCGACCCGTTCAAAATATGACACAAAAAGTGGACGTCCGATTTGGACTTGCCTTTGTTCAACTCATTAATGTTGTAAGTAATTTCCTTCAATTTTATTACATAATTAAATATATATTTTTAAATTAATTGAAATAATATCTTATATAATATCTTATATATAATAATAATTGAAAGATATCCTTTTCGTCTATTACAGAATGAAAAAAATCAAATCATGAAGTCAAATGTTTGGTTACGTTTGGTATGGATGGATTATCAACTAATGTGGGACGAGGCCGATTACGGTGGTATAGGTGTTCTGAGACTGCCCCCTGACAAAGTATGGAAGCCTGACATTGTGCTTTTTAATAAGTAAGGAACTTAAATGTATATATATTTATATTATTACTGTGTGTATAAACAATATTACAATCGCATTATTTGAATTACAGCGCTGATGGAAATTATGAAGTACGATATAAATCCAACGTCTTAATCTATCCAAATGGAGAAGTTTTATGGGTGCCCCCAGCTATTTATCAGGTAAAAACAGTGACTTGTAATAAGTGAAATTTTATTGTAAATATTATTGGAAGGTTACCTATATTTTATTTATTCAACACTAATATGTTTTTTCTCAGAGTTCTTGCACCATCGACGTCACATACTTTCCGTTTGACCAGCAAACTTGTATCATGAAGTTTGGCTCGTGGACGTTCAATGGCGATCAAGTGTCGCTTGCTTTGTACAATAATAAAAATTTCGTAGATCTGTCTGACTATTGGAAGTCGGGCACGTGGGATATAATCGAAGTGCCTGCCTACTTGAACATATATGAAGGAAACCATCCAACTGAAACCGATATTACATTTTATATTATCATCAGAAGGAAGACTTTGTTCTATACCGTCAACTTAATTTTGCCAACAGTTTTGATTTCATTTCTATGTGTTCTTGTATTTTATTTGCCCGCTGAAGCTGGAGAAAAAGTAAGCAAATTAATCTAGTCATTAACTAATTTGTTATATTTAGAATAATTGACAGATTATATTATTGTTTTTTTTCTTCAGGTGACTCTGGGTATAAGCATTTTGCTGTCACTGGTCGTGTTTCTGTTATTAGTGTCGAAGATTCTACCGCCAACTTCACTTGTACTTCCACTTATCGCGAAATATCTCCTTTTTACGTTTATTATGAACACAGTCAGTATTCTTGTTACGGTGATTATCATTAATTGGAACTTCAGAGGCCCGAGAACACACAGGTAACAGAAGATTTAAAATATTTATTTAGCAATGAAAATTTAAAGGTAAAATTAAATGTCATATTCTTATATTTGCAGAATGCCGTTATGGATTCGAAGTGTTTTCTTACACTATTTACCGGCAGCTCTTCTCATGCGTCGTCCTCGTAAGACACGTTTGCGATGGATGATGGAAATGCCTGGTATGGGAGCTCCACCGCATGCAGCGGCACCCCACGACTTACCTAAACATATAAGGTATATATATAATTTATAAAATTCCTCACTATAATACACGAAAAAAATAATAACTAGTAAAGAGTAATATCTTATTTAACATTTGACATAGCGCAATAGGAGCTAAACAAAGTAAAATGGAAGCAATGGAACTATCTGATCTGCATCATCCCAATTGTAAAATAAATCGTGCATCTGGTGGAGGCGAAGTAGGGGCACTCGGTGGACTTGGTGCTCTTGGAGGTCTCGGCCTCGGCGAAAGACGTGAGTCTGAGAGTTCAGATTCACTTTTACTATCTCCTGAAGCGGCCAAAGCCACTGAAGCAGTTGAATTTATAGCAGAACATTTACGCAATGAAGATCTTTACATTCAGGTTATAAATTATATTTATAAAAATTGACACTACTAAATGTTTACATGTAAAGTTTTTTTTTTTTTCAATGTGACATCTTTTTTCAGACTCGAGAGGACTGGAAGTACGTAGCAATGGTTATTGATAGACTGCAATTATATATATTCTTCCTCGTGACCACTGCCGGCACGGTGGGCATCTTAATGGATGCACCTCATATATTTGAGTACGTCGATCAAGATCGCATCATTGAGATCTATAGAGGAAAATAAGTTAACAACTTAGCTCAGTACCTATCTAAATATTCTTAGTCGAATTTATTATTATTTGGAATATAATATATAATAGTGTAATATAATTTTATTAACAAAACAAATCGATCCACAAGTTCCTTTTTATTGAAGTTATATAAATATAACAATATTGTATCTTCGTTAAATATTTACATTAATATATTTGTAGATTACAATTTGTAGTGAAATATTAACGCAAATGTATAGTTAAAATAGAGACAAGTACAATAATTTATCTAACACATAGATGCTTACTTAAAATAATTAAATTACAATTATTGTGAAGATATAGATAGATCTCACCAATAACCATATTTATGTAATGTCTAATGGTAAAAATAAAATGCTTAAATGGTGGCAGACTTAAAAACTATTATTTTTCTATTTTTTCAGTTTTTAGCTCATTCTAATTGTCTGTATTATCTTTCACTTCACAAAATTATATTATATATAAAAACTTGTATTAGAAATTATATGTACCTAATCGTGTCGTAGTTAATTGAAAAATACTTATATAGAATTATAAAATGGCTGTGTTCGATGTTTATGGAAAGCACAATAGTATTGGATTAACTAAATTTTTACGTAATTTTATAAATTGTCAACGATACCTACCCTAAATTAAGGTAAATTAGGTAAATTATATAATTAATTATTTCTATGGCTCCATTAATTAGGTGTAAGCTCCATTTTTAAAAACTTCCAAACTTTACTTTAGGATAATAAAAAAATATATTTTATAATTCGAAAATTTTACTTTGCATGGGAAACGGAATGCATTACACGACGTTCCCTCTGTCTTCCCTGCTATTTTCGAATGCAGCTTGAAGTTAAAAAAACTTGGAAGCGGCGTAGAAATTTTTGAACTTTTATTTTCGTACTTCAATAGTTCTTTGCCAAAAGCTCAGACTATTTCGGTGTTTTTTCTGGTCCCATCATTGGATTAATTACTTAAGTAGGTACAACAATTATTACTATTTAATGCGTTATATTATAATTATTATAGATTTGGACAAATATGTATTTATGACAAAATGGCGAATGTTACAGCTCAATTCTTTAGGCAAGAATTTAATTTTATATTACATAGGTGCAGGAAATAACGCTGCACATCAAATATCTTCCAAATTTCTTAATATATCTGATATGTACCACCGTACGTAGTTAATATAAGAAGCATAAACATAAGTATTTGGTTCAATTATATGTAATACACAATATATAATAATAATTATTTTTTTGATATGTAATACAACGGTTGGTACGGTATGGTATATGGTTTTTTAGATTACGATTAAATACGGTAATTGAACACTTCGTTTTGTATTATTTCCATTTTTATCCTATATAGTAATCTTACTAATTATTTGAACAAAAATACGGCTTAAGCATAATTATTAAATATATGCCATTAAGTACTTACATCCGGCGCTCTTTTTATATGGAATTAGAAATTTTAAAAAATAAAATGGATTCGATTCCCACTCGAGGTAATGGTATTATATATTTAATATGCTCATCCCGAGAGTCCAGAATCGACGGGAAGTGGGAACGGAGGTGTTTTAACACTAGTGTCAAAGGCTCCCTCTGCATACGTTGTTATTTGCGTGATATGCACGTGATAAAGCGTAGAGGTAAAGCTTTTAGGGTATATAACTTACTATTTGTTAGCTCGTCGAATATATGCCAAAGAACAACTTATTGACCACTGATACTTTATTGATGTTGAATGTTCAACGGTCGACACGAAAGTGAGCTTCTATCATACCTCTTCTCAGCAGTACTGCCTTCGGAACCGGTGGTAGCTTTTTTTATATGTTCATTCGACGATTCAAAAGTGCTTATAAGTCTATTTGAATAAAGAATATTTTGAATTTCAATTTACATAAATTACATTTTTGGGAAATGGTTATTAATAAAATCCCCTTTGCGTGTATTTATGTATACTTTATTAAATAAAATCACAATCCTACATAATAGATTAACTAATACACAGAATCTAACATTTAACTATTTATTAAAAAAATAATAGTTAAGTATTCAAAGATTTCTGTTAAAGTTATGCCTACTTCCAAATCTTAATCTAGATTTAACTTAAAAAATAATTAAAAATTTCTTTTCAAATGCACAATAAGGTACTTGACGTACGTTATAATAAAAAATAACTGATAATACAATACAGAAACTTGATACCGTTAAATTTGTATACATACTTTGTACCAATCAAACAGATAAGATAGTAAGAAAAATTTTGAAAAACTATGATAATGTATTTTATTCCTAAAAAAATAGTGTTTGAATATACTTATATGATTTCAATCTTATAAATACTTTGATGAATAAAGATACCTCATCATCGTTAACAAATTTGGTATAAGAAAAGCACTTATTTTCTTTTTATTAATATTATTACATAAGTTATATTTTATTCTAAGTGTGTGCCACATTACATGTTATACACAAAGTAAAGTGCAGTTTTTTATTTTTTTATTATTTAGATGTTTTTTTGGTCCTTAAAAGACTGGTTACTAAGACTTGTATTATTATCATTATTAATAAAAAATACATTTTAATTACACATAGGTAATAAGTTCTGTGCTTTAAACGTGTTTATATCATTAGTAATAAAAATTTAAAAAGAACACTTCAAAGATGATTTGAATCAAAATAATGTGACTATCACAAATATATTTTTATTTAATCATCCATATCGTCATGAGACGGTGAAGTCGGTGAATAGTTTGGAGAAGTCGGTGAATATGAAGAAGGACCTGCCGAAGAAGGTGAATAAGCTGGTGATGTTGGAGAATAATTTGAGGATGTAGGGGTGAATGTCGGCGAGGTTGGCGAATATTTCGTTGATGACGGTGAGTACCCTGGAGATGATGGCGAGTAATTTGGTGAAGGTGAATAATTCGGGGAAGAAGGTGAGTACTGGGTACTTCCTGGATGTTGTGGGGAAGAAGGCGAATACGCAGTACTCGTCGGCGAGTACTGAGGACTTTTTGGCACGTATTGAAGATTTGTTGGTGAATACGTGGGACTTCCTCCGGCGAGTGAGGGAGATGTCGGCGAATAGTTCGGTGACGGGGAATACTTCGGTGAGGATGGCGAGTAACTGGGTGAAGTAGGAGAATATGTTGGAGAATATGAAGGACTGGTTGGTGAATATGCCGGAGCTATGGGTGTGTGATTTGGAGAAGATGGAGAATAGCTAAGAGATGCAGGACTGTACGCCGGGCTTGTTGGTGAATAGCTCGGTGAAGACGGCGAATAACCAGGAGATGTAGGCGAATAAGTGGCACTGGTCGGCGAATAAGACGGACTAGTTGGTGTATACGAGGGACTTGTAGGTGAGTAACTCGGAGAAGTAGCAGAGTAACTGGGTGATGTCGGCGAATATGCCGGACTCGTCGGTGAATAACTTGGCGACGTCGGTGAATAGCTTGGGGACGTCGGCGAGTAGGACGGCGATGTAGGAGAGTAACCAGGCGAGGTTGGCGAGTAGCTGGGCGAAGTCGGAGAATATATTGGTGATGTTGGAGAATAGTGAGGTGACGTCGGCGAATATGAAGGACTTGTTGGGGAATAGTGCGGGGACGTGGGGGTAAGGCTGGGTGATGGAGCGGCATACACTGGACTTGTTGGTGAATATGACGGAGAGGCTCCGGCCGGCGAAGCGTAAGGAGACAATGGAGCTCCGGGTGACCCTGGAGATCCTGGTTGAGGCGACCACGAACTGCTGTAAGCTGGTGATAATCCTGACGCATCCGAAGCACCAGATGGCGAAAACGAAGGGCCACCTGGAGTCATACTACTACCAACTGAAAACAAATTATATAAATTATAACATCACTCATAAGAGAAAGAGTCCTGAATTTAATAATATACAGGGTGGAAGCGTCAAAGCTAACGAAATTAATCAAAATACCTCAACAGTATAGACATAGGTTTTTTTTTCATTTCATAATATGTTTATTCATTTTTTTTTAATATACATGAAACATTTAGAAGCTTGAGTACCTCCTATTAAGTCATCGAAGACCTGTATCAGGAGGTCTCGCTCTTCCACAATAAACATAGCATTATAAAGTACTTTTACTTTACTTTAAGTAAAGAACTTTTTGATTTTTGGGAACAAAAATATTCATTGTATTAGGCTTTTATAGAGTATAACTGTTGTTTCATATAAAGTAGTGCTGACAAAAACAATTTATATATTTCTTATTTACCTTGCCCAGGAGACCAAACACTGCTTCCATATCCAGGTGTGTTTTGATTGGACCAAGGTGTCATGAGCGGAGTCATTGATGGTGTTCCTACACCAAAGTACATGCCGCCTCCAACTCCCATTCCAACACCCAGGCCACCCATTTCCATACCATGTTTACACTTCTCCGCATCCAATAACAGATCGAAACAACCTGCAATATTATTGTTTATTAAACACAAAAATTTTAATAATATTAATCTCATTAACAGCTTACTTTTAATCACAATATCAATCACTAAAATATTAAATAAATTAAAAATAACCATAACATATGATGTAAAATATATAAATTTAAAATATTTACCTGTTCCCATTCTAGGTAATTGTCCCATAATGATGTTTTCTGATACACCTCTCATAGGATCTACTTCAGCGTGACTTGCAGCATCTAGCAGGACGTCGACAGTTTCTTCGAAAGAGCATCTCATGAGAGCTCCAGTGTCTTGCCTGTTGATACCGTGCCGAGTGATAGCCATAAGATGACCTTTAGCCGTCATGACGTCACAAAGTAAAGCAAGATGACGGTAGTTTACGTATAAACCGTAGAATTGCAACACAGCGTTCATTTCCTTTTCAACTGATTTACGTACAGCTTCTATTCCGAGCACTTGGAAGATTTCGCAAATGTCGTTACTGAAAGTTCTTATCGGGTCTACATCGCGTTCTGATAATACTTTCATTAGGGAAGTACCATCAGTTTCCAATAACCATTCCGCTATTGCTTTAAATTCACCTTGGTCTGTGATAATAATACGTTTCTTAGCCTCAGTCTGAGGCAAGTGCATGTACACTTTAGCGATTGCTTCTATACCTTGCAATGTCATATCAGACAACATATTAGCTTCGATACATCTCAAGAACATGTCATCTTCCATTTTATCAACAGTTTCTTCATCATTATCTTGGAATTTACTCTCTTCATTATTCATAATTCTAATACGTAACACAAGTTTTTCAGCGTTATCATCGTTAAAGATGCAGTTGAGGTCGTCACCGAATCCAGCATTAATTTTCTCTGCAATTTGCTCCATAGTTAATTTTTTATCAGTCATCCTTTTACGGTCCAATTCAATACGAAGTAACCATGGCGAAATTTTTGTTGGGTCGAAGTCAGGCATTTCATAATAAACATTGACGAACTCTTGATCTTCACTAATAACAGTATTTTGTGGGTCAGGGTCGTAATAAATAGCTGTATTGGCAGTAACTTTACGTAATGTAGTGTGTTCCAATCTACATAGTACATTTTTGGCCTTTTCTGCGTCTCTAGCTGCTCCGCCAGTAAGAAAGACTGTGAGTGAAGGCGCTTTAGGTTTTTTAGAAATGTTAATAATTTCTTTAAGACGTGGCACACCGAGAGTTACGTTTTTGGATGACACACCAGCAAAGTGGAAAGTGTTCAGTGTCATCTGAGTGGCGGGCTCTCCGAGTGATTGGGCGGCCAGGGCTCCGACCATTTCTCCAGGATTGACTTGTGCTTGTTGAAACCTTGTCTCTATTTCCCCAATCAACCATTCAAAAGCTTCACTTGAAAGCCTGTATTCTTCAGAAACAAATTTTGTGCACAATGTAGACCTTACTAGACATTGGAACAGTAATGTCGCATTCTCATTAGCTTGTTTTGACAATCGATCATCCCCAGCTACTATCACGCATTTTTTCAAAAGATCTTTAACACCCTGTATAACCTTGATTGGACTTAAGTCAGTAGGTAATCTCTTGTTAATGTGGAAAATCTTTTGTACATTCCAAATCATTCTTCTAAAATTGCAAGGCAGTACAACTTTAGACTCACCACTAGGGAAAATTTGCCGCAATATTTCTCTATCTTTACATAATTGTTCCCATTCGCTTTCTAGGTCGCCAATTACATAACCAGACTCTGTAAGCTCTTTAATAATATCCTCATTGAATATTCTTTTCAAATATCTTTCATTGGTTGGATCAAATTTAAACTTCTTCTCAAATGCTTTGTTAGATAGTTTGACTGTCGGCATATTCTGGAATTCTACAGTCTCACCAGCAAGACCATCCTCCCCATACCTCAATTGAATCAACTGCCCGACAGAATTACGGACAGTTCCATCATAATGTACCATAACAGACTCCATAGCCTTTATTAAACGACGCTGAATATAACCAGTTTCAGCAGTTTTTACCGCAGTATCAATGAGACCTTCACGACCTCCCATAGCATGAAAATAAAACTCGGAAGGTGTCAAGCCGGCAAGGTATGAATTTTCGACGAAACCTCTAGATTCTGGACCGTAATCGTCTTTGATGAAATGAGGCAATGTTCTTTTACGAAAACCGAAAGGAATACGCTTTCCTTCAACGTTCTGTTGCCCCACACAAGCAATAACCTGTGAGATGTTAATGTTGGAACCTTTTGAACCAGCTACCACCATAGCTTTTAAGTTATTGTATTCAGTTAAAGACTTCTTAGCTGATCCTCCAGTCTTGTCACGAGCGTCGTTCAGAATACGATTTACTTGATTTTCAAATGTCTGCCTCAGGGTGTTACCTGGAGTTGGTTCGAGTTCCATGTTGTGTGCCTTTTGAATAACCTCTATTACATCATCTTTAGCTTTCACTATAGCTTTCTGAATTTCTTGATATGTTTGAGGATCGGCAATCGTATCGCCAATACCAATCGAGTGACCTTCCAACAGGAGCCAATTATTGATTACTGTTTGAATATTACCATAGAATCGTCCAGCAGTTTCATGACCTAACTCTAACATGCAAATATGAAGCAAGGAACCTGCAGAGGCACCCAAAGATTTTTTACACAGGATACCCATGAGTAGCTCTCCATGTTCTACTATGACTTTAGTATCTCCAGGAGATATCCAATTATATGGTCCATCATCTTCTTCATCAGGATGAGTGGAATGTGTCCGAACCATATTTACATTGCCAGGAATGATTAGAGTAAATATTTGTTTTCCAGTCCAAAGTGGTTGTGGTTTTAAAATACAAGGTTGAGGAATTTTGCCATCCCATGTCGGCAAGAACATAAGTAAATTCATGACTTGCTCTTTGGTTAAAAAGACATCTCGTTTCGTCATTTTTCTCACTGCTGTCAAAGTGTCTTGCACAATACCCATGACAGGTTTATTTGCTTGTGGAGTTATAATTTGTCTGGGTGTAATATGTATATTTTCTACTTCAGCCCGAGTTTCCATAGATTGAGGTACATGTAAATTCATTTCGTCGCCGTCAAAATCCGCATTGTATGGCGAAGTACAACTCAAATTCATACGAAACGTAGACCACGGCAATACTTTGACCCTGTGACCCATCATACTCATTTTGTGCAAAGTTGGCTGTCGATTGAAAATAACCAAATCATCATCTCTCAAATGGCGTTCCACTTTGTAACCATATTGTAAATGCAAATCTGATGGCTTAGGATGAAACCTCAGATCTATTCTTTCCCCGTTGTCTCTGACTATATATTTTGCACCTGGATATTGTGCATTTCCCCTACGAACCAACTCCTGCATTCTGTCTATATTGAATGGTGTTACTAGCTCTGGGAATGTTAAATTTTGAGCAATAGAGCGAGGCACTCCTACTTGATCTATGCGTAAATTAGGATCAGGAGTGATTACGGTTCTGGCAGAAAAGTCAACTCGCTTTCCCATAAGATTTCCTCTGATTCTCCCTTCTTTACCTTTTAAGCGGGCTTTTATAGCTTTGAGTGGTTTTCCTGATTTTTGCATGGCTCTGGAAAATTATACAGTAACGATTAATTAAATTTATTTCAATTTGCAACAATATTAATATTGCAAGAAATATTAGGAAATAAATATGAAACATTCAATAAAACATTGTTGATTTTCCTCAACAAAATGGAATATTTAAATCTGTGGGTTTGATTCCCACTTGCAAAATGATAATGGGATAAAGCAAGGTGTTGAGTTCTGCCACTCAGCAAATATTGATCTTAATGGAAATGTAGCTCATTAGGTTCTCTTTGCCTACTAGTCTATGGTACATTTTACAAAAAGATAAAACTTTTATAATAATAAATCAACCTACTTCCATTTTTTCAATTGCCACTTGCATAGCTGTAGCATAATCTTATTATTATATTTATATTATGCAATTATACTCACTTTGGCATACCCGGCATATCATTGTCTACAAACGTAGCCACATGAAACTGTAACATTCTTATGTTATCTGTGAGAACATGAGCAGCTGCACCTGATTGTTCATTTCTCATCAATTCATTGTTAGCTTTTATTATATCAGCAAGTTTATGGGTTAAATCGTCCTGATTTTTAGCTGATCCAAACATAACTACCGCTGGTCTTACAGCCAATGGTGGAACAGGTAAGACTGTAACAATCATCCAATCTGGCCTTGCAAATTTAGGATCCATACCCAATATAAATGATTCTTCATCTACAAAAAACAAATATATATTACTTACTTCATTTCATAATCACCAAAAAATACATATATAGACCGTTCAGATGTAATATGAGACAATTTTATGTTTCATTTCATCCCAACTCAAGAGAGAGATTATATTTGAATTTTTGGAGGCAAACATTAAAGTGGAATTAAAGTCTCAACATCTCGGAAGTCCTGAGCACCTCTCTGTTTTCTTGACCCTTGCACCTAAATTTTGTTAATATGTAAGTTATTTGAATATATTGAGCTATCTCAATAGATCCAAAACTAATGAGCACTTTTACACTTTTCACATATACACTTTTCTATGGCCCAAAGACAAAGGCATAATAACTTTATAGTATAATAACCTACAACTAAAGTTGCACAGACTGTAATGTTGGGTATATAAAATGAAAGGGCTTATTGAAGGGATCCCAAATATACTTTTAGATACTTTATAGTTCTACTCAAAGATGAATATGAGTGGAGCATGTGTTGTGCTTACCAAAAATATTGTTATAAACTTACATACCTGTTATGTGTTTAAGAATTTCATATACTCTCTCAGCTGTTATAATGATCTTCTTATCTTGGGTATCTTCATTTGCATGTTTCCATTCTGCAGTCAAGTCTAGTCCTTGTCGTCTAATAGATGGTTGATAATGTCCACAACCACCGTGACCTGAACCCCTTTTGCCTTCTTCCCCTTCTTTACCAATATCCATATCTTCACCTCCTTCACAAATATTTTTACCTTTACATAAGTCATATACATAAGTCAATCTTTTTCTAGGCTGTCCTTTTGATTTCATAACCACTTCCTTTATCTTTGGGTTTGTCTGTAATAATTATTTTATAACTTAGTAGCATTTTATTAATTATTAACATCAATAAATATAAATTTAATTGTCACCAAATCATTTATATTTACCGGACTAACAAGCAGTTTAGAACAATAAAAGCAAACACATCTCAAAACTTTTATTGTTTTAGTTATGAAACCGATATGAAAAACTGGTTTTGCTAAATCTATGTGGCCAAAGTGTCCTGGGCATTCTGTCATATTGCCAGCACATGTTTGACATCTGGAACTTCTGTCTATCACCCCTTGTCTAGGATCCATAAGCCCACCAATTTTAGGCCTTCCACCCTCCATAGTTTCAGGGAAGCGAATGCCTCCATCTGTGACTGACATCCGTCGCTAAAAAAATACTAAAGTATTAAGGTAAAACCCATAATTATCCATGTTGAACTTGAAAGCTTTAGACATTTAAGAACGTAATATCAATATTTATTAGGAGAATTATACTATAAAACATATTTATAGAGCAATATTTATGTCGGATTTCATTGTAAACATTATCTGAAAACGTAATAAACAGGACAGACAACACGACGCAGTCCCCCTCATTGAACTTGCACAATATTTTATTTTTGCTTAACCAAATGTAAGATTTTACAATTGTTTTTTTATTTTAAACTGCTTAGTATTTTTCATAACAAACTTACAATTTCATCTGGAGATAATATCCCAAACTGTACTCGTTTTACTTGGCGCAAAGGTGCTTTAGAATCGTTCGTGGTCGCCATTTTAGACGACCAGTGACATTCTTTGTTGACACAGCTCCTATATAAACTTGACAATTTTTTTTTCAGTTGTCAAAGATCGTAATTTAACAGCCTAAACAAATTATAAATTGTTTCAAAATATATCATGAAATTAAATTATAAATAAATTATTTTTTAGATTATTTATAAATAATTATTCAATTAAATTACTTATTATTAATTTAATTAATTTAGTACCGTATATGCTACGAGTTCATAAATCTATATTTATAATAAAATTGTCTGATCGGTGTACGTAAATGGAAGATATATAAGAAAAAACTATTTTTCATGTTAGTGGCATTTATTAATGTTTATGTAATTATATTAGAACACAAAGCAATGTTTTTAGAATTGTTGTCTGTTTATCTGTGCGTTTTATCGTTCATTTCAATCGGTTCATAAATTAAAAACGTTATATCAATTTATATTATTTTGTTCGAAACATGAAAATTACTAGATAATTGCCAAAACAGTTATATTATAGAACTGTTTAATTAAGTGGACTGAATCTGGTTTCAATGTTTTTTTGATTGATATAGTTTGTAAAATTATTTACAAAACATACCGAGATTTATATTGTCAATATTTATATATTGACAAAACAAACCGAGATTTCTAGATTTAGACAAGATACCCATAAAACCAATCTACGTATTAAATATGGCTGAACCATATTAAATACGGTTCAGCTGGCTGGTCAGCACGGTTGAAAATGCACATTAGTCGCAACCACGTGTGTATAAGTAGATAAAACGAGACGGCCTGCTGTTGGAATCGATTCACGAGCAATGCGCTACTGTAAGCATGCAGACTCGAATTCTCCTATTATAAAGGCGAGAGTACATCCGATACGCGAAACGCACATTCAGGCACCTTAGAAGCATTTTATTAGGCCTAGATGACGATGTTATAATCGCAAATGCCGCGTATGTGGGTAGGAAAAATACAAACACTCATTAACCACTGTAGTGGCCAATTCCAGCGTTAGGGACCCTTTGGCTCCCTTCAATTGGTCTTATTTGTCCCGAGTCGCATCTTCACGACGCGGCTGGTTGGCTTAGAATAGAAAACTGCCCAGGCCGAGCTACGGCCGCATGCAGAGGTTCCAATTAAGCAATGAACGCTGTTGTTGCCGTCGACATCCGCTCTAGCGGCCACGTAGTGATACAACAGGGTAGTCAGAGGGAACCTCGTGTTAAAACACTCTGTTTCCCACTTTTTGCCGAATTCTGGGGGAATTGCGAGACGATTTTCTTTCAAATAAGACAATTTATGCATTTGATTTAAATGAATACCAAAAGATATAATTACGATTTCTATATATAACAGTATATGTAGATAACCATACTAAAGTGGATAATCCACTTTTCTAAAATACAATTAATAACTTTTCTTACAGTTCTAATTGAATGGCTCGAAATGCGCAGTGTCCCCTTGAACGAATAAAAACACCAAAATATTTGTAAAAACACCAAAATATTTCCCTAATGGTTGGAATTTTTTTTTATTTGTAATGCCCTATTGAATATTCATTATTTTATTATTGATATCTCTAGTAGGTTTTTAATTCATACAGATTTTGTTAACTTCACGCTGTATCCTGCAAACAGCAGAATAGGCAGAGGGAATTTTAGGACACCTCCGTTCCTCATTTTACGCCGAACTTTCAAGGCATTGCGTGTCGAGTGGCCAGAGTGACCAAATGAAAATATTAAATATTTCTTTTCATCTGTGAGTGAGAACTGCACTGCATAACCTGTTGCATTTACAGTCGCATGCTTGTGCCCCTGCGCCATGACTAGCCTCTACCTTGGCTTGTACTGACATAAAAAGGTGATATATATTTCTTTATATGAAATCATATGTAAATATTATCTTAGACAAAAAGAGAAAGGAATTTGGCGGGAGATGAATGAAAATAACTTTTCATTTATATAGACAAATTGCGTTTTTATTGCAAAGTTATGTTAATAAATATACTTTGGCAAAAGAAAATATTTAGCTTCCTCAATTTTTATACAAATTTACTTGACATCCACTCTATTTTGTAACAACTGTCATATTATGTTCTTGTTATTATGCTTTGCTACTGGTGGCATTGCTAGTATTAAATTCTAAAAAGTCTTTGAGCAATGTGGTTCTTCTTTTTTCTGCAATATCCATTTGATTTTCTAAATCACCTCTGTCTGTTGTTTCTGCTCTTTCTACTTTCCAGGACAAATTTTCTATTTCTGCTTCTAACTGTGCCTGTGAAGAAATTGAAATGTAACAGTAACAATGTTGTGTACTATTTTGATATTTCAGTTAAATTACTTTCTTTTTTTACTTTTAAATATTTTCTTTTAATACCTGTTGATATTCAAAAAGTTCTTTTCTAGGACCCACATCCATGTAATATGCAAATGGATAGGTATATTGTAGAGTATATCTGCAGCGTTTAAGTAATCTTGCCGCATCCCAAAGATATTGCCAATCAATCCAGGTGCCCTCTCCAGCCATGACCTGACATATATTAAAGTGATTTTAGATACAACAAAATAAAATTTATTTTTTTCTTTTATACTGTACCCCTTAAATAACAAGGTGGTCAGAGAGAATGTCGCTTCGCAATTGCAAGCAGATGCTGTGCCACAACGGCTTCTCACAAACACAATATTGTTTTCATGTTTGTGAATACATGTTTTCTTAGTTAAATAATACCAAAAAATAAAGCGAAAGAATCGTACCTTGTGATTGATACGACTTTTGAGACTTGCAAGAGTTTGCTCCTCTAATTTTAAAGATCTGGCATGATTCTCCCATCTCTCATAATAGTGTAAATATTTCTTTAAGGCTTCCCGAGCCTATAAAGGTAAAACGTAATATTTTAATTAGAAGAATTTTTTCCAAACTTGAAGTCGTATTCCAACGCACAGTAAGTTTACCTTGCAATATTTCAATAATAAGTGGTAATAGTAGTAACAGTAGCCTTAACACTTCGGTTTGATCATTTTATATTCAATTTTCGAGATATTGCATGTTGAGTGGCAAAACTCATGCCCATGTGTGTTGCCATTACTGGTGACGTGACTCTACCACATGTACTTTAGTCGCCTCTTACGACACCGACAGTACCAGCATTGTCTTATTATCACAACGAGAACACAATCACAAGTAGAAATTGAAGCCATCGATTGTTTATGCTATTAATATATTGTTTTACTAGATTTGACTAACCTGAGCATGTTGACTGTCATTTGCTAAATTAGGATCCTCTTTGTAGCGGCTGCATTCATAATATTCAGAACCATGACTTTTCCAGTCACCTAGGCATACCCAACAAAAGTCATGTCTACAAGCACCACACTGCATGTGGTTGCAACCACCATTTTTCTCAATACATATTTGACATTTAGGGCAATCCTGAAAAAAAATACATAATTTTAATATTTAGTGAAATAGATTCAAAAATAAGTTTTGTCCATGATACAAACCATTTTTAGATAGTATTTGTGAAAAATTACTAAATAAATTATAAGTAATATACTTATTACAAAAAGGAGACTGAAAAGTATTGGGCCTAAATGTAGAGTTGAGACGTGGTCTAAAAAATTTGCTTTTTTTATTTTTAGAATAGCAAATAATAATTAATTGGCTTGGTACTACATTATTTCTTTGATTACAATATTATAGTAAAAGTTTATTTATGAAAAGGCAACTGCCGATTTCATCTTAAATATCCATTTTGATAGTTCTAGATGATTATTACCGAAAAATAATATAATGTTTAAAAAACATGAAATATATACTTTAGTGTGAGCACTGATATAATTTGCAGTTTCTGAATCATCAGCACATTTTGTGAGCCAACGACGAATAGTTGTGCAGTCTGTTGGCGCATGATGTGGGGCTCCACATGAAAAACAAGTTAACAATTCACAGCCTTGACATTCTACTTTTCGTGCACCTTCCCGTACCCAGGCTTGATAAATCCACTGAGAACAAAAATATATTTATAAAGATCAATGCAGCTGGATTAGCAAACATTGCACTTCTTTACTTTTCGTGGGATTGTGCCTATAAATGACATACTCATGTATTGAGGTATGGGGTGGTTTTAGTGTCTGTATATTTCCTGAATACACAAAATGTTGCATTGTTGCATGGTATTAAACACATAAACAATGTTTACCTGACAGTTTGGTCCAGGACAGAATCTCAACTGTGGATGTGATTTTACATGATCTTTAAACATAAATTGTTGATAGCGTTCTCTTAAAGCTGGTTTTGTAACATGTGATAAAACAAAATCCTCTGGAGCTCTCACTTCACATTCTTGAGCCATGCATTGTATTGTATTTGAAACACCTAAGTAAAGACATAAACCAGACTTAATAGATATTGGAATATTCAATAATGACAAAACATTACAAATCTATAAAATCGTATATAAGGCATATAATTTGTTCTCAAAATATGTACCTTGCATTATTTGTACTTCAAAATGCATTGCCCAACAACCATTGCAAAAATAATGACCACAAGCTAATGCACTATATTTTTGTATTGATGGAGTACTTGCACACACCGCGCATACTGTACGACTAGAACTTCCTTGAATTGATTGCATTCTCGGTTTTACACGACTGTACACTAAAACTTCGTTGGCATTTTCCTTATATTTATTAATAATTTCTTGAGCATTCCATCCATAAGCGTGTAAAATTACCTAAAACAGTAAATATTTACTCATAAGTAAAAAAAGTAAATCACTTATCTAAAAACAAATATATAACTAAAATTACCTTAGCGAGTGAGGGCGTTATTTGAAGGCTATCACTCAACAGTTCAATCGATTCGTTTAATAATTTTTCTACTTCTTCTACTCTTAGACATGAATATATAAAGTATTCAGGATCTGTTTTACTTCGATCAATTGCTTCCATGTCACAATCGTCTTGCCCACCATAATAATCGTAATCATCACCATCATTATCCGAATAGTCCATATCAGATTCAGCAGACATTTTGGCGACTCTTTATGCACAACGATAAATCTATGTTTGTCAATTATATGGAAATAACAGTGTTAAGAAATGAAATAATATTGAACCGAAGAATTGAATTAATTAAACATTGAACATAAGGTATAAAATAGTAAAACAGGAACAAATTGTGAACTGTATGAGCACTAAGTTAATTTATTGTACATACACAACATAAGATATAGATTAAAAAAATGTTTGATTTTGTTGTCAAAATGTGTTACCATATTACATTCCTGTAAACAAATTTAAAAATTTCGTGTACGATTACCCTTTGGATAAATGTGTTCTGTGATGATGGCTGTCGTAATTCGTCGACTAGCTACGATATTGTATATTGAATTTCGATATTGTTTCGTTCTTGTGTTCCTGAGCTGTCACCGGTGCTAACACGTTTGTTTCGGCACTCTTACTCTGTAGGCGTAGTCCCGGACTCATGGAAGAACGCTCTTATTAACCGGATCCCGAAAAAAGGCGATGGTTCCGATCCTTCTAACTACAGGCCTATTGCTATTACCTCCCTACTCTCAAAAGTCATGGAGAGCATTATCAATAGTCAACTCTTGGTTAATCTAGACATGGCGAAGCCTTTTGATCCAGTGTGGCATGGGGCGCTCCTTCCTAAACTTCCATTCTATGGGTTTTCCGAGAATTTATGCAAGTAGATCGCAAGCTTTCTCACTGGGCGCAGCATCAAGGTCGCTGTCGACGGTTTTTGCTCTAAGCATATACCCGTAAACGCTGGCGTTTTCTAAGGCTACGTGCTGTCCTCTACGCTGTTTCTTCTGCATATCAATGACATGTTAGAGGATTCTAGAATTCATTGCTATGCAAATGATAGCACAGTATACTCTGTTTACTCCGGCCCCGCAAGTCTATCTCGGGAAAACGTCGACCAGTGCCGAAATAAACTTGTGTCTTCAGTTGAGGCACTACTTCACCCCATGAGAAAATCGAGAATATTTCCTCATGGGGTGAAAGGAACTTAGTTCAATTCAATACCAAGAAGACACAAGTTTGCTCGTTAATCCATTTTATAAATATACTTAACATATTTTTAATTGGTTAAATATTTAAGGCAAAATGATAGAATGTTTAACGAAAATATTATTAACATTGCATTTTGCATGACAATAAAAAACTATTATTTAATCTGGATATATCCATTTGTTTCTTTGGTTAATTTGCTCTAAATATTTCGCAAAATCAGTTTGATTTTATTCTTTTCACACTCATAAGAAACAAGTATTGTCAAATAACAGAACGTCAAATCTGTCAATTTAAAGGTCACCTTGATAAAGTTCACCTTCTGCGGCATTCAAATAGTTGAAGTACTGAAGTTTATTTTTAAATATATGATATTTATTAGTAAGTTAAAAAGATAACATAGCTTAATTATTTACTTATATTTTAAGTCTAAATAGTTCAACATTTTTGAAATATTAAGTTACATAACTATGTTATTATATTTGTTATTGTTTTGTTGTAGGCATTTGGATATCTAAACTTTAAAAAAAATGGATGTAACAAGTACACAAAAATTTATAGAGCGAGGTTCTCATAAAGGGAAGGGCCTCGCAGTTTTTACAAGTGGTGGTGATTCTCAGGGAATGAATGCAGCTGTAAGATCTGTGGTTCGAATGGGTATTTATTTAGGGTGTAAAGTGTACTTTATTCGTGAGGGATATCAGGGGATGGTCGATGGAGGAGACAACATTGAAGAAGCAAATTGGTCATCAGTTAGTTCTATTATCCACAAAGGTGGCACTATAATTGGATCAGCTAGATGCATGGATTTCATGTGAGTTACCAACAAAGAATATAATAGTTAATATAAAATGTTACGTGCCGACAAAATATTTAAAATAAAGAGATAGCTGTATAATACACCATCATGATGCAGTGGGATGAGTCTGATTACAATTGAAGACTTGATATCTCCTCAAATTAATGATTATATTTAAATGATTATCATTTTTCTGCTTTAGTAGACAAAGACTCGCGGTATGTTTCACTATTTTATATGCAATATATTAAAATTATGCAGATAGCTATAATTCATATAAATTTAAATACAATAATTTTGTTTAGAAAGCGTGAAGGCCGCCTTAAAGCTGCTTACAACTTGGTAACAAGGGGTATTACTAATTTGGTTGTAATTGGCGGTGATGGTTCACTTACTGGTGCAAACTTATTTCGGCAAGAGTGGTCAAGTCTGCTTGATGAATTATTAGAAAATAATAAAATTACAAAAGATCAGAGGGAAAAGTATAAATACTTGCATATTGCTGGAATGGTAAATATATTTTAACAAATTTATAAAAATATATTGTAAATTAAAATAAAATATTTTACAATGACTTCTTTTCTTATACAGGTTGGTTCCATTGATAATGATTTCTGTGGTACTGATATGACCATCGGTACAGATTCTGCTTTGCATCGTATCATTGAAGCCATTGATGCTATTGTGAGTACAGCATACTCTCATCAAAGAACTTTTATCATGGAAGTTATGGGGAGGCATTGTGGGTAAGCTAAATGTATCATATAAAATTGTTAGTAAACTTTATATGTATGAGCCAATTTAATAACAACAAAAGTTAATATAAAAAGGTAGATGATTGTTTATAAATAAGTTTGTTGGTATAGATATCTTGCTGTGGTCACAGCCTTGTCATCTGAAGCAGATTTTGTTTTTCTCCCGGAGGCGCCACCATCAGTGGATTGGAAAGATAAACTTTGTGATAAGTTAGAACAGGCAAGCAACACAATTACATTAACAACTTGCCAGTATTATTACCCTTTTTGTTATAGTTATATTACCCTTGTGTGAGATCCTATTTTACCCTGTAATGACTCACTATATTTTCACTTATAATATAAATACTTTTTGTGAAATTACATTTCACGTTGTAATGACTTGCTATACTTTCGCACGTAATTTAAATGTGTCCTTAGTTTTCTTGCAGTATTCACGGCACTTTGTACTGATGCTACATATAGTTTTATTTGTGAAGAACCAGCACCTCTCAATTGGGAAAAAAAAATATGTGAAAAGATAAAAGAGGCAAGACCGTTATTTTGTTTTCATGTGGGGGCAGTGTCACTTTAGTTAACATCTCATTGTATATTAAATTTACAATTTTATTGAATTGGCAACATCTTTTATTACATATTTACTAAATAAATTTTCATACAATATTTATCACTAAGTGCAAAATTTGGTGTCATTTGGTCCATCATGGAGTACTGCTTGTTGCAGTTATCTGGCATTAGTGGCCGCTCTGGCGAGTGAGGCTGATCAAGTTTTCATACCTGAAGACCCTGTTCCCAATAATTGGGTTGAAAAACTTTGCAAACGCCTACAGCAGGTACATTGAGTGGCACTGTTCACACACATAACACACAATGCTGTATTTATTTAATTTAACTTTTATATTACTTCTTACACTTCAATGTGTGGTCTGTATCTTTTATTAGGTATACTATTAGTAAAACTTTGAATATTGCATTTAAAATATGTTACTGTTTATAACAGTCAGTAATAAATTTACGTTGGTATGCTGATTAATTTCGTGATGCTTTACTGACCACTGCCAGCTGAGATTATTTTTTTTACGAAATTTAATATGTGCCTACTTTTCTTTTGTATTTTCAATACTATATTTTGTTCAATTGTTTTAGTCTTTTTGATAGTCTATATAGTAGTATTGAGTTAATAGGAAATGGAAATGCATGGAAATTAACCTGTCTTTCATATCACATAATATCTGACTGTCATCACTATTAGTGCATGAAATATCTTCCTAGCACTTGATTAGTTGTTAATATAAATAATACATATATTAGTGCAATAATGGCTTTACGTTATATTTATGCTAGTACTCCTTGCATGTTCAGGTTTATGTTTATAATAAAATTGTCGATCACAATTTTTTTTGTTAGATTCTTGTATCGTTAACAGTGTTATAATAACTTATCTAGCATCGAAAAATACAGGCAGAGGCAATAGGCAGAGGGAACCTAGTATGAAAACACTCCGTTGCCCACTTTGTGTTGAGTGGCAGGGCTGAACTAAACAATGTCTCGTCAAAATTGTAATTAATATATAAATGTGATGTGATGCACCAGGAACGTAAATCCGGTCAGCGTTTGAATATCATAATAGTAGCGGAAGGTGCAATAGATCGTGAGGGCAAGCCGATAACTGCAGAACTCGTGAAGAAGGTGGTAGTTGACAACTTGCAACAAGACACGCGTATTACCGTCCTCGGCCATGTACAGCGCGGAGGGTCACCTTCGGCCTTCGATAGAATATTGGTAAGTATTTTATTAGCTTTTACCTACGGCTTCGTTCCCGTGGTAGCTGAAATTAACTAATAAAAAAACTTGGAATTCGAACTTAGAACTAGCAGATTCTACTTTTAAATATTATATAGATATAATATTGTGTAGATGTTTGATAGGGCCACAGTCGGAGGAATTAGTTATTAAATTTTCCCGCTTTGGTTTAACAAACGCGGCATTATGTTTAGACAATATGTTAAATTTGTATTGAAAATATGGAACGAAATATTTTCAAACTAAATTTTATCTGTTTTCCTTGTTATATACCAAAAACTGCAGCGTAAAGCTGATGAAAAATAATATTCTTAAACGATATCGAATTTTATTGAAAGTTGTATTATTTAAGTGACTAGCGACAAATTAATTATTTAAAACAATTTTATTCACATAAAAGCGAATCTTGGTTGTGTATTAGTACTATCTTGAGATGCCATTTTCATTCATAAATTAAAGCTCATTCATATATATATGTATGTATGTATTTATTTATGAATGAGAATATCGAGAACAATTCTTAAATACTGGCCGTAGGCAGAGGAATAACAAAATTTCTCTATGACGTTTTTTTTTTATTGTGCAAATTTAATGTTTCATTTTACCATTGAAGAATATTTATAACCTTTTTATATCAATGGTATATGCTTAAGACGAGCAAATATCCATATATATTTTTCGCCTTTATAACAGTGAAGAAAGTTTAACCCATTACATGTACCGAATCACGTATACCGTCACGTATTTAGTATGGACGTGACCGAAGTCACCTTCACAACTCGTAGGTCATTGGAAATAGGTGCATTGACCCGCCCAAGGAAATGCGTACTGTTATAGGATGAAGCTTAGGCATACTAGGCCAATGGATATATCGCCAAAAAATTATTGTTTTTATTAGCTTTACAGCACATAATTACAATCTAAACGTCGTAAATCTATACGTGATTATATAGGCGTATCTAGAGATGTCTTCGAGAGGGAGTCTAGACGTCCGTGTTATATAGTTCGTTTTTACTGACATTTAATTTTGCGCTATCGTATGGGTTATTTATGAAGACAACTTTAATAATGCGAAAGTTGGCACTGCATTTTAAAGAAACCATCTGCTGCGTAATTGCACTAGATCCAAATACGTTGTTTAATATTTATGATCACACTACAATGGATTTTGTTAAGACAAAATAGTTTTTCAAAAAGTTATTATTTTTAAAGTTACGGATAAAGGAGACAATGATGTTGATCACGCTTAACAATTTTTACTAAGGCGGCATTTTTTAATTTTTCATTGTTTAGCCGAACAGCCAATGGAAAATTCTTATCAGGCTCGACAAGTTTTTTTAAGAGATTTGTGTCAGTGTTCAAAATCTAATATAGATTAGAGGCGATTAAGGTACGTGTGGTAGAGCCACGTCGCCAGTAATGGCAACACGCATGGGCAGACTCGACCGGATTACTACTACCCCCGGCATTTAAAACCGGGGTGAACTAGTGACTTTTGCCACTGCGTTTCGCATTAGGTAATGCCGGGCCCCGGCGCCCAACATCTACACCTTAAAGGCCGGCAACGCACCTGGAGCTCCTCTGATGTTGCATAAGGTCGTGGGCGGCGGTGATCTGTTACCATTAAGTGACCCGAACGCTCTTTTGCCTTGTCCTCTTCCATAAAAAAAAGACTAGACCCTCCCCCGGCCTAATACCTATTCAAAAAAAAATATCATTCAAATCTGTCCAATACGTGAGACAAAATACTTAAACTCCTGTCTACATATTTTTAACGCAAATATATTCGATGCACAGACAAATATTTTTACTATTATTATTATATTATAGATAAATATAATCTTTTACGTTTTCTTAATTCACTCATTTTAAGCATTTTTACTAGGGATGCCGTATGGGTGCAGAAGCGGTAATGGCTCTAATGGAGGCAACACCTGACACAGAATCATGCGTGGTCTCCTTGGACGGCAACCAGGCTGTACGTCTACCTCTTATGGAATGTGTACGTCGAACGAAAGCTGTGGCTCAGGTAATGAAACTATCTATAATTTTCGTTTAAATTATAATGTGTCTTTTTATTAAACCGTTTTATATAGATTGTCTTTGTCTTAAATACGGACATTAACTGTGATAGAAATAACTAGGAAATATTGAATTAAATAAATTTCATGTGTTTGAAATAAAATAAAACTAAATAAAATGTTCTTTATATATTTTTTTAGTTTTACACGTAGTTATACTTATCCTAAAAGCATATTAGATGATTTCTTAAAGATATCTGATAATGTTCACAATTTTTATGAATAAATTCTAAACAAAGAGATCATACAAAGTATAGTATAATATCCATATTAATTTTTAATGATTTAATAGGCTATGGCAGATAAAAATTGGGACCTGGCTGTACAACTGCGCGGGCGCAGTTTTGCACGGAACTTGGAAACGTACAAGATGTTGACCCGTTTGAAGCCCCCTAAGGAAGCATTTGATGAATCTGGACAACCTGCGGTAAGATTAACTGCATATTTCCTAATTTATTCAAATTGCAATTCTTTATTTTGACAAATTAGCCATATTCGATTTTAGATTATTATGCCTAATTTGTCAAAATATATAGCGAAGTCTGTTTGTTATATTTAGACTGTACCAATTAAAGTTTATTTGTTTAAATCGACATTTCTGTTTATAATAGAAAGCAAGTGACCGATAGAATATGCAAAGACCAAACTATTTGACGGAAAAAAATACTCATATAATCAAATTGATAGTGCCGCACACGTCTCATTCACCAAATCGAGTAGTAGGTATTAGCGGCAAAGTACGTAGTTTGGGTTTATTATAGATAATAGGTTATGTAAGCGTAAAGTAGTAAGAGAGATATCCTTTTTTCGTTCTGGTACGTTTTTGTGATTGAAGAGTGGCTGATCGGCAACTCGATCGATCGAATCGATCGGATTAGTAGTATTTTTGTAGTACATGTTTACGTTTTTGGTATCTATTCGTAACTGCGTCACACGTAATAAAGTTTGGATAAAAATCGTTAAATTAAAATAAAAACATGCTATATTTTTTCCTACATGCTGCTCTCGTAAAAGGAGTGCAGACGCTTCCACCTGTATAATAAAAGTGTGGCACAGGAGGGGCTGACGCTCGCGGTGATGCACGTGGGCGCGCCCGCGTGCGGCATGAACGCGGCGGTGCGCTCGTTCGTGCGCAACGGCATCTACCGCGGCGATACCGTGCTGGGCGTGCACGACGGCGTCGAGGGACTGATCAGCGGGAACATTGTTAAAATGGACTGGTTAGTCGATTTGTTTAATACGCGTGTGTGTGTGTGTGTGCGCCAGTTTCCAAGAAGCGCAGGTTCAAATCCCCACACGTCCAAACTTTTATAATTTTCTAAAAAAATATTTTTGTTGATTATAATTTTAGGTCAGACGTGACTGGTTGGGTGGGTCAAGGCGGTGCGTTCCTGGGAACTAAACGTACTCTTCCCGGTGACAAGAAAGGCGAGATCGCGGCGCGTATTAAACAGTTTAATATACAAGGGCTGTTGATTATTGGTGGTTTTGAGGTAACTATGTATTTATTGTTGTCTGTATCTTTAGCTAGTTTCATATATTTTTATTATTATTAATTGACTTCTTTTGTCAATCAAGAGATTATGAAATAATAATAATATAAAATAAGATTAAGAAATAAAATAAAAGAAAAATCTTAAAAAGGTATTGTTTTAATTCGTTAATATAACTATAGTTTTGATATTGGCTTTAATTTAATGCACTCCATTTTTGCATGTTGAGTGGTGGAATTCAACGCCGCGATTTGATTTCTTACCAAAGTGAAGACTACCACTACGACAACCTCTATAAGAAGTCGAAGTAAAAAAAATCGTACTAAAATAAAAATATTTATTTATTATATTTATTACAACAGGCATACCAAGCTGGTGTCCAGCTATACGAATCTCGTAAACAATTCCCAGAGTTCTGTATCCCACTAGTGGTTATACCGTCCACTATCAGCAACAACGTGCCCGGGACCGACTTCTCGCTGGGCGCCGATACTGCGCTCAACGAGATCACTGAGATATGCGATCGTATTAGACAGAGTGCTCAGGTATATACATATCTCTACATTAAATTTCTTTAAGTATCAAATATATTTTATTATTATTTATGTGTATAAAAAATTGCCATATTAGCAGCGATGTACAGACACTGATTTCTTTCTGGGCGCCGATATTGCACTCGACGAGATCACTCGGATATGTGGTCGTATTACACGGAGTGCTCGGCTTAAAATATATAGATATATAAAATTATTCGAAAGAAGAATTAAATTTTTTTATTTAATCAGAAAACAAGCAGAATTATTTTTCTAATTTTGATCAAAAGCTTGATTTTTTTTATTCTGAAGTCAATCTGTTGATTTTTGACGAAACATATGAGTTTAGTTTAACTAGTATATAATATTTGTTAAGTTATTTCTTCGGAACTAAGTGAAAGGTCCTAACTTCAAATTTTATCAGACCTTGTATATTTCAGGGTACCAAACGCCGTGTTTTCGTAGTTGAAACTATGGGCGGATATTGTGGTTACCTTGCCACATTAGCAGGTATCTATTTAACTATTTTCTTCAATATGTTTTTGTTATATTCTTTGATTTCTTTTAGTGTTCTTATTAAGCTAATAATTTTTAATATTAATTTTTTTTGAAATTATATTCACAAGAAGACAAAATAATACGATTATATTGTTAGCAGACGTATTACGTTAAAATTATACAAATATTATAAAAAATTCCCTAAAGTTGCAATTGTGGTGCAGTGGAGCTTGTGGCTATAAAGGCAATGACTGCCAAGAAGCTAATTAAAAATGTAATTAATTATTTTTTTAAATATACTATAATTATTTTAAATTTTCCATAGGTTTGGCAGGAGGAGCGGACGCAGCATACATTTACGAAGAGAAGTTCTCAATTAAGGACTTACAGCAAGATGTATATCATATGGCATCTAAAATGACCGGCGGCATTCAACGCGGTCTAATTCTACGTAATGAGAAAGCAAATGACAATTATAATACTGATTTTATTTACCGTCTCTACTCTGAAGAGGGCAAAGGTCTATTTACAGCTAGAATGAATGTGCTTGGTTAGTATGAACATAAGATTTGATTTTTTTTATATAAGTTTTTTACCTACTTGCTTGGCTTCTTTGTAACTGGTATGAGGTTTGGTACAAATGAAAGTAGTAACGGGACTCACACAGATTGTTTATATTAACATTAAAATGGTTATGGAGGCAAGTTGTGGTCAAGAGCACCAGTGTGTGACTATAAAGGCGACAGGTTACGAGTGGGATTTCAACTTGAGAAATTGAAATATTTAGTATTTCCGTCTCTTCCCTCTGCTATCGAGGTAATATATAACGCGATATTGAGTGCTGCAACCATGTCTCTAGAATTCGGCGAACAGTGGGAAGCTTCATGCGAGATAATTGAATTGATTGAGATTGATAATTACAAATAATTGACCGAAATACATAATTTTAGTGTAATTCTGATCTGTTGATTGCAGTTTTTGGCTATCACCGAGTGCTAATATAATACAATTATACCAAAAATAATTGACAGCAATACACAAACAAATAAAAATATATTTTTCAGGTCACATGCAACAAGGTGGCTCACCGACACCCTTCGACCGCAACATGGGAACTAAGATGGCGGCCAAATGCTTGCACTGGCTGGTGGAGTCCATACAGAAGGGACCAGCCAATGGACCGGACTCTGCTTGCTTACTCGGTATAGTAAAGAGGCAGTACAAATTCACACCTCTTGAAGAGTTGAAATCTCAGACAAACTTTGCGTAAGTATTTTAATTTTTACAAATTATAAAATTTTATAAAGATTAACTTAACCAATGATGAAATTTGATTAACCAGATTAATTATTGTCGGGTGGCATTCATATAGACAGTAAATATTTAATAAGATTAATTAAAAGATACTATATTTTTTTTTTAGGTTCACGCTGTATCCTGCACATAGTAAGGTTCCCATTAAAAAGGCACTTCGTTCGCATTAAAAAGCTTCTATTCCCCATTTTCCGCTGAATACTGGAGGCATTGCGTAATATCTGGTGGAACTCAACGCCGCGCTTTGCCCGGTTACCAGAGCGAGGAAATGAAAATATTAAATATTACATATATACCTCGTGTGGGAATCAAATCCACAACCTGTCGCGTTTATATTTCTTTAAATAAAAGGCACGCTTGTGCCCCTGTGCCTAGTCGGGCCTACGTATATTAACTATTAGTTAAACAACAATTAATGACCTATTTTAAATATTTCAGGCAAAGGATACCGAAACAACAGTGGTGGATGAAACTTCGTCCGCTTTTGCGTATTTTGGCTAAACATGATTCCACATATGAAGAGGAAGGCATGTACATGACAGTGGAACAGGGAGAAATTGACTCTGAGAATGTAATTTAATAATATAGGTCTATATATAATACTAGTCATGCGATAATCTTGAAAATATAAGAAATTATATAACTAAAATATAAGACATATTTGTCCCAACTATTTATCATATATTCTATCTGAATTAATTAATAGTTTGTTTGCTATAATGTCAATATAATTAATTATGTTGTAAAATATTATGTTGTCTGTAGTTTAGTGGTTATAAACTATGTAGTTCTATTACCCTTACGCCCTTTCTACAAGTATGGTTGCTAATGATGCTGCAATTTGCCTTAAATTGAAATCTGCTTAATTACTGTTAGTTAATTAAAAATGTAGAGTATTATATCATCATATAATAAAAAAATAGCTTATTTGGTTAATTATATTTTAGAAAAATTATGTAGCTGTATTTCTTGCAAGACTATATTAGTAATTAAATATTATTTGTGTGACCATGAATATGAATAAGCAATAAGAACTATTATTTTATGTGTTATTTTACTTTCAAATGAGTCTGCATAGAAAAATTTAAACAATATTTTTTATGAAAATAAGCTGAAACTGTGACAGTTTACAATTGTTATATAAATTATTTACATTTTTATATGAGATTACTTTTGTAATAACTTTTAATTTTTAACCACAGCTTTATTCATAAAAGCTTGTAAGATTATTTTTCTTAATATGAAATTACATCAGCATTATTTGCAAATATTATTTTATTTAATTATTATACATTATACCCAAGAAGGACAAACGATATCGTATTATACAATGAATGTCAGTATAAATGTTTACAAGTAAAGTGTTCTAAATAAGAAGTTTTTTATTTAACCCAACTATTTTAGTTGAATTAGAATGGAAAGGAAATAAATTCTAGACGCTAGCGTCTAGAATTTATAACCCTATTTTATTAATAACCCTAGAGTTATTGTCTATCCTGTTACATGGAGGATAAAGTACGAAACCAAATAATAGAAAGAAAATTGAAATTTTAGAAATATACAAATTGGGCTTGAATAATTTTGGATTTTTTTATTTTGTTAAGTTTCACTAGTTTCCATAGACAATTTATTTATATATTAGTGTCAATTCTTGTAGTATAAATATAGTATTATAATTCAAACAGTCTTAAATATTTATAGATGAAAAATATTATAAGAAAATAAATATTAACATCGCCATAAATAAAACAAAAATAAATATTAGGCTTTTACTTGTCTGTTGAAGTGCCAACACATTATCATCAAGCAAAAACTATATTTTTCGAGATGTTGACGTTTGACCGCGTAGCAAGTGAAAGTGTCACGTCAGTAGTATTGCTGTCAGGTTTCTGAAACGTCTCTATTTATCGCCCAACTTTATTTAACATACGGGTATTTAAGAAAATCATAAATAAATAATTAAACTTTTCGGGCGTTACAAGCTTGTATTGTTAGTACAGTGCATTAAACTATTATAATTTGTAGTTTTAGGTTAATACCGGGAAGATGGGTGTTAAACCTGCAATTGGAAGGAAATCTAACAAGAACCCCCCGATTTTTAGCCATGAATTTGTGATTCAAAACCATGCAGATATTGTTTCATGTGTAGTAATGGTTTTCCTGGTGGGACTTATGGTACAGGTAAGTTCTAAGTGCCACGTAGTGTGAAAAAAGTCTCGTTTTATGAAGTTAGTCGGTCTGTATTTATATTAATAATACTAATACATTTGTTAAATATTACAGGCCACAAGTCCCGTTGCGAGTTTATTCATCGGCTTGCACCATAATGTAACTGGAGTAGAACCGACGCGTGATCTTCCTAAAGGTGAACCTTTCTCGTATGAAGCTGGTTGGAAAGATGCCTGTGCTGTTTTCTTTTACTCACTTGTATGCATTGTGATGCATGCAATTTTACAAGAGTATTTCTTAGATGTAAGTGTTCGTGTTACACCTTATATATGTAAAAAATCATAGTTGCATCAATTCTATGTATTAAAGACATGTTCTTCAATAATTCTATTTTATTTTGTAGAAAATATCAAAGAAATTTCATTTATCTAAGTCAAGATTAAGTGCTCTCAACGAATCAGGTCAGCTTGTAGTATTCCAACTAGTTACATTGCTTTGGGGAGGTGATGCTATTCTTCGTGAAGGATTTATTTTCAATATTTCTCAGCTATGGGACGGTAAGTGTAATTTAATGTCTATTTTTATTATAGTATATATAGATTCGTTTAACACCATATCACCCACATAACTCGGTAACATTGGTGGAGACAGAAAAACTTGAGAAAAAGACACACAATACTCAATAACTAGCCAATTTCATCTTGAGTGGTGGACTATGGTCCATACTTCTATGCTCAGCTAACAAGTATGCTTGTTACCTGAGCATGGAAATAAACATAAATTAAAAAATTGAACTCACACCTGTCAGTCATTGTGCATCTGCTGATTCAGAGTCACATAGCCAGATGGACTTCTAAATTTCATATATTAAATAAAAATAATTTATATACTTATTTTATATTTTAGGATATCCAAATCACCCAATGAGTTTCCTATTAAAGTTGTGGTGGGTTGTCCAAGCTTCTTACTGGATTCACACCATTCCCGAGTTATATTTCCAACGAATTAAGAAAGACGAGTGGTCAGGACGTATAAGACATGCTGCAGCTGCATTTGCATTTGTGGCTCTGGCTTATGGTTTCAAGTAAGATAAATTAATATAAATAATATAAATTACAATAAAGGTTGTGAGGCGTGGTGTGGGGAACTGAGTGTTTTAACACTAGCTGCTGTGTACTAAATTTACAACTTTCAATAAAAAGGTTGTTGTGCTGTATCAGCACACTATCTGACTATAAATGTGATGGTTGTGGGTCTGATTCCTATGCCAGGAAAAGGAAATTTTAATTTCGTCACTTTGGTATTGAGTGTGAGGCCTTTGTTGAACCACCCAATACACAATATATCAAAAATTATGCAGCAAGTGGTTAATGAAGTGTCAGTTGTCCTTATAGCAGGAACACATTTGTGAATGCACAGAGTGAGCTAAAAAAATAAAATATATTTTTACAAAAGTATCAGAGAGCTTTATAATTTCTTTGTTTTCTTTTCAACAGATTCCAAAGGGTGGGAGTATGCTTAGTGGTCTTACATTCTTTAGCGGAATTCGTAGCTCACAGCTACCGTCTTAATACTATTCTTAGAGGAGAAAGGGAAGATTATTTGGACAAATGTGAGTGAATATTTAATTGCTATACTATGTTGTCCACATATAACATACTTGACAAAGAGAACTATATCTCCTTAAAATAAATAATGTATAGTGATTCAGTAGAAACTCGATAATCCGGCCCTTGGTTCTCCTAGATCGCAGTCGTCCAGACTATGAATCTTGATTAATATTTTATACAAAATTTATATGTACGTAAATACATACGTAAATTATGCGTGTATAAATTGCATGTTAGAAAATGTTATAATAATAATTTCTTAATAAGCGTTGATTTTCGTTAATATGTACCTGTTTCTTTTAATAGACATATAACAATTTTGTGCTAATATGCACAAAACTAGCTATTCTTCATTGCATCGATTATTTGAATGACTAACGACAACAATTAGTCCAGTCAAATCGAGTTACTACTGTACTAGTTTAAATTTATGATTTCTATGGTTTTGTATTTTATTTAAAAACTGATAATTGTTTTATTTTATTATTTTCCAAGATTTTAATTTTTTTTTAATATTTTCTCTAAAGCTAAATGATGGGTAAACTAGTTTTTTACATGTCTTTATTTATCTTATACATATTAATGATTTTTATGTTATGCATATACATACTTACTTGGCTTCACGCTTATCTTATACGCTTACCTTATGCATATTATTATTGATAATGTATATTTTTATTTCCAGTTTTCAGTTTATTAAATGGAGTAGTCTTTGTGACTGTACGCCTCTGCTCACTGGTGCTTGGCGTGTTGACGTTCTACTTCGGAGTGGCGGGTGCTGCTCCATTTTTACTCAGAGTGGCGGCCCTATCTGTCCTTGTCTCATTCCAAGTAATATTTTTTTCACCTCTTATATATCTATAAAGAACTAAAATCACCTTTTCCAACTTTTTCGTAATGCGTGGCAGACCTTAACGCCGCACCATGTGTTTTTCTAGCTCAGGGAATAGGGATATAGAATCCATAACGTGTTTACAGACAAACTCCCATGACACATGACATTAATAGAAAATCAAATGAAAATTTTAATATTATAGTTATAAATATTATAGAATTAAGTAAAGCTGTTATACTACAGTGAACCAGTGTATGTTGTAAACACGATAATTATAGTTTCGTTGTCATAGTATTCAGTGCAGTAATTTACTTAAATATTTGTGTACAGGTTTACCTTATGTTCAACTTTATTAATGAAACTATTAAGCAACGTCAAGAAGCACGTCAACTCGCTCTGACCAAACCCAAAAAGGAAAAGAAAGAGAAGCCTAAGAAAGAAAAAGGTAAACAAAAAATCATATTTTTAATTTCATACAGTTTGCAAAATAAGCAAAGATTTGGAAGCTTTGATTGATTAGCTTTCAATATTCCGTTATACATTTATATATTTAGTTTATAAAAAGAACTATGTTTTGCTTTTTATTGGTTTACGTTTTTAATAATTTTAATAAATAAGTATTTAATATTTACAGTGAAGAAAGCCTATAATGAAGACTCGGACCTGCCAGAGGTGGACCAGAACACAAACAAAACGCTGCGACAGCGACAAGCAGTCAAGACTAAATAAACGCACATGACAAATAAACTCTAAATTTAAATGTACCCTTAATATTCTGTTATTTTCTTCCTTAAATGTCAATGCACAAAAGGGAATGTAATGCTTAGACATCGCATTATATGAAACATATTATAAATACAATTCATTTTACACTCAATATTATATACTGCTATTCTCTTCTTTGACGTGTAATACGGTGTCTGATATTTATACACATTTAAATTTTAGTTCTTTATAGAAAAAGTAAATGGAAATTTTCGTTTGTTTGAGATTGTTATTGATGTTATACGTATGTGTGAATTGATGGCGGTACGTTCCACCCGACATTTAGTATGAAACGCACTATTGTCATTACGTATAGTGGATACAGGGTTGTAAAAATATCTTTTTAAAATATTAAATGAAAAAACTTAAAATTATAGGTTTAAATGTTGTTTATATGAATATATTGATAAGAATTTTACAGTGCATTGTGTTCGAACACCAACAAAACAAATTCCATGTAATTTTTGTGCATTTCGATAGCCGTAACGTGCAATTCCAAGCTTTTTTTGAATTTATATTTTATTTTTATAGACTTTATACTTCAATTTGACCATATCTATTTTTGTATGACAATAGGCATTTTTAATTGCACTTCATGATGTATTTCGGTGCTTTTCATCTCTATACTATCTTACTATACACTATTTATATACACGTAGTCAACGATTCAGGACCTAATTACAATAAAAATATGTATAAAATATAGGCGGCGTTTTCAAGGGATTTTACTTTTTAACAGTTTGTGAGAATGAAGCCATGGTTGTTGTTATACTCGTATCGTATTAGACGTTAATATAATTATTATTCTTCCTAAAATGAAATTGTGCTCATAAATTATTATATAATTTTCATGAGGTATGTCAATTTTTAAAGCTTGATGTTATTTTTATTTCTGAATAAATTTTTTTAAGAATTGGGTGGTCTACTTTTTTTTCTGCTGTTATTCATAATTATTTTATAAACTCGAAAGTAACTGTCTGTCTCTGATGTAATCACGGGCAAACCGTTGATCCGATTGAAATAAAACTTCATCTAGAGATAATTGATGATCTTGGGGATGGACCTTTAAAGCCTTATAAAAATCTCCGCGAGTATATGTCTCTGAAAGTTGATCCATAGTAACCATTTTATTATATTTAATTTAAATTTAACTAGTTCCTTTATAGTTAATGTATTTTCTATAATTTGGTATTCACTGTTATGAAAATAAATATAATAGTAATTTTTAGCAAACGGCCTCGCACCTGTAGCTCCTCTGGTGTTACACGGGGTCGTGGACTTGTTTGCCTTGTATTTTTTCATATAAATTAAAAAATAAACTTACTATTATGATTATTGTAGATATCATAATAGTAAGTTAAGTAAAGCCTGCCTGGCCTGTAGATACATTTCTCTATTTAATTTTTCTCTATTTCTCATCTTTATTATATAGTACTGGTACATACGTCGTTCTATAATATTTAAACATTATACATCAGCATAAAATGTCCCTCATAATTTATTAGATTATTAAATTTTAAGCATCGTGGCTTTTAGAATTTTTTTATTTATATAATCATCTAAATAAATTACTTTCTTTGTATAAATAAAAAAAAAACTTTAATAACAATAGTAAGAAATTGGTTGCTAAAACAATCTTATACCAGTGTAGAGAAACTTCTGAAAATCCCATGGTATCATAATAAATAGTAGCACACACACACATAAACACACACACACCCAAACGCGCATACACACACATCGACATATACACAAACATGGATAGACATTATTTTATTACTATATATAGTAAATATAGTATGACCCTATCATATTATCATGATTTGTAAGCCTTGTCTATTAAATTGATGCTGAGGCGGAGACCTGGTGACCTGTAACACGGGTCTCATACCACATCCCATCACAGGCACCACCACCAACAGCAATCCACAACATGATAATGGTAAGTTGTTATCTACGAACATGCACAAACGAAGTTTGTGTATAAATATTTTTTTTTTTGAGAGAATTTTATTATTTAAATATAATATTTAGAAAACAATTTATTGGTATATATAAGCCACTTCGAGACGATTAACATGACGTTTCGTACCAAAGTAGAGAAAAAAAAATTAAGTGTTAACATTAACTCTAGTTAGATCAAAGAACGCAGGAGAACGACGATTAAAAATATAATAACAAAGAAATTATTATTATTAATCACTAAGATTTAATAGTAATAATTTACAAAAACCAATAATACCCCATTAAACTAAGTGCGAAAAGAGCCAAGTTAAATGTTGAATAATATGTCGTTCTCCACTTCACCGACAATATAAAGGGAGGTGTTACGTGACTAGTTTATACGTGGATTATGTATACTATATGAATTAAGACTCCAGCTTCTGCTATGGTCCATTGTTACTGACACAGTAATAGTTAGTTTAACATTAACAAGAAAACCAATAATAGGTTATAAAACATGTACGTCAACAGATTAAATATATTTGTTTGTCAGAGTTAAATTATTTATTAGTTTTAGATTTCCACTCGACAGTTTTAACGGTTTTTCCTAAGAATACAATTACTAATGAAATAAAATGCTATGTTCATTCTCTGTGACTTATCGTACCCATTGAAGTTAAACAATCTACGTATTCTCTAGCGATTCGGCCTGGATTTGCTTACTTAACTGGGAATTAATTATTATATTTATTACAGTATAATATTAATTGCATTTGGTGTCTGGGCTTTAGATTCAAAGAACTAAGTTTTTTTTAGTAGCTTATGGGGTGGGCACGGACTACTGGACCCTGCGTAATCCAAAACCCATGAGCAAAAGTACCTGCTCATATCTCTTGTTATTTAGTGTTAGGTACACACCTACAAAGTATAATCAAAAATTGATATTTCAATTGAACTTCAAAGATCGTAGACATAATAAATATTCATTCCTAAAAGAAAAGCTAACGGATTTCCTTAAATTTGAAAAAAAATGTGGAAGATTAATTATCTATTTTATTTTAAATCAATTGTGCTTTGTATCTTTTATAATCACTTAATAATTCAAGACAAACCTTGAATAAGAATAAGTTTTGAACTTACGAATAAACTTACAATAGAAAATATTAAGAATAATAAGATTATTTTCATAGCAGCTACTTACAACAAAATATTACATGAAGGATGCTTGGTATTAACTACTTAAAAAATGAAAAATCTAAATATAGCGTGCCTGTGTTAAAAAAAAATCGGTTAATCCAATGTTTTTTAAATTTTAGAATACATATCAGTCACGAGTTGCCTCTCCCACTCAGGAATATGAATTATTTTCATTTTCCTGATCAGACACTAGGTTCTCTCTACCTTACCTGCTGTGCGGGAAAAAATGTGAAGCAGTTTGAAATATAAATATTATGTTAGTATAAATAAAAACAAATTAACATGTTACTTTTGTTACGTCCTACCCTGAACCTAGTGTTAAGACACTCCGCTCCCCACTTTCCGCCAAATTCTTGAGGCTTGGCGTGTTGAGTGGTAATAATTTATTGACACACGAGTGGAAAATAAGCCCACAGTCATCGTGTTTACAGTCACATGCTTGTGCCACTGCGCCACGACGGCCTCAATATATATTTATTACATTTTTTATTTTGAACTATGGGAAGAATATAAGTAGTGAGAATAATAATAAAATGAAATAGATCGTAGACTACGCACGCCTAAATGTAACCTAGTTATTAGGCAGCCTTTAGAATTATGCGTTTTTTTATTTTTGTTTATGAACTTTTTGCCGATTTGAACCGTTACACGAGGTATCGCGGCTGTTCATGAAATTAAGTGCTTCACACAAGGCGTCTGACGAGCCCGCCGGATACCTATATAAAGTATATAAGTGGTTAGAATGGAGACCCAAGCCAGTTTTATCCCAGCATTTGCGGAGGTACGACGTCGACATGCAGCGCACTATTTTGCTCGTACTCGCAGCCGTAGCAGCCATCGCAGCCGTGGCACTGGCAGGTTAGTGCCCTCCTCTTTTTGCTATCATTTAGCTGACTCGACGATTGTATCCCTTTTTATTCAAGGAGGGTATAAGTAATCTCCGATTTATTTTAGTTAAGGTTGTTAAAAATCACTTACTCATTTCCATCTTCATTAGATTTTTTTGTCTTGTAATGTCAATTATCCCGGAATCCCGGCGTATAAGACGACGATAACTATATTCTCTATAAAAAAAGAAGACCTATCAGTATGTCTTAAATAATATTACCAATTAAAAGCTCTAGTTTAGTCTAGATCTGCTAGAGCTTTTCTTTCTATAAATATAAATAAACGATACAATTTTGCTCTATAATTTGTTTTGTAATATTTGTCCTCTTTTTGAAGTCGGTTAAAAAAGAAAACATTTATTTAAGTATTTAAATTCGTAAATGATCTGTTCTATTTTTGAAAATTATTTTATACTCAGTATGTACGGAGAACGACATAAAATGTGTGTTTCAAATTTAAACATCGATTACAATATTTGATATACTAAAGCATTGGTATATAAATATAAATTATAAAAGTTTTTAAAGTTAAAAACTTTTTTTCAACTTCAAGAGCTTTCGATTGAGCTTAGGTTCGTGTCCAGTTTGAACTATTGATATTTTATTTCAAATTATCACCTTTTCATATTAAAGTGATTTTAGATGAAGTCATGTTCTGAGGTCGTAATTCAAAAGATCACGAATTATAGTATTCATAGGAAGTGATGATCTCAAGGCGAATATAAAATACCTATTGAAAAAATCTCCAATTAAAGCATGAACAGTCTAGTGTATTTATTTAACTACTATTGAATTATGTATGACGTAATATCAATAGTTTAGTCATGGCAGAGAAAATTTATATATTACTACTTTTTCTTCATTGTTTCTAATTTAATGCAGACATTATTTGTAATTAATTAAACTTTAATTAATTTCGGAGATTAATATTTTAATTTAAATTCATATAGGTATCTAAATATTCGGTAGTTTAGAACACACAGAAATTTGGCATGAGAAACTCGCAACTATTATTATCTAATATAATTGTAATCGCTCTACATAATTTTTGGTTTAATCAAAAGTTATTCAAAGTTTATCCTTTATAAAAAGCAGCAGGTGACAACGTATATACGTAACTAGTGCGCAGCTTTTGGTAGAGTTTCGGAAAACAATAGAGTATAAGTTATTATAAGGTGCATGAAAAAAATGTATTGTTAAATTGGCTTACAATTATTTTGTGTCACCATGGGGGTAAATTTCTCTAGAGAAATTTCTATACACCCATGGTGATATTTCTATAGAAATTTCCCGGTATTAGCGGATTTTAGCTTTGAACCGATTTGTTCGTGTAAGCTTTATTCTGGACGAATTTTTCATCAGTATTATTGTAGTGAATGATTGAGCGCGAGCGCAACGACTATAATTTCAGCGTAGCAAAAACTCTTCCCTCGATATCACACAATAGTGAACTATTATATATATAAATATATATTGTTCCAAACTGTTGCCACCAACCGCAGGGAAAGGTGCTTGAACAATCAACACACCGTCCTTGGATAAAGAAGAAACGATGGTGTCAGGGTCCATATCCTTAGGGAAGTGAAATTCTCGGTGATACTTCCTAAATGTGGCGCTCGTGTCAGACTGTTCCTCGTGGACTGCTAAATATATAAATTTCATTATACTGAAATTACGTTTATGATGATGAAATATAGGATGACATTTGGTCTAGATTAATGACTTTTCTTTCAATATTTCAGAGGGCCAATATTACGTGCCTCGTGCGTACTATGTGATTGATGCGGAGGGCCACGCTTCAGCCCCGGTGCCGCTCCGTAGGCTGCGCCGGTCGCTGGCGCCGTACCCGGCGTATACTGGCGCTGATGCTAACGCCAATGCCAACGCAAATGCCAATTCTGGAGGAGGAAGTTAGTATAGTTTGATTTTTATTCAAAGTATCACAACAACTAATAATTAATAATTATCACAGATATTTGTAGAGTCGATATAGAACTTTCGAATAATTAAATGAATAAAACATTTATATAGGTTGTTGTTTCAAATTTAAAGGTTAAAAACTTACACAAACATATGCATATGTATTAGCACTGTTATTATATATTATTGTCGTAGTGCAGTGGGACAAGGTGTGTTAGTAACGCGATGGTTGTGGGTTCGATCACCACTCGAGGAAGTGATTAAAGTACATTTATATTTTCATTTTTTCGCTGTGATGTCGAGGCAAAGAGTGGCGTTGATTTCCGCCACTCAACTCACAATGCCTCTAAAAATCGGCGGAAAGTGGGGAACGACTTAACACTAGGCTTCCTCTGCCTACCCTGCTGTGAGCGGGATACAGCGTGATAGCTTCACTTCGCTTGATAGCTTCACTTCGCTGTAAAACGAATTCATGATAATTATGACTAATTATCTTAATGATGAATGATACATCATTGAACTTGAACATTGAATATGTGACTTAGGTGCAAATTTTGGAGATCCTTAATAAAAATGTTAGGTATATATAAGTGCTAATATTTACTCTTGCAAATTTGAAAGACTTTCTTTCTCATTAAAAGGGCAAAGAGCTGAATATTATGGTAGCACATTGTTAGCACTCCACCACCAGTAACATACGTAATATATTACATATGATGTACGTGTCGGTCGCGACGCTCCATCCTGTTGCGTGTTAATAAGTTCCACGAAAATTGCTATAAACCAAGTGTTCTGTTGAACCCTCGCTATAATTTACCATCGGACATATTTACTTCGTTGTATTTTATAATTTTATCTTAATGGTCACTAAGTAGGTATTAAAGAAAATAATAGAATACTTAAATAAAAAACCTACAATGAATTTCAAATGAAGATAATATAAATCTAAAATAAAATTGTATTATATATAAGACGTGGTATGATATAAATGGTATAAAAGTAAAAACGTTAAAAACCGTAAAATATTAGCGAGCTCTTTATATTTCCTGGTGAAGCTCAGTAACGAATCGATAATTATGTTTGATGTACATGCGTGCTTACAAGTATTTAGTAAGAAATCAAATTTATATAAATATTTTTATTGGTTTAAAATAAACAAATTGCTTTTGGGCTAGTTATTACATTTGCATCTTTAATTGCAACTTTAACTGCATCGTAATATATATATACGTCCGGAGTCCGGAATTCTGGAGTGGCGGAACTCGACGCCGCGCTTTGCCTCTACACTAGATTGAAGAAATGAAAATATAAATTTAAATAAATTCTCGAGTGGGAATCGAACCCACAACTAGTCACGTTTACAGTCACACTTTGTGCATCTCCCCGCCGCCACGTCTGGCCTCTCTTTATAGTATCTAATGACATTGTCATTAGGTTCTGTCTGGCCATCATACGAAAATCTAAGAGGATTACAAAAAGATATTTTCAGTGTGTCTTACTGTTGTCTTATAACAATAAATATATAATTGATTTATTAAATTAAGCGTTACTTTAAATAATGGCAGGAAATGAAAAGGCAAAAAAATGTGATTCGTTTTATTTCTAATTCGTTAACACGCCGGAAATAATATTGATGCTACAAGTCATTTCCCTTGAAACTATTATATCTTACTTGCTTCACTCTTTATAACCGAAGTAAGTTCATTAAACAAATTTATTATTATTTACTTATTAGAAAACAGATTTAGATGAACGTGTGGCTTAGTTGGTCAGTTTCCAAAAGGCTCGGGTTGAAATAAAGATGATACCTATTTGTTTACATTTCAGAAATGAACTAACATTTAAAATTCATATATAACTTACTATAGGCGAAAGTATAATTCAATTAATAAATATCTAAAAATAACATAGGTATTTCATGTATCAAGTACGATATAAAAGATTCCATGTGAATCAATGGTGCATTTCTACTGCATAACTTAACCAGGTATTAGTAACTGTAGAAATGGACGTGTAAAGCAAGTTCAATTGCCGCCGGCGGCGTCGTCTCCGTTCGTCTAACGGTCCGTAAACACCGGTCATCGACTATTTGTACCACAAGCGAGCGATCTGTTCTAGTTCCATGTAGATCACTTATAAATAACTTAGACAATTTGTATGCTTAACGTTTTAAGAACTGTCACTGCATGAACTACATTTTGTAGGTTGTAAAATATTCAATTTATACCTGAGTAACTGCAGTTTATAGCCGTGTGACAGATTTCTTAAGCTTATATAGGATAAAAATAACTGTACACTACTGAAAAGTCAAATAAAATGCAGTAATTTGTTGCTAGTTCCATTTTAATTATTTTAGTTATTCGTAAATTATATTTAAGTAAGTTAAATTAAAAAGCTTAAATTGCACTTTTTTATTTTCCAGGTGCTAATGCAAACGCTAATGCCAACGCAAATGCGCGCGGAAATGGCGGTTGGGACCGTCCTGGCTGGTCCTATGGCTCGTCAAACCCTAGAGCTTTAAGGTAATTGTAATAATTAAATTGAATAATTATTGTTATTATTGTATATTTAAAAAAAAGAATTAAAGAGTAATGTCTCCAGAAGTTCACATGGATAGATAATGAAAAAATATAAGTATAAAGTTCAAAACAATAATTACGAACGAAACTAATTAAATAAATTTTACGTTACAAAATATAATTAGTAGTAATTATATATATCTTAGATAATAATAATTTTTAAATATATATTTATGATGAATGAAAAAATGCAGTTTAGAAGAACCGTTTAATGACATTTGGCAAAAATAAGCTAACTTCAATCTTATTTATGTTTTATAAAATACATATTGTACGTCTACTGCTATTAGTGAACGTAACACTACATTAATATTAGCTGAGTGCTCGAGAAACGCTACTACTTGGCAGTTGAATAATTGAAAAATAACAATAATATAATTTTTTGTTATATTAAACTGTAGTTATTATTAGATTAGTATATCCAAAAAGATGTTACGTTCTTCACAACAATTCTTAAATAAATTTCTACAATACTGTATTCTAATGAAAAATGTTTGCTTCACTAAATAAAACCACTTCACATTCCGATTCAATAAATGTAATTATAAAATAATAAAAAAAAACGATAATCAACCCTCATTAAACCTTTTGTTTTATTTTTCATAGGCACTAACTGATAGTTCTGTAAGGAGCTAACTTAAATCCATGGTGTGGGCTCATACATTCAGACGCATTTTCCACCAGTTGCAAGCGCGCGCCGCCTTGAGCCTGCGCATCGCCGTGCAACTGCCGGAAGATATATTGTAATTAACTCTCTGAACTAAATTTTAATAAACATATTTTAATTATTATGTAGTATTATTCATTTCTTGCACTATATACATTATAAAACCATCTATTGAGGTAATCACGCATCAATATCACCTTCACGTTACATTAGCGTGATTGGCACACAACTACTTAACTTACCAGCAATTACATATTTTACGTAAAACATTGAAAATGTTACCTTTTGCCTCCAATATTTAATTAGTTTTTGCGGAATTTCTATGTCAGCGCCTTAGTTCGGAAGCGCGCAGAACGAAACTGATAATAACTGATATAAATCTTTGTAAATATCAGATCCAGACTGCGCACACTTGCGCCATCTTACCCTAATTACTGTAAAACTAAACAAAACCAGCTGTGTTATTTATCAATATTATCAACCTAAAATAAATATTTAAAAGTATCAAAATTGAGCGTCGTGGCGCAGTGGCACAAGGGTACCGCCCGTAAACACGACGGTTGTGGGTTCGATTGCCACTCGGGAAAGTGAAATATTTCTTTACGTTTATATTTCTATATGTAAAGCTGGGTCAGCATTGTCCTCACGTTTCGATAAAAATTACATTTAATGGGTATAGGCAATGTTAGGTTTCTGGGTTGACCATGAGGTATTCATGCATATCTATTATTTTTTTTAAAAACTATACGCTTTATACCGCATAAGGCAGAGGAGGCAGTGTTGTTTGCCGCTATCCGTAAAATATCGGTGTGGTACATAATAGCAATTATATCCTAAAGTAATGTTCAAATTTTATTATAATATGACGAAAAAAAAAATTATAAATTAGCGACCCAAATGTATTATACAGACGTATAAGCAATATAATTGTAAAGTTTCATCAAATCCCATCAGTACTTTTTGCGTGGAATTGGAATGCTTATTATAACATAAGTTTACAAAAAACCTCCTCCTCAAAAGTTGGATAAACATCCATCCCAAACTTTCACACTTATAATACTTAGTAAGAAAGATATTTAGATACATTTTATTATATGTACGATATGTAAATGATATAATTGTTTTTTTTTTTTATTTTATTTTCAGTTCTGGGGAGTCTGCCCGTCAGTTTGGGCCCGTTGTAGGCCGTTCGGTATCTGCTAGCACATCCGTCAACGTAGACTCTGATGGCAGAGGATATTATGATCAATATGCATCCGTTTCTAATTAATGAGTTTATAAAATTGTTGTTAATCTTTTAAAAAAAAGTGTTATTTTCTTGTGAAATTTTAATAAAATATTAAACTTAATCACTAACTTAACTATAACATTGAAGGTATTTAAAAATAATTATTTAAATAAAATAAGCACCAAAAAAAGTTTATATCTTATTTTTATTTAGCACACATATAATCATAATACTGCTGAACAAGCCTCCTTATCATAGTAGAACTCTTACAAAACTTAAATTTTTATATGTTTAATAATAATAAAAATATTTTATGTAAAAATTCAAAAATACATACATACATAAATGTAATAGAATTTATTTTCGTGGCAATTCCAGTCTATACTGAGGTATATTGTAGTTGTATCCAGGAGAAGGCTCAGGAGCAGGTTGAGGCGGAAGTATTGGTTGTGGTGCTGGCTGTGGGATTATGGGTACATGCGGGGGCGTCACGATCACAGCATCGTCCGTTAGCCCAACATCGCGGCCGGTCGGAAACAAATGCTGGCGATACTCCCTATTGTAATATTGTGGTTGAAAATTTTGGGGCACACCATATTGTTGTTGTGGTACACCATATTGTGTCGGTAGCTCCATGCGCCCAAACATGTTTTCTAAGAAAGGAAATTTATTTGTTAATTTCGTCCATAGGCTTGGATTTCCGCCAACTTGGTTGCTTCCTTGACCGCTGCCCCAAAATAATCGTTGAGATGGTTCAAAGCTGAAATTTGGATTTACTTCCACCCCAAATGGATCATTTGGCCCTACATTATAAGGCAACTCCCGTTGTATGTTGTAGCATACAACGACACCTAAAATAAAATAATAATTAATGGAATCGCACGCAAGTAAATATCACAAATGTAAATTATATTATGTAAAAAAAGTAAAATTAATTTTAATAATTTTATAAACCAAATATGTACATATGTATTGGTACGTACCTAATAAACTACAAAATAAAACGGCGTAAAGTGCATACATATTCGCACAAGTCACTGAGCGTCAACTGTGTATCATTGTTGCTAGTGATGGGCCTTTATACTGGCTCTGTTTACTCCTAAAAGTGGACCTTGAAGAAAAATTCTCGTAACCCAATATTGAAAGTGTGAGGTAATGTATGGTAAGGTAGCGGCTCACCCAACGGATGGCACGGCTGGACAATAGGCGCGACATCTAGGTGACTCGTGCGCAGGCCGCGTGCACAGGCTGTGACAAAATGTACCCACTTTTTTCGATTGATACGCTAAACTTGTCATGTACTTAATAAATCGGAGAGGACCAGTCGCGTAACTTACGTAACAACGCTTAAAATAATCTTATATGCAGTGACAAGATTCGACGGCTAATAATTTATAACAGTTTCATGAAAATATCATTATAATAACTATTGAACATTGAACGTGAAGTCGGTGGTTCTATAATATTAGTATATTTTTGTGCAATTCAATTTTCATCTTATAAACGTTTCTTTTTAGTTATTAAAGCAATACAAATCAGGACGTCAATCTTGTAAATAAATTAAAGTGTAGAATTTTCAGTATAAACGTAGGTCAAAAGTTTACACTGATCTTTGTTGCATTAAAAACACATTACGCTTAATTTGTCATTAATACATTATTGACGTGTAGAATCGATAGAGTAAGGAGATAGTAGATATCTGGTGTGAGGCACAGCGTTCACTTGCAGCACGCAATACCTCTAGACTTCAAAGGAAATTTGGGAACGGAGTGATTTAACACCAGGTTCCCTCTGCCTACTCTGCTGTGTGGGATACATTGTAAAGCTAAAAAAGATAAGAAGATATGAAATAGAAATAAATAAATTATAATTGATTTTTTTTGCACGCCCTGTGTACCATGGCAATACATATATGAAAAATTCACTGCAGTGTTTAGGTGTGTTCGCTCAACGTAATCGGCATTATTCATAAGATAACAAATGTTTGTCTTTGATAGTTGTCACAGTACGTACCATAGAAGCGATTTGTGTATCGTTGCCCAATACAGTTTTACTCACGATTTGGAGTACTCATTCAAAATTGTGAAAGCGTCATTTCGTGGCCTGATCATTTTTTTTTTTAAGATTTCGTACGTCGATAGGAAAAAATGGAATCATTTTGTTCCTGGTCCGTCTGTCCATTTTATTTTATCTTAAGATCGCGTGGAGGTAACAAGCTATAATTAATATAATATTTTTAGATGCAATCTAAAGATATGAATATTTATGCATTGATTTTGCAGATTATTTTTTAATTCTCCGTCTAATTAAAACTAAGGGTTCTTCGCATTTATGAAATTTGGCACTAACAACAAAAAGAAAACCTTTATAGTTATTTCATAGAAATAAAGCATTACATATCACCTTCACGCTGTATTCCGCACACAGCAGGGTTGTCAGAGGGAATCTAGTGTTAAGACACTCCGTTCCCCACTTTCTGCCAAATTCTGGAGGCATTACGTGTTGAGTGGCAGAACTTAACGCCGCAATATAAATGCATTAGGCATAAGCATAATCTGAATATCATTTAAAATAAGTACTTGTATTAAGTACTTATTACTTACTTACTAGTCAGTTTTACATATTATTAATTTAAAATTAAACAATATTAAAATTAATAATTTTTATTTTTTTAACATACATATAACATACATGTGATGTGTATTGCCAATATTTCGTTATTATTAATAGAGACAAGTCGAAACATTAATCAGATTCTTATCTCAAAATCAAGTTAAAAGTTCAGCTGAGATCAGCAAGTTAGGAACTTGGTCAATGGGTCAACAATTCAACTATTTTAATATGTCACTGTGTATTAATTTGATGAAATAATAAATAATCTGATGTTTTACGAATAAATTACCTTTACTTTTATTTTTTGATAGTAAAAATATTTTTCTTTATATCATACATCGATATAATAATCGGCAATTTCGTTTATAATTTATTTTTCAGATAGAAAAATTCAATCCAGCATTTTCAGAAATTGTAATTACCAACATATATCAAAACAATTTTTTTGCTCAAATATTAAAATATATAACACCATCGAGGGCGATAACATTTTCCGGTAGATGTATCTGTAGTCCGCGAGACCTAAGCTGAGCTTTGAATTTTAGATGAGCCCGAACCGGTTTATACTCCTTTTTGACAACTGGCCTACACTTCTTGTACCGATAGCAGGATTTAATTCAAAAGTAGTAGGTAAAGTTGGTACTATTACTGTACAGGAATGGAAAATTTACGTGGTTAAACATTAAAAAATCAATGTGGATACACTCCAACTACAGGAGAAGAACATATATATTTATTTAGCTGCATTTATTTAGCCGGTATTATTTTTAGCTGCACGGCGTATCCCGCTCATAGTAGGGTAGATAGGCAGAGGGGGCCTGGGGACCTAGTATTAACTTGTTAAGACATTTACAGTTCCGTTACCAGAAAGTGGGTAACTATGGGATTAACTCTGGGAGACATTGCGTATTATATGGAAAAACTCAAAATAGTAGATATTTCATTTCCACGAGAAGGAATCAAACCCGTTGCGATTGCTATCGCACGCTTGCGCCCCGGCGCCATTGCTGACTTCAATCTGACTGGCTAGTATTTTTTAAATGATTTCTATTTAAGATTTTGTTTTTAATTTTTTTTGCGACCCTTCTTTTATGAACACTCGTAAATGTAAAGTTCGGCTTTTAAGACTCCCGAACTGTATGTAATTATGAAAAAAGAAGAGACGTTATTTTTAAAACTAAAATTGCTCTAAATGGAACTACTAGATGCAGTCAGTTTGAATTACACTACGACGGTGCCACTCTGTTTTGATACTGCAACAAATTACGCTATAAAATATCATTGTATATAACTCTTATTTCTTTATATTATAATCTACCAGCATAATTTAGTACCGATGTAACCACAAGTACCAACGTACAATGGATACCACAGATGGTTTTTTATTTATTACATATTAAATGCCAAAATTATCAAGTGAGCTTTCGATCAGCTTATTTTGCAATAAGTGTTTTAAGTAGGCGAAACACCTTAAGTTAAGAGCTGGCTTTATGTAATAGGTATAAGATTGCAACAGGAGAAGCGTCAAAAATGTAAATAATGTGTATAATATTCCATAACAAAGAAATTAAATATAATGTATATAATTTAGGTATAAGCCACATATATATATATATATATATATATATATATATATTTGCATTTAAGTGTATAAAATCTAGTGAAAAGAAAAAGTTTAAAATTCTCAGCACGTAAGATAGTATTTACTGCGTCGGTTACGTCTCACATTGTTTATTTATTTTAATTTGTTAAAAGTTTGCCCAATTGTCCAACACGTACAGATATTTGTATTGGTTGTAAGTAATGAAGTGTCCAACATATATATTTAGTTTTATTTGAAGTAGAATAATATTGTTTGTAGTTTCCATACCAATGTTGTAATTGCGCATAATTTATATTAAGGAATATGTTAAATTTTCTTAATGTCGACAAATTTTGGAGTCGACACTAGTAACTATTGTTTAATTTGCTGTATATAACGTATTTCGTAATTAATAAATAGACAAACGAATGATAATGAAATTTGAGCAAGTACAAAATATAAGTAAGTCTTAGGCCTAGTGTATATAACTATATGTGATAAGTATGTTTGTAGCACCTCAGTCGTACCAATAAACACATGCAAAAATAATGTATATTTTTTTTTATTTATATTATAAAACATAAATGTCATATAAATATTAATATAACGGATAAAATGTGTGAATAGGTAATTAGAAACATGACGGTGATGCACATAAATAGCCGCTGCATGTTTAAATAACTCATTAATTGAGAGATTCATTCATTTAGGTAGAGATGTAGCCTATTTTCAGCCTTTTCTAGTCCATTTTTCAACCAATTAAATCTCTCCCAGGAGTTTGGGTACCAACTGTCAATCCTAATGAGCTATTAGGCTTGTTTTTTTTTTTTTACTTTCTCAATCGGCCCTCATGCTTTGTCAATCTTTAAGTCAATTAAATTACTTTTACTTAGAATATTACAAATATTGTCAGATATATATATATATATATATATATATATATATAAATTATTACAATGACAAATCTCTTTATAAAACCATTAGCATCACGACACTTATTTATATTTCGATTTAAAACGACTCAGCTAATCAAGTCAATTTAAACACACAAATCTATCTAGCAATTTTAAATATTAATAATGCTATTACAAACTAGAGGTTGAAGAACTTTAAAACTACTTTATATTTGTAAAACACACCTGTTTTCACGATACCAAACAAAAGTTATCCGGATGTGATGATTCAAATACATTCAATATTGTAAAAAATCATTCATGCAAGGATCTTTATGCGAATTCGACGATGAAATAAAAAATAAAACACGAAAACTCGTGAAATGGATAATATTAATTTTGTTTGCAATATATTTTAAGCCTTTAAGAAACATATTTACTATAACTAAACTACGAATTGCATAATTAGTTACGTCTTCAAAGATTTCATAGTTAAATATATAAGGTGTAGATAAAATTTCTTCCCTGTGGTATTGAGGCAAAGTGCGACTCTGCCTACCCAGCTGTATGCGGGATACGTGTTGATAAAAAAAAATTAAATAAAAAAATTACCGAAACGATGACCGTATGAATTAAAAAATAAATTTAACTAATAGTTGATTGTCAAATTATTTAAAATAACAACGAATATTTAGACGTTTTGGAATAAGAGAGGTTTATACGTTTAAAATACAAGCTTGTCACAAAATTGAGACATATCCTGCTTCATGGTGTGTTTCGGAATTTACATAATTGATCAATTAGAACAATAGCAGTGTTTAAACATTTTGAATGCTAAAGTAAATTTATTTCTGAGCTTTATGAAAAATATGTGTTGTAAAGAGATAGATCACAGGAACACCTGGAGATGAAGAGTTGAAATTGAAGTTGTTGAAGTTGAAATTTAAATTATATACTCAGATCAGATCTACGGCCCCGTGATTTCCTGAAAAAAAAAACATATTTCTACATTTACACTATAAAAGGAATCAAAATTAATAGGGTACTTCCGGTTAACCCAGAATTATGAAATTTGGCAACTATCATCTACCGGTAGTCCAGGAAAAAATCTGTAAACTATACATTTATATTTAAATATAGTTAAATCCTTAAAAAACAATAACCTTAAAGGGGGGCAAAATTTGGTATTAAAGTCGCTAGTTCTAGTGAGATATCAGATGAAAAGGTTCGGTTATCAAGCTAAGCTTGAATTTCAGAAATAGTTCAAAACCTCCAAATTTTATACGGAACCCTCGGTGGGCGAGTCCGACTCGCGATTTTTATTGTGTTTGCGTTAAATTAATAACTATTTTATTTTCTTATTTCTAAGAAATATATGTGTGTGTTTTATATATATATATATATATATATATATATATAAATGTGGTATTTTGGAGGAAATAAACAGTTGATCAATAAATTAAAACACTCGCTAGCGAGGGTGAAGTCATGCAAGAGCAACCACCGTCTAATCATGATAGAAACATTTTGGATTTTCCTGATGAATAAAAAAATGTAAAACTTTTTCTTTTATAATAATAAACAAATAACATACGTGGGCGGTGTATTACATCATTTTCTAATGAATTATTTATATATTGTGTCTAACCTTCTTGCGCTGGTGAACAATGGGTGAGTCGCATGATTTTATCTGCATACATTAGAGTAGGTGATTTACGGAAATTGTGTACAAGATTAACAATCTAGTATTTACTAAATGAAATCAATTGTTAAAACACATTTATTAGATTTTTTTGGTTTTCAAAATATATATAATGTTAGCTTTTGTACCTGCTACGTATGTACGTAATTAACACTTGCCGGCTAGCAATCCGTTAGATAATTAGAAACCTTTAATACAAGATCCTGAATTTATTATTGTTACTTTTGACATCAGTTATTTCTTTTTATCCAATAAAATTAATCTAGCATAATTAAAAAATAAGTACTATGTGTTTTTTTTAATTTCTTAAAAAAAAAAATATTTTTTTATGAATAAATTAAGTATGTACCTGTACAACAATATTTTATGTAAGTTATTAAAGCTCGTCATTAGTGACATTGAGGATCTAGTTTATCTACTTGGAATACGGATGTCAGTTGACTCAGACGGTTCACAGATCGAATAAACTAGCGTTCACCTGCGGCTTTGCCTGCTTAAAGTTATTGTTATATTATTCCCAAATTAAGCAAAATCTTTACATAAATTGTAGCCTATCTCTTATTCTGATGTACATACAAACTATATTACTTTAAAGTTTCATCAATCCATAAATCCGTAAAATAGTGTTTGCGTAAAAGTGTAAACATCCAGCCTTCGTCACAAACTTTCACATTATTTATATGTATTAGTATGAAAAGGATTAGTATAGGAAATATCTATAATATATTATAATAATAACGCGACTGTTAATTAATAAAACCAAAGTAAATGTCATCTATTACATATATCCGTTTGAAAAAACATCGACTACGTCAATTATCAAGTCACAAGAAGGCGGTAGGTAAGTATATCCAGTTTTAAAAAATTTTGAAGGTAATAGACTTAAACAAATATTTTTCATGCTTTTTATTTAAAATGACTGAGGAAGTCAATTGGTGTTGTATTAACGTTATACAGACAATGATTCATGTTGTCTTTACTTAAAAATGTATAATAATGTATAAGTATAGAACTAAGTAAATAGGTGAGAGAATTAAGTGATTCGGAAATTTTCCGAATATTTTCTTATTTATATTTTTCTTCACCTATGTATGTACATTACACAAAAAAAAAGAATATTATTAAAGATTAAAAGTGTCTAGATAAATATAATATATAACCGGTTTTGTGACTAATGTGGTAATCCCTGCTACATACGTACAATACTTTTAGGAATGATACATCGTTGTGTCTCATGTGCCTCAAAATTTGTTGAAAAAAAAAACTATAATTTAACAAGCTGAAGGTTTTATACATTAAATCGTGTTTTTATTGCAGCTTCTGGTCTGACCATCATTATTTTTTTGTCTCTTTGTCAAAATATGATCTTTATATTATATTTTAACATTTATAACCTGACTACAAATAATGTATAAACTTTATTATAGACATCACGATATCAGAAGTTAGGCATTTTTTTTAATTGCGCTGTTTGACAATTAAATTGCTTATTTTATTTTAGACTATATTAAAAATTAAAAAAATTTGTAATTCAACTATAAGAATATTTAAAACACTGTAGAAAAATATTGAATTTAGCATTACGTGATCCACAATATCCACAGTATCATACATTATGTAATGGCACTTATAAATAAGTAAAGGACGATAATGTTATTTATAAAAATATTTATTATATACTTTCTAAATAAATGCTTATATCTATCTCACATGAAGTATATCACAAATAATTATTAAATAAAATATTGCTATCATAACTTTATAATAGTCTTGTTTCGAAACGTTAAATGCTGATCGCTTACACCTTCTGTATTATTTATTTCGTTGATGCTCATTTTCCGTAACCTGGAAAAATTAAAAAATATTAAACTCCTAGAATCTAGACAATTATACTTCCTATTTAATAATTTATAAAGTAAGTTTTAATATTAAAGGTTTAATAATTGCATATTGCAACATTAACTAAATCCATTATTAAATATTTACGTTAAAATTTGTTTCTGAGATATCGTAAAAGGAACACGTATATATATATAAAACATATAGAAAAAGGTATGAATCAATATTATGTTACGTATGCAATATGATAAGTGGATGTCTTTGGTGATGAATACCTGTTGGTATTCATAGTGGTTTATCTATATTATTGTGTATGGAAATCATTAAAGATTAAAACCACAAATAAAAAAGTATGGAGAGCGTTTTTAATTTTTTATCATTTAAAATAATTTACATTATATATAGTTACCTCCTTTGATTCCTGCAGATGCATGAGCAGACGCTGCGCTACTTGCAAAACTTCTTCCCGCCGCAAAGCTCCCAGCATTTGCATCTGCAATACTTTGAGATGCTGCTAAAGCGCCAGATATAGTGTTCAAACCAGCTGTTCCTGAAGTACCTTGACTGTCACCATGGACAAAACTGTTTCCATTTTCATGGTTGGAAGCAGATTCACAGCCAGTTCTGCATCCGGGGATGCTGATACTTGGATTAGCATCGAATGTTGAACCCGCATTAGCGAAAGCAATGGCATTTGCATGCGCACCTGCGTTAGCTTGAGAACCAGCATTTGCTTGTGCTCCAAATTGTTGGTTAAATGAAGGGCTTAAGGGTTTGTCGTTTAATTCAAATCCACTTGTAGGTACGTGACTATCAGAAGATCCAGGTGCACTGTCAATTATACCACCAGTATGAATGGCTTTGGAGTGCTTTCTATCATCGAAGGGTCTTAAAAACCCTGGTGGACCGCCAAATCCTCCCGAGTAGGCGACTGCTTTTGCATTGGCCGATGCAGATGCTGAAGCGAAAGCTGTATTTATAGAACCATCAGATTTTCCAATAGTCGGTTCTTTTTTATCTTTGGTACCACAAGCTTCCGAATTACAAGGTAAGGGATTATAACTACTTGGTCCTGATGAATGTGATTTTGTTGGTAAATTGTACTCATTTGGCTTTAGCAATCCTTGTGGTGCACCGAAACCACCTGAGTATGATGGCAGCTTTGCTTTGTTGTCATTATTAAACAAGCTAGGCTTTGCTGGTAGTACATTCGTGGGGGGATTATGAACCGGAGGAATTAAGCTAACACTTGGCTTTGATATAATTTCAGGCTGACTTGAAGAATGTGGTAATTTTCCATAACTGTTGCCTTGTGAATTGTGCGCACTAGATGAAACTGTATTCGGTTGTGGAGAAAACTTTGTATTAGCTGGAAAACTTGCATCAATAGGTCCAGCTGGTCCGCCAAAACCTCCAGTGTAAATAGGTGATTCTTTGGCAGGTAAATTTACATTAAAATGTGGTTTATTAATACCTAGGGATGGAACAGGTGAACCGAGTCCAATATTTCCATTTATAGATCCACTTGGACCACCAAAACCACCAGTATACACAGGAGGCGATATTTTTGGTGCATTAATATCTCCAGTATTTTTAGGGATATGAGCAAATCCTTCGCTTGGTACCAAGGAGGCAGATATATGTGGAGGATGAGGAGCAGCTGTAACAATGCCTATGCTTGGTCTTGTAGGTATATGAGCAGAATTATCATTACTCGAATCGATGGATCCAGGTCTTTGTACATAGTCAGGTTGTAATTTTGGATTAGAGTATGATATTCCTAAATCAGATTGTGTTGATAAAGAACCATGCACATTATTGTTTGCACTTGAACTTCCAAATCCATTGTTATAATAAGGAGTGTCTTGTTTAGGCACCGGAACATTTAGAGAACTGACACCAGAGTCTGTCGGAGTAGCAACACTTTGTGATCCTAAATTAGGATTTACTGATATAGACGGTTGGCTAGGATGTGAATTTAAATGAATATTGTTAGGTAATGGACTCACACTGTTATAATTGTTATTATTATCATAAGAATTAATATAAACACTACTAGGTTCTTGTTTTGACGCTTGCCCGGAAGTACTTATCTTATTAGGTATGTTTTCTTCTTGAGGGATGAATGAGCCTATATGTTTATTTGAATTAAACACGTCATTATTTACTGAATGTTCGGCACAATAAGGACCACTACAAGACGAAGGCTGTTGTGGAATTAATGGAGCCTGTGGACTTGACGAGCCACAATTCGAGTCAGTGCAACTCGGAGATGTAGCTGGGAACTTTGCTGGGGAGTTTTGTTGATAGAAATTTCCAGATCCCTGATTTAGTGATGAAAGAGAAGCACTATTAGGTAAACTTGGATTTGAGCCAAGTATAGGTACGTTATAGCTAGAGGGCGGATTGCCACTAGAATACGAACCACCTGGATTGCAGTTATGACTAGTACACGCAGGCCCAAAACTAGGAGTATTTAAAAATACTGAAGGTTTTTGAGGTTTTGGTACAGCAGAATTTGAAGAAGGTGAAAGTGGAATGAAAATATCATGGTCGTTTGTATCTGACGATGCCGTGTTAGGAATTTTAGGAATTACATTTGAATCACATTTTCCGTTAGAACAATCAGATCCTTCGTAAGCAGAGTTTTCATTATTTTCGGAATTTTTATTATAAGTGTCACCATTATTGAACACTTGTTGATGAGATCCATCCTTAATTGGTATATTTCCTGAGAAAGTTGGACTACATTGACCGGACGCACAGTCATTATTGTCTGAAGGTAAAACTGATTGAGACTGGGGTTGTAAACTGCCACCTAAATCGCATTTTCCCGATGAGCATTTTTCATTGTTTTGTGACGGCAAAGATGATCCCGCAACTGCCCCAGCAGCTCCTGATGCAAAAGCTCCACTTTGAACTCCATTATTTGAATCATGTAATGAAGAGGGAGCGATTATTCCATTATTCTTGCATCCACCAGATTGACATCCGATGCTAGGTATTCCATTAGAACCCGCACCATTAAAAGTGAATGAACTCGAACTAGAACTTGAACTAGAGCTTGATGATGCAAAACTTGATGAGGAGGACTTAGAGAAACTTCCTGAAAATCCCGCGCCACTTGGAATACTTAAAGAAATAGGTTGTGCCACACCAAAAGCACTAGCTCCAGCATTAGCCTCAGCTAAAAAAGAAACATTTTACGAAATTATTAATTGTTAGTAAAAATCTTCTCGTAAAAGGAAGGAAGAACAATGTTATATTTATAAATCTAATAAAATGAAGGAACAACTTGATAAATACATAATTCACACATAAGAAGGTTATGATTTTCACAATGAGCGATTTCGCTATTTTTAGATTTTACTCATGTCGATTTTTGAAATGAATATATATAATTTTAATAATTCATTTAAAAGCATTTCAGGCGTTTATAAAATTGTTACATAAAAAAATATAACATAACAAATAAAATAGAAATTTTTTTTTTTAAATTTTTAGTTTCACGTTGTATCTCGCACATAGTAAGGTAATTATTGTTAAGACACTCTATTCCCGCCGATTTCTGAAGGCATTGCATGTTGAGTTGCGAAAATCAAAGCCTAAAGCGTAACCAGATGTTAATTATTTCAATTCCTTGAGTAGGAATCGAACCACGACAGGCGTCATTTAATAACAGGATAATCACATGTAAATGATGTAATCAAATAAATGAACTACACAGTATCTCAAAATAATTAGCTCTTTCTCTTTTTTTCTATTTCTAAATTATATTATATTATAACATGAAGCCATATTAGGACATATTTCTATATGTATTTTAGAGATTTTATAATAATGTTTCTCTTGAACTTAGGTGAAAATAAAAAAATTGTCAAAATAAAAGGGCCCTCAATTACCGCTGAAAATATTTTACTGATTGCTGTGTTGAACAGAATATAACATTTATTGAAGGGTAACTGACCTTTGGCTAGTGCTCCAGTTTTAACACCATATCCATAAGGAGTTCCACTCACTAAGCCCACAAGGGCAAGCGCAATTACACCCGAGAGCTCCATGTCGGAGAAGATCGGCGTTCACAATGTTATTGTTTTGCCGCCGCCAGCCTTTATATAAAGCAATACACAAATAGACACTTTTGTATTCAACAAAAAAAACCTGTTGGCGTTTACTGCGAATTTGAACTTGTGCTCGTGTCGCTGACGTTGGTTTCCCCGCTCATACGCATAGTAATGGCCTTTGAGACGACCACGCCAATATTATTACTCACGTATTTTTTTTATTACATATATTTATTTTTTATAAGCTTAGTCGAGACACTCGTTGGAAAATACACTGTCCCTGTAACGTGCGTAAAGCAATTTACAATGGCAGCATAACGTTGTGGTTTATTAATGTGTTTGAGATATTCTCATATAT
>JBAIZZ010000157.1:94471-109021 GCA_037355905.1 Heliconius aoede
AAAATGGCTGACAGTGATGATGAGTACGATCGTAAAAGAAGAGACAAGTTCCGTGGTGAAAGAGGAACAGCGGAAGGGAGCAGCTATAGAAGCAGCGATAGACGGGAAGAAAGGGGTCGAGGACGGGAGGAGTGGAGTGAAAGGTAAACTCTATTATATGTCGTGTATACTAGTCGTTATTTAACACCACAACATTTTTTCGTGTTACAAATGATTTTCCACATATAACCTGTTACAGAACCCTCACTCTACCTTTAGAATCCTCCAAATTTAGTACTCCTGCTCCTAGAACCTTGAAGCGCTCTTTTTCTCACGCTGTGAGGTAATTTTTTAATTATTGTTAAACCAAAGTAATTAAAAGAAGGTAAGTTAAACTCTTATATGAAACTTTACATATATTGAATATGTACTTTAGTATATTTTGATAGTATCTTAATAGAAAGTCAAACATTGCCTTTCATTTGTATAAGAAGTATTATGCTAATAACACTTACATATAGTATAAACAAAATGTTGGAGCATTGATGTACAATGCTATAAAATTGTCATAAAATTTCATCAGATCTCGAGGAGGCCGGTCAGGGCCTGACTACAGGGATTATCGTGGTGGAGCTAATGCAAGCCGAAGCTACTCTCCAATAAGAGGAGAAGGTCCCCCAAGTAAAAGAATCAGACCAGATTGGCCTGTTGATGACAGAAGATATGGAGGAATGCCACATGATTCTTATGGGTCTTATGGCTGGGCACATGATCATTTCGGTCCACATCCAGCCCATCAAGGTTATGGTCAACCAATGCCTCCTGTGCCTGCAAGGTAAGATCTGAGTATCAATTATTTACTTGGACTTAAAAAAAAAACTAAATCTAAGTAACTAAAACTAATCTATGTTGACATAAAACAATGGAATCACAAAGTTTCAATATTAGAATTCATGTTTTTGAATATTTTAATAAAAATAAATTAAATAAATCAGCTTCACGCTGTATCCCACACACAACAGGGCAGGCAGAGAGAACCTAGTGTTAAGACATTCTGTTCCCCACTTTCTGCCAATTTCTGGAGGCATTGCATGTTGAGTGGCAGAACTCAACGCCACCCTTTGCCTTGAAATTAATATTTTAATACATAGTGCAAAATTTATATTTTTTAACTTATTAAAATTGTAAAGAAAAAGTTACCTTAACTTATGCATTGTTTTATGTGCTTGATCTATAGTAATATTACACAATGTCATTAAATTTGGTCAAAATATTGAACAAATTTTTTGTACAGTGATTATGATGTTAGGGATGCTGTGCTGCCAATGGGCCCAACAGATGGGCCTCCCACAATGATGTCCTTCAAAGCATTCTTGGCTGCTCAAGATGACTCTATAACTGTAGATGATGCTATCCTGAAGTATAATGAATATAAACTTGAATTTAGAAGACAGCAACTAAATGAATTTTTTGTTGCCCATAAAGAGGAAGAATGGTAAGATAAAAATCCTTGTACAGCTTATTACTAGTAACAATGATGGAAATCTCAAAATACATAAATACAACAAAGAGTACAGATTATTGACAATTAGAATAAATTTCTGATGTAGATGAATAACTTTATCAGTTTGCTGAAACTTAAAAGATTCTATACCATAACCAATTATAATGTGAAAAATAAAATACTAATAACATATAAACACAGCACTTAAGTTATGGTTAGAATTTTTTAAATGTGCAAATTTTAATAGAAAACTTTTTTCCCAACAGTCTACAGCATATTCAGACGGATTTGCCGGACATCATAAAGAGAAATAATGCAAACTTTATGCAAATGTTAAATGCCGTGTGTTAGTTAGTGTTAGCTAGTTATGATCGCGTTGACCCGTAGCGCGCAATGCTACGGGTTTCGTTTTTGTTAGGGGTAGGGTTTATATATTCCACAAATGTGGAACAGGTGAGATTATGAAGATTTTTTAAATATTTTAAAGCATTATTAGTTTGTGTATTAATTTCACAGGTTTATTTTAACAGGTTTATTAGACCAAATTCCTGGGAGTGCATTGTGGATGGAACCATATCTGGAAAACTTCACCATGAACATATCCTATAAACTTTTTTAAATGTTTTCTTTGGAAATTGGTCTTTCTTTCACACACTGTTTGTAGCATTATTAAAGATAATATTACAGTGTAATAATTATTGCATTGTTTGTTTTATAGGTTCAAGATAAAATACCATCCTGAAGAGTCAGTGAAGCGCAAAGATGAGCAACTTGCAGCATTAAAGGTAATATATTTCACTATGTAGCCAAATAATATATATATATCTTGGCTTCACACTAGAGAAGTCTGTCTTATGGGTAGATTACAAAAGTGTTTGTAAGAATTTTTTTTTAGATGAAATATTACATAACAAAAATATTTGTACTGATGGATAAGTCATCATTGTTGGCCCAATGTAATTCTCAAGTCTTTTGTATGGTAAACAAAAATCTAAGCTTAAAATATCCACCATATATGTACCATAGAGACCATTGTCAAGAATAATATGACTATAAATTCCCATGCAGGGGGAATGATGATTATATTTACATCATTTTCATTTCCTTGCTTTGGTGAATAAAGTGATGCATTTAGTGCGAAAATATAGTAATAAATTCAAAAGGAAAATGAATATGGCTTTCATTATAGAGTGTAATAAATGCTTCGTCATCTATGAGTCCTTTAATTTTGTGGTTTCAGAATCGCCTCCACGTATTTCTTGAGCTACTTGAACAGGGAGAACTGGACAAGGTGTCTGTGGATGTGGACAAGTCAGACAAGTTGATAAGATTACTGGACACAGTGGTTATCAAGCTTGAGGGTGGTACAGAGGAAGATCTAAAAGTTTTAGATGAACCAACAGCTGTGGAAATCACTAATGATAAACAAGGTAAAGGCCTTTTAAATTGTTTTTTTTACTATCCTTTTTTTAAATATATTTTTATATACATGTCTTGTAAAAGTCAAACTGCGGCATTGAGTTTTGCGTTCTCAACACGTAATATCTCTAAAATTTTGCGAAAAGTAAGGAATGATGTGGATTCCCTCTGTCTAACAAGCTATAAGCAGCATATAGCGTGAAGCTATAAAATAATATTGCAACAACTTTGCACTTTATTTTTTTCTCAAAGTAGACAACATCCATATTACCTATATACTACCATTAATTATGTAGTTAGGGTTACTTTAAAAAACATGTCGCTATTATAAGAATATATCTATCTTTTTAGTAGATAGTTGATAGCTTTTTTATTTGGGTGCCTAGTATTTTTTCCCTTGGTATATTGTCTTTTTTAGCTTCACGCTGTCCTGCATATAAATAGCAGGGTAAGCAGATGGAACATAGCTTAACTTTCAATTTCATTAAGCGTTTGTCTTGTTAGCAGAGCGTAAAAATTAAAGGGAAGTGAATCCATAACCGTCGCAGTTTATAATGGGACCCTATACCGATGCGCTGAGACCACCTATCTATATAAATGTTTTTTCACTCTCCTTATGTTTCCAGACAAAAATGACACTGAAAAAGCTGTTGTGATTGATGTAGATGCAGTGAAAGTAAAAGATGAAAAAGAGAATACACCAAAAGATAAGGTAAAATTACATATTTTTTAAATATGAATGTAATTACAAAAAACTTGTAATTATAAGTAAAATTTTGTAAAATAATACTAAAGAGATCTTATATCATTCAATTATATTTAAAAATATGGAACGATATTTTAAATTGAATTCAATTCCTAATCAGAAGAATGAATTGTTTTGATTTCTAGAGTATAGATTTTCAATGTTCAACAACGTAATATCGCGAATTCGTAAAATAAATTATAGTAATGCTAAGTACGGAATATAGCATGAAGCTATAAAAAATGTCTTCCCTCTATATATAAATATATATATAATATATATTTATATATGCAATTTATATACCAGTGTAGGAAACAAATTTAACTTAAACATGTGTAGGAGAAAAACGACGAGGCTCCAAAATCGACGGCCCCACTGACAATGGAGATCGATCCACATCTCCGCCAGCTTCAAGAACAAGCGAAACTGTTTTCACGTTTCAATTCGGCTCCTGGAACAGAACCTGGTCCAACTGAGGCAACTGAAAAAGAACCTCGTTTGTATTTTTTTCTATTTGTTAACCCATACCACATTCACGCATATAACAACAACGGTAAGCTAGCAGAGGAAACCTAGTGTCGAGAAACTATGTTCCCCATTTTTCGACTATTTTTTAAAACATTCCGTGTTGAGTGGCGGGCCTCGACGTCGCACTTTGTCTTGTTACCAGAGCAAGGAAAAAAATATTACATGATTTATTTCCTTGTATGATATTTTTTTGTCAGCATTTTGCCATAGTCAGTTGTGATACAGCATGAAGTCGAAAAAAATTAATACTACTAAATACTGTGTACTAATGTTAATATTACATAGTGAAATCCCTAATAACTGTAAATATTTATTTCTTTAATAATTTACAGCACCGCCAGGTTCATCATCGAGCTCCTCATCTTCAAGTTCATCATCATCAAGCTCAGAAGACGAAGGTGAAACGGAGAAGCGGCACAAATCTAAGTCGAAATCTAAATCTAAATCGAAAACTCCTGATACATCTCCTAAAAAGAAGGAGCGGTCAAAATCTCCTGTAGAAAAAGAGACAGTTGATGAGAGTAAAGAGAAAGATGAGAGCAATGACAAGTCTGAGCATTCTAATGACGTTGTTATTGAAAAGAAGGAGTCACGAGCTCTGCATAAAACAACTTCCATTTTCCTGAGAAATTTAGCACCCACTATAACTAAAGCTGAGGTTGAAGCTGTAAGTGGTGATGTTTTTTTTTCATTTCACTAAGTATACTGTCAGTGGCTAGTTGTCCATTTAGGAAAAACTTTGACAAGAATTTTATAATTAAATTAATTTTTTAAACACTGGGTATCTAAGCTATCTCAATTGTATATTTTAGTTTTTCTTATAACAATCAGGCATCATAGTAAGACACTCCATTCCGCACTTTTTGCCCAGTTTTTAACGTAGCGGAACTCAACGTTAGACCTTTGCCTTGGTGCCAGAGTGAAGAAATGAAAATATTAATAATAAATAATTGCGCTACGACGGCCCGTAGTGTTTTATGCATATATATGATATGATAAAATATACAATTACATATGATTTAGATGTGCAAACGCTACGGCGGGTTCCTGCGCGTGGCGCTTGCGGACCCGCTACCGGAGCGGCGTTGGTTCCGCCGCGGCTGGGTCACCTTCCGCCGCGAGGTCAACATCAAGGATATATGCTGGAATCTTAACAATATACGGGTGACTATTATGAATAAATTTAACTCAACTTTTGGCTCACATGCTACAGGGTAAAGATAGAGAAGATAGAAGTGTCAATACAGACAATTCTCTATTTACTACCCAAGACAATATAAAACAATTGTTAACAGTTGCGCGAGTGCGAGCTGGGTGCCATCGTGAACCGCGACTTGCAGCGTCGCATCCGCGCGGTGTCGGGAGTCACACTGGAGCGCGCCGTGCTGCGCGCCGACGCGCGCCTCGCTGCCCGCCTCGCGCACCACCTTGATGCTCGCTCTCGCCTCTGGAGTGACGCGAACCAAGTCCCCGCTCACGCCGCTGATGTAAGTACTGCCGTCAAGCGAGAAGGGCGCGGCCGTGACCCGCGAGCTGCTGCTCGTGTGGGACGTCACGCTGGAGCGCGCATAATCGCCCTCGCGCCCGTTGCCCCTGCGCACTTTTCCGCTATTCCACTGTGCCACCATAAATCATTTAGATACATTTTCTAATTGTATATTGTGATGTTGAAACTATACTTTGTTTTATTTTACTTTTCAAAATATATTTCAAATTTTTTATACAAAATAATTTTCCACTCTCATAGAACTTCAGCTTGAATTCGAAAAATCCAGTGCTACATAAGATCACAGAACACCTAATAGAAGAGGCATCCACTGAAGAGGAGGAGTTGTTAGGCCTGGAGGCGTCCTCGGAGTCTGTGAACCAAGAACAACCCGACCCGGAGCTAGTGCGTGTTCTCGACCGCCTCGTGCTGTACTTACGTATAGTTCACTCGGTGGATTATTACAATCACTGTGAATACCCTTATGAGGATGAAATGCCTAACCGCTGTGGAATTATGCATGCACGAGCTGGAGCACCTGCTAATAAGGTATTCATTGTTATATATTAAACACAGAGTATACTTATTTATGACCTTGTTATGCAATTGTTTTTATTTTAGCATTTTATTATTTTTCTTTGACATCACACAGCATTTTGAGTCTGCGTGTTGAGTGATAGAAATCAAAATGCCGTGTATTTTTATCGAAGTGACAGGACAGGAAACTAAATAATTTTTCTGACTGGAAATCAACAAGCACAAGATTTACAGTCAGATGCTGTGCCGACACGACAGCTTCTTATTAAATTATTACCTCAACAATGTCTTTATTAAGATTATCTATATAATTCAATTCTTCTAAACAGCCAACTCAACAAGAAATTCAAGATTATATCAAGGCATTCCAAGGCAAAATGTCAGCTTTTCTCCAAGATGTTAAACCATTAACTGACGAAGAGCTGCAGAAACTTGGTATTAAGGTAATTGTTGCATGATTTTGTAGCTTGACACTATATGCTGCATATAGAAGCAAGAGGCGGTAGAAAGACACCGAAAAATATTCATTCTCCTGAGTGGGTGAGGCAGAGAAATTAAAACTCCCACTGTATGGCATGGCAAAAATATGGCAAAAGTTTGTCAAGTTACTTTATTGTATATAGCTCGTAGTCATTATTGACTCACTTTACCATATAACTACCTACCCTCCTGCTTTACAAGTTATTAAAAACATGGTATTCATAATAATTTTAATAATCAATGAAAAATATATTAGGTTTTACATTTAATACAATAATACATAATATGATACTTGTCATATAGTCTAATACAAACATATTACAATATTTAACATATATGACGTTAGTGCTTTAACTTTATCAATCCAGGATCCAGATGCAGAAGTGGAAAAATTCATACAATCCAATACACAAGAATTAGCTAAAGACAAATGGTTGTGTCCACTCAGTGGGAAGAAGTTCAAAGGTCCTGATTTTATTAGAAAGCACATTTTTAACAAACACGGGGAAAAGGTAATTCATTGTTATATAAGGTATCATTTAGTTTATTATAAGGAAAATAACGAAAACTACTCTAAACAGTGATAAAAATTCCGATCATGATGATCCAATGATAATATAATATATGACTATAAGTATAGATTGCATTACTTTTTTATTATTATCATTAATTGTAATAGAAATATAATTGTAATAAAAGTGTTTTTTAAGCAGTCCATATATTAATTTTTATTAATATTTAATTTCATTGAAGAAATATAAGTGAATTATGTTCGTTTTTTCACATAATAACATCATTGGGTAAACCCGACTTTGAAATAATAGGAAAACTTATGATCATTCTTAAGTATATTTATTATGTCATAAAATATTTTTTCTAGAAATATGTCACAATCCTTTCATACACTATTGCTACGTTTTTTGACAAATACAAAATTATATGTATGTTACAAAAACTTTTAGTAATAAAAAGTTTTTGAAGTGGATTCTAAAAAAGCATACTTTTAGGCCATTTTCTATATAGATAAAACTATCGAATTATGTATATATTTTATGATCAATACATATATTTTTTTCACCGAAAAAACAGTAATTAGTTCTCTATACAATGTCTATATTTTTTTTTCATCATGTATAACATTTTCGAGTAGGTCGATTTTGATCATTTTTTTTACTTAATGTCTAAAGCCTTAATTGGTATTATCATAGACATTCACCACGACTCCCAAGTTTTTATTCAGTATATTGGTAGACACGGTGTGTGCAGGAGCAGCCTGGAAAAGCCAAACGTATCGACGACCGAGTACATGGCTACCTGAAGCCTGGACCTTATCAATTTCTATAGATCCTGAATCAGCCAACTCAATATAGTTAACGTTATGCCACAGGTGGACGAGGTGCGCCACGAGGTGTCGTACTTCAACGCGTACGTGCGCGACGTGCGGCGCCCGCAGCAGCCCGAACCGCCGGCGCGCGCGCCGCCGCCCTCCATGTACGCCGCGCCGCCGCACCCGTAACTACACTAGCTTAACTTATACTTTTTTTTTAAAGTGTTTTATTTTATCCACATGGTGAAAAGTAAAATGTTTTTGTAGAAAACGTACAAAGACCTGGGACGGTTTCCACGTTAGGGGCCAAAAACAACAACATAATTTTTTAATGTTTTTTTTTAAATTAATATTACATTACACAAATGTATAAAAAATTCGATATCGCTTCATAGCTGCGTATGGCGTGATTGGGGGTAAGAGAGCTTGGTTTCCTTGAGGCGCGGGTTCTACATGCGCTTAAATAATTATATTTTCGAAAAAAATGTTATTCCTTGAGTGTGGAATTCTATTCTATCAGCTTCACACTGTATCCCGCACACAGCAGAGGGAAGCTCTTGTCGAGACACTCCGTTCCCCACCATTTCCGCCGAACTCTGGAGGCATTTCGTGTTGAGTGGCGGAACTCGACGCCATGTTTTGCCTCGATACCCGAGAAAAGAAATAAAAATATAAATTTAACTGAATATTTAATTTCCTCAAGTGTGAATCGACCCAAAACCAATAAATTTTGCAGCACACTGTGATCCTGTGCCTCGCCTGGCCTCTGTGGAATAACACTTTGAAAATATTAAAACAAACATTATATTGAACATAATTCTGAACAGGTACAGTGGTGCGGGTGCTGGCGGCGGAGGTGGAGGCGGTGGTGGGGGACGCGCGTGGGGCTGGGGTGGCTGGGGGCCGCTGCAGCCGTACGCGCCCCGACACCCACGTTTCTCACGACCCAGGTATACTTCATATTTAGAACGTTAATCAGTCACAGTGGAAACTCGAATCTTAACTAACTATTAGAAAATACATTTGCCTAAATATAATCTATTGTTAGAAATCGGAAGCGATTAAGGTTTTTTTTTAAAAAAAAGCAAGTTAAATCACATATTGTCTTTGTGTCTAATTTTTCTATTCTATGAATTATATAATTGTAGTAAGTGATATGTGTCACCCAATGACAAAACTTCACACGAGTTTCCTTCCGATGAGCCAAATATCGGTAAATTATAGTCTTTTTTAACTAAATCTACCCTCTTTTACACGATTTCGCTAACACTATATTATCTACATTATACACACATTTAATACATTTGTTTCTGGATAACCGTGAACCCGTTTAACTGAGAGCCAGATAATCGAGTTTCTGCTGTCGTTATATATAACGATGTGATATATACAGATTAGTTATATATTTCTCTATTTTCAATTAGCTATGGCATGATAAAACACTAAAAAGTATCATCACATTGATATGCCCTCATGAATACCAGCTCTCATTATTTATTATACCTTTAAATGTTGCTATATTTAAATCACAATTTCCTCTCTTCTTTTTTATTTATCTATTAATTTAAATAAATATTCCTAAGTTTACAATACCTATTTTATGTTTTATATGCTTTATATTGTTTATCATTGCTGCTATTGCATGGAGTAGTATTGTGATAATGTATAAATAGTGCCAATATTATAATGATTCTTCGCCCATGTTTGTAACAGAAAGTTTTAATATGAGTATTTTATAAATGTAAAATATATGTATAACGTTTTTAGCTACTTCATTAACAATAAATGCTTATTCTAAAACCGAGCGGCCCCTTTACAACTTTTTTTACTATATGAAGAATTTGTATCGTAATTATCTATTGCCTTTTTAATAACTGAGATGAGCAATAAATATTTATTAGATAGCGATAAATTTTCCACGCAGACTTAAAATAAGATGAATTTTTGCTCCTTTCTATGGCAGGAGCAATTTATTGGTCGTTATAATGCAAGATTTGTCGAATTCCCATATAAAAAAATTAATAAATTTTTATAACCCGGTTACAGTTTTAATAAAAATAATATTATTTAATAACGTACATTCGTAGTAGGTATCTTATTGTATACATTGACTTCATAATTTATTTGGGAAAAACATTAAAGATCATTCAAAGTACATGAACCAAATCTGGTGCGACAAATTGTGGCATTGGACTACTTCCATTAAATATTTACATTTTTATATTAAGAATAGCACTTTTGAAAATATCATCAGGGCTCACTCTCTTTCCCTCTCCTAGCCTATGAATCAAAATATTTGATTGATTGAAAAAATATTTTTGGTCATACATTGTCTATAAATATTTTTTAATGTCTATGTGTATCTCTAAGCTGCCCCAAACATTTAAAACTGTAATTTCTTAGTGCAGCAGTAACCTACATTACTGTAGTCATTTTTTATTTATGATTATAGTTGTTAGTATATGAAACTAATGTATGTCTTACATTAGTTTTATAAACGATAAGCTTATGACTCATTTAGACGCCTTGAAAATTGAATCAACGTGTTTTGTTCACATTTTACATGCATACTATCGCTCTCCGTATTTGTATTTTATATCCATTATTCAAAAGCTTTAAGCCTGTCTCGCTTATAAGTTATTAGAACGTAAAGCTAACCAAGGTTTGTCAGTAGTATACGTATCTAGTTTAACTTTGGATATGACGCACTCTTTATTTCAACATTCCCAGCTATTATTTCTTTATATATTGTTATTATCATAAATATGATATTATTAAAATTTTGATTACAAATTCGCGCATCTTTCACATACACAATTTTTATTTGCTATCTGACCTTTTAAACATTCAAACAATGATATACCACTCCGTCGTTAATTATTTGTAGCCTGATATAGAGCACTATAACGTATTTTAACATTGGTTTGCCCTCATAAATAACACAATTCTAATTAATTTATTGTGGCTAATCCTCGCGTATCTGAGTAGCAATCACGATCGCAGTGCATTAAAAAAAGGAAAACTGCTTTTATTTGTAAAGTTTTTTATTTATTTTTTGATAAACGCAATATGTATATCTTGTATCTTTTACATTAAGAATATCGGAATATTACAAATTTTATCCTTTATTCAAGTTATTTCGGACAGCACAAAGATTAAAATGTTTAAATAGTTATAGTAGATAGATAGTAGGTAGATAGAGAATATTTCTAGATGTACATACTTTGTATGATATATATAATATACAAAAATAATATTATATTATCAGAAAAACATCGATTTATTAAATAATTCCAAATTACTAACACCCTTTTCATCGTTACGAAGTTCATTCCAAGTTTTACAAATAATTGTCTGTGTAGTTAAATAAAAATTAAAAAAAAAATATCACTCATTCAATTCAAATTCAATTCAAGGAAGATACAATAACCCAACCCACCATCCTCGCGTGACCTGCTCTGTACACTCTGGTTTCGTAATGCATGACCTTAACATTTGCCGAATACATACATACATACATACATACATATATTGTACATATGCGCTATTTCATTTATTTATTGCACTTTATGTTATTACTTGCGCACTAGCATGCTTTAATATTGTTACATTTGCGAGCTTTCTAGTATTGTTTGTTGAGTTCGTAAATAATTTGCAGGGAAAACGTCGATCGGTCCCGGCCGATAATCGCTTACAACGATCTCGACTTCCCGGAAAGTGGCGACATTTTTTAAGACCTATTGAAACACCTTGACGGACACGAATGCATAGATGTACAATTAATTAATATTCTCTTATATTATTTGGCGTTTTTTAAATAAACCAGGTCTAATTGGTTTTTTTTTGTATTGATCATTCTATTGATATTATCATTTGGTATTGACCATTCTAGATCAAATTTATAGCTCTTAGTCATAATGTCACATTCTAAAATATTAATAATATAATTACGTGTATATTTCCATTTCTTCGCTCTGGTGTCGACGCAAAGTGCGGCGTTGAGATCTGCCACTCAACACGCCATGCTTCCAAAATTCGGCAGAAAGTGGGGAACGGAGTGTCTTAACACGAGGTTGAACTGCTGTATGCGGAATACAGCGTCAAGTAGATTTTTTTTAATGTTAATATTATAACTAATTTAGATAAAAAAAAATGGATTTATTGTAAGTATAGATGATGTAGTGCCTATTGTTAAAATAGCTACCTATGCGAAACTTATATTAAATTAAAAATATATAAGCTTAATACACATTGATGTATATGAATTATTTAATAAAGTGTCCGTAAAACGTAATCTCTTTTTATTCCTTATTTCATATAACCCAAAAAACTTCCGCTTCCATCACTCCATTCTATTCAAGATACCCTTGTTTGTCGAGAACTTATCTCCGGGAAGCTGAGATTTATGTCATACTTACAGTGTATTTAGCGAGTGTGATTGTGAGTGTACTTACATATTGCCTGTAGTACTGAAGTTAACAGTGAGAGATTAGCCACTAATGTGGTTGATTGTTGTTAAAGGGGCGGCGGCAGCGACTACCGTCCCGTCATACACTACCGGGACTTGGACGCGCCCCGGGACCCGGACGAGTTCGTTTAACCACACGCAACTATGAAAACTTTTATATGAAATATAAGTGTACTTATTTCACTATGTGCTTAGTCGTTATAAATTCACAGTACGTAAACAATATCTTGCTACGTATTTAAACTAGTATTAGAATACAAATATTTTATTAGTACTTGAAATAAAAATATGTTGATATATAAGCAGTTTGACTCTACTACAGGCCCAATGACGAATTAATAAGATGACCTTTTAATGTTTATATGTTAAATGTTGAGTAGCAAATGGCAGGTAAATGCAACTGGAAACGCGACAGATTGTGGGTTCGATTCCCACTTGAGGAAATGACATTAATATTTTCATATCTCCGCTCCGGTAACGAGGCAAAGCGCAGTGTTGAGTTCCACCACCACACGCAGTGCTTTTTTATTTTAACAACAAAGTTTCAGGGGCTTATTTAGCATAATAATAATAATAATTTTAATTCTAACTTATGCAGGAAATTATAAATAGGATGTTGAAGTGATACACCGAATTGTAGTTTGTGGTTATTTAAATCATATAAGGTAAAATCCAAATCGTGCAACCTTTCTATTAACGAGCAATAAGAAGCCTTGTACCCACAGCGTTCTCCGAAATATTGTTAAGAAGATAAAGAGGAAAACAATATTTATAGAGATTATTTATGTTTTGAGATGATACAGCTTATGTTGATATGGCCTAACCTACATTTTTCTATAATAACTATTGAATATTATTTTGTTACAAAAGGTTGAAAAGGTTACAATTATCTTTGTTATAATTAGGTGCAAGCCACATAAGTTCCTGATTGAGTAAGAAAAAAATGTTACTACAGAAGTATTATTCATTCATAGCTCGGAGCTTTAATAGGAAACGTTAAATCACAACAGAAATGTCATATCCTTTACAAGTCAGCCACTCGGATGGAAATCCTTGACCTATAATTAAACGTATAACGTCGAGTTCAATCTGAGAATAATATTTGTTATTACAAACAATTTAAAGCCTCAACTAATTTTCTGTATTATTGTTTATTACTGTACTAGTTAGTATGATGGAAAATTGTACCAATATTTTATAGTAATCACATACCACTTAAGTATATAATATCTTGTATGATATATCTTATAAACACTTATATAATGGAATGTGAAGACTAAAAGGATGTGTTACCCGGATGTGTGAGTGGTAGATATATCGCTTACCCATGTATTTTTATATGCGTAGTGTCTTCTCACGACACGTAGGTACCTTAAGTGCCGAACGCGCATCTAACAACATTTGCACGGTTTACTTTGTATGATCTAATAATAATTGTCAAGTAGATATATGTAATAGTAGATAGGTATAGTGCAGTTCCGCTTGAAAAAATATTGTATTATAACTAGGTAGTCTTACTACTCAAACAAACACTACAAAAGACGATCAGTGCAAAATATATAAAGATATATATTTTTTATACAATTTTCTTACGTCGAATTGTAAGTAACCCAAATCATGTCATAAAATGAGAAGATGAAGAACCACTTTTAATTTTTTCTTTGTCATGAAATTATACCTAAATCATTAAATGGTGTGAAGTAGCTGACGAAGGAAGTCGACGCAGGAGACGAAACCCTGTGCTGTCAACTAATCCAGCTTGACCCAGTTAGATTAGTCTCAACATATTCTGTTCATTTCTCCTCTTTACGAGAAAAAGACAATGGAACTGTAAGGAGAAAAATTAAAATTATTTAAATATAATCCTGAGTGGGAAGCTTTGGCGGGCGATTCCGACTCGCACATAACCGATTTTTTTTATAATGGTACCAAAAAAAGGCGTACATTTAAAACGAGCTTAGAATATTTAAATAGGTACTTTATCAATGTAGGCATGCCGACTTAGCAACAAGCCGAATTCTAAATAGACTATATATGAGAATATCTCAAACACATTAATAAACCACAACGTTATGCT